>JBAJHX010000035.1:19238573-19249078 GCA_037176925.1 Amniataba percoides | reverse complement strand
CTCTCTTTTCTCTCTGTTTTTTTTCTTCTCCCCGCTCGAGAAGAGATGTATTTCTATATATATATATATATATATATATATATATATATATATATATATATATATAATATGTCTCTTTAGCTGCTAAATGCTCCACCATAACCTTTAAGAGGTTATTGGATTTATTTTGATTGCACGTTAACTTAAACGTATGATTCATTCTTAGTTTTTCAACAGGCAACAATTGTCAAAATGTGATAAATCCAACAAAAACTTTGTGTTTCTCATTTCAGATTGATTGTTTCTCTGGTTAAACCTGCAAACTAATCACACCAGGACCAGAGGCTGTACTATTTTACTCTAATATGTAAGTAAAAACAGACAAACAGATCTGTGAAGACACTCTGATACAAGTCTTTAATAAATCAAAGTAAAGGTAGGATGTTATTTTATATATGATATTGTAATATTACTGATGCTTTAACATGAAAACATAATTTTAATGTCACAGCTGGTGGAGGTGGAGCACATTTTAACTACTTCATATTCTGATGGACATTTTCATCTGAAGCACATCAGGTGTTATAAACTGAGCATGTTTTAATTGTAAAATCTTGATCGGTAGAATAACTAGATATATAAAGTGAGGTTAAAAATACAATACTTTCCTTTTAAATGGCAGTAGAAGTAGCATACAATTTAAATCCTCAGGTAAATTAAAATAACCTCAAACACTTTAAATAAAATACTTTTAACCTCCTTAATGAAGCTGGTCTTCCTGAAAATAAGCCTGATTTAGTGAAATAATCCAGGTTTAATTTATAATGCTGCATCATAAAACAGGTTATCAACATACTAATGAACAGACGAGAGAAAAAGTTCAGTTTAGAAAATGAAAACCAAACAAAGGACTTCAATAAAAACTTAATCTGAAGACGATCCTTCAGTTCGTTTCCCTGCAAACACTGAACACAAACACACCAAAAACACCAGATAACTTTTGTGAATTTTATTAAGAAAACAAAACCATTGGACATGATAAAAACCAAGCACTACTGATGGAATAAATAAGTCAAACCAAACCATAAATCTGTACAAGATCTAAAGTGAAACAAAATGGTCCCAAGAAAAAAAAAAAAAAAAAAAGGAAAGAAAAAAAACATACAAGATTTTATATCTCACAGCTCTTTTTTTAAAACACACAGTTATGAGCAAACTATAAGCAATCGGCTCAATCAGGTGAAAGCTACAACATAAGTGAGATTTTTTAAAACTGAGTGTACATAATGCGGTTTATAACTGTTAATGTCAATACAATAGCATTTTAAGTTCCAGCGCTGCTGGACTGGGAATGAGGTATATGCTAATCCATCCTCTAAACTGAGACAATTGTCATTTTTTTGTTTCTTTTCTCTCCATCCATGTGAATGCTGATTTGCTGAAATCTGATCAAGTAATTCTGTCGTGAAAGTACTTCTGCAGCCCCGTTATGTTTGCAGTGATTCAGTTGATCCATATTCACAAGCAGATATTGATTAATGAAAGGAAATCTTACATGTGTGAGGTTGTACATTAGAGGTCGTAGGTCTGAATCCGCACTATAAAGTTCAAGTAAACTGCACAAAACCGAGATCTCGATGCCACACGTGTATGGATTCAGCCGACAGACAGCACCTTGAAGGAGGATTAGAACCAATGTTTGGGCTAAAAAGACCGGACCCTTCTGTCGAGAGCTACTGAAACGTGTAGGTCAGAGATAAGTAGTGATACGCAGAACGTGCACGGAGATGAGAGGTGATTAAATACGAGTCATGACGGTGGAGCAAAAACTAAAAAACAGCTCTGGAAACTGGTCTGTTTCTACCCGAGCCACCTGAAGTAGACGCAGACCAGCAGACAGGAGCGCTGAGGTTTGCAGATGGTAAAATTTCCAGAAGATAAAAACTAAAGCACTTCTGGGTAGTGTTCAAATTTCCAGTCTTCTGCTGCTTTTAAAGGAATATTTCAACATTTTAGGGAAGCACAACTTGGTCGTTTATTTGCTGAGAGGACTGATACCACAGCCTCTAAAGGTCACCATTTAAAATATTTTATCTGTTTACTCAAAAAGTAAAGTTCATAATAATCCGGCACATTAAACCCACAAATTGGCATTTTTAGAGTTCACTTTTTTGTAAAAATTAAACAATTATTATTAAATATTGAGCTAAATCCACCAACCAACACTTCCAAAGCACTCTAATTTAACCTGTTATATATAATTTGTACAAAAAAAAAGTCTAAAAACAACAAGTTGTGGTTTTATGGTCTAATCAGGAGTGAACTAAACAAAAAGGTGAAAATTTCCCAAAATGTTGAACTATTCCTTCAAATAAAACAAAACTCTCGCAGCTGAATGTGAATATTGGACAATACTAATTAGTGATGATTATAAGGCAAACAAAAAAACAAAAAAAAAAACATGGCACCAAAAATTGTAAATTAGAAAACCAGCTTGACCTAAAACGTGTGTTTTTTTTTTATCGTAGCAACTCAAGGCACACCTTCAGGACCTAACGCTACCTACGACTGTCTTCACTACTTATCCAAGAGTTTATCTTGACCAGTACCATCTTCTTCTTCCTCTACAAACCACAAACTAACACACTTAAAATAAAAAAACAAAACAAAACAAAAAAAAAACATGTGAATGGAGAACTTTTCATGGATAGAGAAAAAAGACTTCCACTACAGCAGCAAATCTATCTTGTGATCGATTGTGACATACCGTAACAGTGCATTGACCCTCCTGAGAAAAAAACCCTAAACATTTCCTAAACAAATATAGAACATTAGTCTAACAGGAGGCGAATCGGGAGGATTTGAAGTGACGTGGTCTTGTAGGGCGGAGGTTGCCCCCCCTCTCTCCAGGCGGCCGCTGATCTGAGACCAGGTTTTAGCCTGGCGGGAGTCCTGAGCTAAACCGTGGAGCAGTAAAACGTCGTGTCTCGGTCTCAGAGCAGCGCCCGGGATCAACCTCGTCCTAATCTCAGATCCCCAGTGTTTACTTTTTTTTTTCTTTTCTTTTTTCTTAAGTCACAGATGCAGGTCAGTGTTTGTGGTCTGGCCTGGCCTGGTGGTGGTGGTGGCCGCCCCCCCCAATCCCAAACCCATCCCCCCTCCCCCTCCCCGGGTTCAGAGCTTCTCTTGGCATTTAGTGAAAAAAGTGAGAAGTGGAAGGAAGCACGGAGGGGACCGGTGAATAGAGGTAATATCCATCCTCCCTCTGTGGCAGAGGAGTGTTAGGGCAAAAAGGTGGCAAATTAGGAAGTCGGGGGGGGGGGGGGGTGGTGGTGGTGGTGGTGGAAGGAAGGTAGAGAGGGAGGGAGGGGGTCAGGAAGAGAGACGTCCATTCTCCCTTTGGTATAGTTTGGGTAGAGAAGGAGGAGGCGGGGTGATAAGAGGAGAGCTGGTGTGTCCATTAGCCCTAAATTATCTAGAGTAAATGGAGGGAGGTACAGAGGGGGGAGGGAGAGACCAGGGGAGGGAGGGGGGTGAAGGAGAGAAGTGACTCAGCCCAAAACATTTAACTCTCCTCAAAGTCCTGAGATGAGGACTCCTGTTTGCTTTTCTTGCTGGGCGGGGCCTCCTCGTCTAGGTCCTGAAAGAGGAGAAAAAACAAGAATAATCAGGAGGAGGAAGGAAGAAAATGAGAGAAAAATACAAATAAAAGTCCTGCATTTGAGTAAAAGTAAGCAAATATTAAATGTAAGTGTATTAAAAATAAAAGCAAAGAATAATTTTACATTAGCCAAACGGTTTTAAATGGTTTAAAACTCTTTTTGGAAGCTAATTGAGGATTTAAAGACACAATAAAGAATAAATTATTTAGATCTTGTCGTTTCTGTTTAGAGATCATGTTCAACTTTACATTATTAAAGAGCTTTATTGCGACGTGTGCGCTCCAAGGGCGACCAGCGTTGTTATTGAAGGTCCTGCTGTATCTACGCAGCTATAAATACCCATCAACATTCACAGAGAGCCGAGGGGGCAACATATGGCCGGAGTGAAGTGGGGGTGAATTCAACAGCGGAGCAAAGAAAAGTGAGAAAAATGGAGATAAAATTAAGCTGTGTTGTTTTTTTGTTTGTTTATTTTGGGGAGTTTAAAGATATTTCTGAGCGTTCAAACCAATACCACAGTGTTTGTGATGCTCACAGGGTTTGACTTTAAATTAAAAAAATGGCATCCTGAATACTGAAGCAGCTTTACAGAGCTCACTGTTTATTTTTTAATGTTTTCTTCGAGTGAATTTTGCTCAATTATTGGTTCATTTTTCAAAATATAGATGAAAAATGGGTGTAGACAGATACAGCTGTTCATATTCAGTTGAGAAAAGAATTCAGAAAACAAGTATTTGCATTGCTTAAAAGCTTTACGTGTCAGAAAATGTTTGTTTTTTGTATTTTGGTTTAATCGACTGTTCCCGCTGAGGACAACACAGCGATCAGTGAGTGTAGTTTGACGTCGTGTTATCACCTGAGTGGCTTTGCTGTCTGAAGAGTCCTTCTCCCCTGAGGACAGGCTGTCTCTCTTGGCACTTTGTGCTCTCTCTGAGGTCTCTGATGACGGGGTGGTCTTACCTGAGGATTGTGACACAGACACACATCAGAACAGGAGGCGGTAAATAAAGGAGGAGGAGCTGCGGAGGTTACAGGTGATGTTTTGTGTTTTCTGACACGTTAATGACACAGTGTGGTTGTGAGAAGTAACTGCACACGGACACTAGTTTGTTCTTTAAGAGCGGCTCTCCTCACTTATTTTCAGGTGATCAGATCGGATGTTTGTGTTCAAACATCACCGACCGATCTGCACGTGTTGCTGTGGCAACGACAGCGACACTAATACTGATGTTACGAGACTGAAGTGATGTTTGTGTTAAAATAGCGGGACAGTGTCTGACCCCTCTTGCTGTCCGGGCTCTGGTCAGTCTTGGCGTCGCTGTTCTCGCGTTGGGACACGGCGGCGGGCTCGGGGGTGGGGCTGGTGCTACAACTGTTTTCCTGTTTGACGGGGGACGAGTCGGCGATGGAGCTCTGGTTGCTGTTGTCATCTGGAAAAGACAGCGAGAGAAGGTGACTTTAGTTTGTGTTTGTCATGATAAGAATTGATTTTAGACACAACAACTGCAAAAAACTTTATTTAAAAAAATGTAGTTTTCAGCCGTAAAAGCAAAAGTTTTCCAAATGTCTTCAGGAGTTTGAATAATTGAACTTCCTGTAGATGTTTCAAAAGAAAAGTCTGGTTATATTTTGTGTTTTCATTATTGTTTTAAAATCCCACAAACAACAGTGAAACAAGTATTATGTTTGTGTGTAACAGCCTGATTTATCCTCTTCCTCGGGGTGGAGAATCAGACAGACACACTCGTGGTTTTGCTGTTTTTGTGGGATTTTTTTGATGATAATAAACACACAGATCATCACCAGCCTCGCCCTCGAAGGTTTTCACTTCCTACCGTGCATGTCCATCATCCCCGGAGAGGAACTGTTCTCTGGAGTCGTCAACTCTGAGCCGTATTTCTCATCTTTGCCCTTCTTCTTGTTCTTGTTCTTCTGCAATGAAGAAAAAAAAACAACAACAGCTTGATTGAAAAGCAATCGATGGTGGATATTAAATTAGAAGAAACTTTAGAAATATTTTGTTCTTGATACAAACAAAAGCCCAACATTTACTCATTTTTCATTACAAGTTAAAAACTCATAGTTGTTCTGTGTGTTTGCGTTTATCGACAGCAATTAATCAGTAAAAAAATAAAATAAAACTCACGTCGTCTGATTTGGGCTCCGTCACCGGCACCCACTTGTAGATACGAAGAGACGTGTCTCCAACAGTCACCCATTTCTTCTCCCTGTGAAAAAACAGAAAACAATAAGCTGATTAAAAGGAGAAACATACATTAATACTAAAAAGTTATTACAGGATGTGGGTTTAAAAGTACTTTAAGTACAATGAGGTCTTTCTAAAAGCTGCCATTGATGAATATTTCTGTTGTTTTTTCGCTTGATAGTCGACATTTAGTCTACAAAATGTAGTTAAAATAGCCCAGAGCAAACATGAAACTAAAACTTGTTTTCTTTGTCCAACAGCCCAAAAAAATCCAAGAGATATTAAGTTTGCAATCAAATAAAGCAGAGAAATTGTCATATTTTACAGGCTTTTGCTTGATAAATTTCTCTGTGAATTATAAATACTGTGATTAAAACAGCAGGAAACACATTATTATAATAAATAGTCTCTTGAAAAATCACTACTGGATCCAAAAAACTCATTATGTCTTCAAATACAATCACACTATGGCAGATAAAATATATTTCAAAATGCTATGCTGGGGAAAGGAAGGAAATTGTCGTTGCATTTTTTAAACATTTTGACATTTTATGAACCAAAATGTGTAACTGAGGAAATAATTAGCACTTTCATTGATCTTAAAATGGTTGTTAAATGTCGCCACAACTCATTTGGTCAATAAAAAGTCAGAAAATAAAGTAAGAAATGTCACTCTTTTGTCTGATCAACAGTTCAAAAACACAAAAAAGAAAAAATAAACCAGCGTGATGACATATGATGGAAAATCAACAAAATATGAACCGATATTTTCATAACTGATGAATCTGCAGGTTATTTTTTGGTAATAGAAATTATCATTTGCTCTATAAAATTGCAGAAAATAGAAAAAAGTGTCTTATTTTGCTATGTATATTTAAAATTGAGTGAAGTTTAAGCATGAAGTAGTTTCAAATGGAAATACTGGACTAAAATACCATTATTTCAGCATAAAAGTAAAGTAGTATTCCCACTACTGTCAACTACAAGTCACAGTACACAACAGAAAACTGTTTCCTATAGCTTTCTTAAACAAAATTAAATGGAAATACAGAAGTCAAGTAAAATTATAATTAAGTAAACGTATTTCCACCACTGTCAACATTAAATCACTTTACAGCAACAGAAAACTCATCTTACAGCTTCCTTTTACAGTATAATACAGTATAAAATGGAAATACTTGAGTAAAGTAAAATTATTTTAAAATTGTACTTAAGTAAATGTACTTATAATAGTTTATTTCCACCACTATACATGTACACATGAACATAAAGTCACTTTACAGCTATAAAACTCATTCCTATAGCCTTCTTATTTCTTATAAAGTAGTTTAAAATGGAAATACAGAAGTAAAGTATAATAATTTTATTAATGTACTTAAGTAAAAGTGCTTATGTTGGTTTATTTCCACCACTACCGACATTAATTAACTTTACAGCAACTGAAAACTCATTCTTACAGCTTTCTTATATGTGTAAAGTAGTAAAAAAAATGTAAATACAGAGATTAAGTATAATTATCTTAATGTTGAACTGAAGTAAAAGTATTTATGTTGGTTTATTTCCACCGCTGTTCACATGAATTCACTTTACAGCAGCAGGAGACTCAATCTGGTTACAAACATACAAAAAAAGGTCATAAAAAACAAACAACCGGAAGAAATCAATTAAATTAAATGTCGTCTCTTTGTTTATTAAACACTGAATAAAATGTGATTATGTGTTTTTATTTTTACGGAGTAAAATTTGACATTATTGAAAGAAGAAACTTCTCCTGACTTTGACCTGGGGACGTTTGATTAACCCACCTGATAACAAAAAAAACAACAAATAAATAAATAAATCCGTTAAACTGCACAGGCCGGGCGGGGTTAGCAGCTGAGCAGACAGCCCGGCGGCTCGTCGCGGTGAATAAAACGCGAGTTTGGGGCTGAAAGTGAGTAAAAACCGGGAGTTACCGGGAGTTACCGTGGGAGGCTTCAGCCTGAGTCACTACGTGTTCAGCAGCCACTTCCCTCTCCCAACCCCCCACCGAGCTCCGCGTCCGGCGGACCGCGACGGCTCCGAGCGCCCGATTTAAACTCCGCTCGGACTAAAACCGGCTGCGGCTCCGGGCGCCGTCGTGTGAATCTCCCGGGCCGACGGTGATCGTCCGGTTCGGCGCTGGAGGCGGCCGCCGAGCCGCAGCCGTCCGCGGGCGGCAGCAATGGCTTCATGTGACCGCATCGAAATGGCTCCCGGCTTCCACCGCCGCCGCCGCCGCTTCGACCCGCCGCGGCTCCCGCCGAGCGGCGAACCGAGCGACCACCGGGCGGCCGCGGAGCTCCGGAGCGGCGCGGGCGTCCGCCGCGACGCCCGTTAAAACACATTTTCTCCGTTTCTGCCCTCCGCGGCGCCGCTTCCCTCTCCTCCTCCCCCCCACCCCCCCAGCCTGCCGCTCTGCCGGAGAACGAAGCCCGCTTTTCCCTCCGGTTCTTACCATTTTCGTACTTTCTCGATGGCGGCCATGACCCTCTTGATGTCATCCTTCGCCCTGCTGCGGGTCTCCGCGCGCACCGACCTGCCCGACATCTCGCCGTTTGATGTTTTTAAAGCTCGCCGGCAGTTCAGACACAATGCAAACACACAGACACACAGCGGCCACTGCGCATGCGCGGCCCCACAGCCGCAGCTGCACGAGCCCGAGAGAGTCCCGCTGAGCGCGAGAACAAAGAGGCGGCGCACAGTAATCAGAGTACTCAGTAATCACAGTGCTTAGCATAGAAGAGTACTGACAGTAATTAGAGTACTGAGCACAGAAGGGTACTGAAAGTAATCAGAGTACTCACAGTAATCACAGTACTGAGCATAGAAGAGCCCTGGGAGTAATCAGAGTACTACACATGTACGTGTACTGAGGGTGCTGCACATGTAAGAGTACAGAGAGTAATCAGAGTACTATACATGTAAGAGTAAAGAGCAGTAGGAAGAGTGAGAGTACTATACTGTACTGTAAGAATTACTCAAGTAAAGGTACTTGATTCACTAAGCAGCAGAGGAGGTATTTGGATATTTTACTTAAGTAAAAGTATTAATACTCAAAGTACTACACATGTAAGAATACTAAGACTACCACTGATACAATGGATACCATGAGTACTACACGTACTAAGAGTACTAGTGATACTAAAAGTATTAAGAGTACTTGTCATACTAATAGTACTAAGAATACTACACAGACGACTGATACTAAGAGTACTACAGATACTATCATTAGTATACTAATGATACTATGAGTACTACACATTACTGTGGGACAAAGTACCACCAAAACACATTACTGATATTACAAATACAAATACTACACTACTGAGATTACTTTACAGATGGAAAGTACTACAGACACACAGTACTGATACTACAGGTTCTACCTGTACCAGTAATACACTTTACACAGTACACAGTAATACTTTCTACAGATACTCAGTTACAAGCTGCATTAGGTACAGCAGTGGGAAGAGTGAGAGTACTATACTGTACTGTAAGACTAAAGGTAAAAGTACTTCTACATGACTCACTAAGCAGCAAGTATTAATACTTCCCTGTAAAAATATTAAAGTACAAAATGTATTTTTGACACCTCCATGTTTTATTTTGTAGACTATTTGTTTTATTTTTGTAATTAACTCACTATTTTGAATAGTATTAATTTATTCCTGCTTTTGTTTTCTATCGCTCTTTTTATCATTTTGTATGCAGACTATATTTAAATGTAAAAAACAATTTGTTATTTATTATTTTCATTTTTAGGTATTTTTCCGTATTTTTTCTATTATTCTTTAATTTATACATGTATTTGAATACTTGTATATTTAACTGTCTATGTCTAAACATATTAGTTATTGATTATTTATCAGTGATTATTGAGAAAAGTGAAATCTAAACTCCCGCAGCACGTGAAGTGGTAACGCCGCGTCTGCTCTGACGTCATCTCACCGCGACAGACTACACGAAGCAGATGATTTCACATTTAACGCGCAGCAGCAGGTTTACAGAGTTAAAGTCTCCGCCGCTTTGTTTGTGGATATTTAAACTCACACTCATTGTTCACACACTCTTAGAGTTTAATTTAGTGTGAACTTCAGTCTGAACCAGGAAGGCTGCAGCTCGGGCATGTGGTCTGACTGAATCCGGATCTGCTGGCCCCCCAAAGACCAAAAACCTGAAGAGACCTGAAAACTTGAACAGGATGAATGAAGAAGGTGAGCTGCTCCACTCAGTTATTCTAATGTGTTAATATGTATTCTTCATATTTACAACCTATTAACAGTGTGTGTGTGTGTTTATCTCTCTTTCTGTGTGTGTGTGTGTGTCAGAGCTGGTCGAGTATTTCAGGGCTCAGATGAGGGAGGACCCGGACATGGCCTCAGCTGTGGCTGCGATCCGGACCCTGCTGGAGTTCCTGAAGAGAGACAAAGGTGCGTCCGAAGCATCCAGCCTCCCCTGGTACTCAGAGTAATCGAGTACTTTTACTTTTGGTACTTGACGTACATTTCACTGATGATGTGAATGTAAATAATCATCTGCAGCAATGCATCATGGTCTATAAGATCATCACGTTTGTCCTGTTTGTATCTGTAAAAAGTCAGAAAAACAGCCTGTTTTCAGCTTTGTGACGATGC
>JBAJHX010000035.1:19196161-19207282 GCA_037176925.1 Amniataba percoides | reverse complement strand
AGTATGTTATAAACTCACAGCATGCTCTCCTTTAGGTGCATGTTATCCTTCAGTTTGAACTGCAGGAAAAGAGGTAACTCAACAAAAAGACTGACTTCCCTTTTTGTTTCACTTCATTCATTCAGCCTGACATCGCGTCTGTGATTTCTTCTTTCAGGGTCGATGCACTTTGTGTCAGTGAGCTTCATATGTAGATTTTCATGTTGTTATTTCTGCATGTGGACGGAAAACCTTCTTTTTCTGTTGCTGTTTTTCACAAGTGTAGCTGCAGAAGAAGATGACCTCGCTGTTCTTGGTTTACCTTGGTTTACTGCATCTTCAAAAGGCGGAAATAGCTGTCAGTGGGCACAACACTGAGCCTATTTGAATTGCTGAACAAATCTGAGATGTGGGTGGCAATTCAGAGGTGTGTAACCACGGCCAGAGAAATGCGACAAATTGGTACATCCACCGAAATACTGGGATGTCTCAAAATTGCATAATGAGGACACAACGAACCATATATTTGAAATGTCTGGGAGAGAACGGTGAAATTTGAGCAATTTTTGCTGTATGAGCTGCTGAAATTTCCTGTTTCTGTTTCAGAATAGCAGGAGGAGTAAAACCTAAAGTGCACAGACCACCAGCTCTGAGTCAGCTTGATAGTCTGCCAGCTGCGGCGTGGCGGCGGGGATAAGTGGGATGAGGCGGTTCAGCCTGACTTCCCGTACAGTGAGAGTCGAGCTCGTGCCTGGAGCTGGAGATTGTTGCCTCCTCTCGTCCTCCGCCGAGGAGCCGCTGGAGTCCGGAGCCACGCCGCTGTGACAAGTCAAATATTAGGATTTAGCTCGGCTGCAGAGGAAGTTATCAGTTTTTACCTTCTAATCCTAAAGAGCTCCATTAGAGGAGTTTTTGAAATGGGACATTAGTTATGCAGCGAAACTTCTCTGAACACTGACGGAGCTCCAACCTGCCTCCTCGCTTTGGTTTCCACTAAGCAGAGACCCACCTAAACCAGAGGCATGTGAGAGGGCATTCACAGAACTAATGCTGCGGCGTGCACCTATATTATTTCTCTCTCATGGCGTGCATATTGATCAGAGAGTGCATTTCTGTTTGTTGTTAGTAGCGGTAGTGTGATTACATGCTTGATTAAATCTGTGGCTGCTGCCCAGCACAATGAAATGTGACATCCCGGCTGAGAGAAGGCTGCGTAAGGACGTAAGTTTAACACACACTATCTCCCTCCTCTGTGCAGAGAGGTCAAGAGGGTGCAGATGTGCAATCTGCAGATATGCATCTCTCATCTCTTCGTGCTAATCGGACTCTCGTGCTGTCGCTATCGTGCCGAGAGGTCCCTCTGATGGTGATTTCAGCCCCCACATGAACTCAAGTGGACACCTTGTATATCAACAAATGAATGAGATCAGAGATTTTCCCCTTTGGGTTTCCATTACATCAGCTTATTACGACATAAATTTAAAAAAATGTTCTCCTTTTTATTTAAAATACATTTGACAAACGGAGACATTTCATAACTATAGTGTTGAATAAATAACAGAGTACATTTACTCAAGTGCTGCACTTCAAATCTGAGGAACATGTACTTTACTTGAGTGTGCTACTTTACACTTCTACTCTACATTTTCGAGGTGAACATTGTACTTTTCATCCCACTATCTATTGACATATTTGGTTAGAAGTTACTGTAGATTTACATTATTTATACAAAACATAGATTATGATGATGATTATGATGTTAATAAAGTGACATTAATGCACATTCAAGCATCACTAATCATCATCCAGAGAAATAATATAAATAAAAATCATCGTTCTGCATAATAGTACTTTTGCTTTGGTACTTGAGGGTAAAAATCCAAGATGTTGACTTGTTAAAGATTATTTTTGCACTTTAGCATTGCCACTTTTACTAGTTGAGGAGCTGAGGATGGAGAGTGATGTTGTGTTAATGTAAAGGTGTGTTATCATCTCTTATCTCTGTATGACTTAATGCAGCGTCGAGCTTCGTGCTGCTTGCCTCCCTGTGTACATGTTTACATGTTGGGAGGTCTGTTTAGCTCCCATTTCTCAGTGTTAATAAGTGTCAGCACAGGGAGGGATAGTTAACATTGCTTTCTTTCCCTCAGTTTGACGGTGCTGCGAGTCTGACAGATAACAAACAGCTGCACCATGGGGGATGCGGCAAAGCAATGCATCACGGAGGCCGCGGTCTAGTCGCCCTGCCCTCCTTCTTCTTTTCTATATTCCCCTTTCATCTGCTCTTCACACATCCTGCCATCCCATCGCCCATGTCATCCCCATAATTTGTATTTGTCAGCTCACGCCGCGTTTCTTCTTTGAAGGCCTGCTGCGTCGTCGCCTGCGAGACAATAAAAAAAAAAAACATCGGCAACTGGTGTTCAGCGAGTCGAGCGGTTCAAAGAAAAAAGATCAATCCTGCCTCATTTGCATAGCGTCTGCATGTGAGGCAGCGCCTAAGTGCTACAAGGTTACACGCTACTCGACAAACAAAAGCTCCGCCGTCCTGAAAAGTGCAAGTTCTCAGATGATCAAGAGTAATTGTGCTGAATCTCTCGCGGTGACACTGGCGCAGGATTTAACACTTAAAAGAATATTTAAGGTACAGGAAAAAATACACGGCAAGGAAAACAAAAAGAAGTGACTTAATGAGACTATTATTATTGCTGGCAGACAGCTAAATACATGGTCTCCATAAAAGACTCGCCTATAATTTATCATGGTAGCTCTCCACACCAAAGTGCTGTCTCACTTTCTACAGAATGGACAGAATTAGGCCATGGAAACACCCCAAGGAGTCCAATTAAAGGCTCTAATATTAGCGAGGAGCAGTAAAAACAGTGGGGTTAATAGCTATTTAGTTATCCAGCTTAATTACCAGCCTGCAGCTTCCTACCAGGTTTGCACGGTGGTGTGTCGAAAGACATTTGTTCTTATCTGGGCGCAGAGAACAGGAGGTACAGATCTGGATAAATAAAGTTTATCCTTCACAAATACTTTAATCATTTCCTTAGATAGACATGATAGATAAGAATCTGAAAAGAGAGAGATGCTAAATGGAGAACAGTGCAGGAGAAGAAGGAGCATACGAGAGAGAAACCTTTTAAAGATCGTTTTAAAGGGCGCCCATAAGGCGTCGGCCATTACTTACTCGGACGAGTTTACAATGCCAAATGTTTTGGCTTTGACAGCTTTGCGGGGCCGTGTTAAAGGCTCGACGTGTCCTCTGGCAGACCAGCGAAATGCTGATAAGGGAAAAGACAGCAGGAAGTTCTGACGTGCCGTCGGCTGCCAGCTGACTCGCGCTTGTGTGTCCTCGACCAAGCCTGCGAGAGTTGGAGGCGTCACATCTGTGAGGGATAACAGCGCCGTGCTTAAATATGATAAAATGGCTCAAAAATTGTGCTGAAAAGGCTTTTTTTTTGTTGCACTTGCTGCCCCTTGATGTCACGGAGGAGTTATTACTACGGGCAGCTTGTTTCAGGGAAATAAACAGAAAAATGAACCACAAAAGATGAACACAGGTACAGAAAAACACTGAGGATGCATTGTTTTAATAAATGAATTCATTAATTAGAGGCAGCACCCTTGAGTATCTTTTAAAAAGTGAAATAATTAATCATCTCATACTCCGTCAATTAGTGTTTATATCCTGCCTTTCCTCCTCTGATGTGTGAGATACTGTTAAGTTACATCCTTTGACCGACTGAAGATTAAAGGCGCTCAGTGAAATTACAGATTTGCTCGTCTCTTCTGGGTTCACACTGTACTACAGTGAAACCTCCAGCAACCTTGGTAAATGTTAAATCTGCTGCAACCTGCTCCCATGTGAATATCAGCTAATTACTAGCTAATTGAAAGACAGCCAGTGATTCACAAATGAGTAATCACAAGTTAAGTTTTGCATGAAAGGATCTCTCGGCTCTTGGCTTTGATAACAAAGAATTAGAAAAGACATCCCGCGAAGCCGAGTCTGCAAACTGACATACTGAAAATGTTTTTTTAAGGCAGACCTTTAGAGCGATACAGTCATTTACATGTTTCCTCTGTGCCGTCTTAATCAAAATCTTTTGCATTTTTCAGGCTTGCGTTTAGGCTGCACACATCCAGGTGGCGTGATGATGCATTCAGGGCCTTGAAACGGTGAATATTTCTGTGTCATTCTGCCACACGTCTCGAAAAGGACCTCTGCGACCACGAAGGGATAAACCTCGACGACAGCGCGGAGGTACACTGTGGCATTTAAATGACCCTCGCTAGTATGCCAAGCATCACTCCCACAGCATCACGAAGCAGGATGGATTTATGTTCTTTATGCCACATCCTTTGTCATTTTTTTAGACACAAAAAACTCCAGGGGATGCAGCTGCTTTCTGAAACGCTGCATCAGTCACATCTGGAGAGTTGCTTGGATCATGCATCTTGGCCTGTTTTTTTTTTTTTTTTGTTGCAAAATTCACTTCTCTGCAGGACTTTTTAAAAGCTGCAGCGACTAAGGTCCGAGCTTAAAGTCGCTTCCTTCATCATTGAACTTTATATTTCTGCTCACATTTTAAGAGAAAACAAGCAAATGATTCTGCACAGTAGATTCAAAAAGGTTTCCAGAATTGGTCCAGATTCATTAATCAGTCTGTCAATCAGGGTTTTTAGATCTCATAAATAAATTAAAACCATGTTTTAACCTTATCCCTAATTACTTATTGTATTTATACAAAGGCGTACTCTCCGAACAACAGCCGGTCTTACTATCGATACGACTGACAGAAGAGGAAATCTGTCATTGTGGTGTTGGTGATTCCTCCCACGCACACAAGAGTAACCTGTCTTAACCTTTTTCCCTGATTACTTATTCGTATGAACACAGTTCAGATAAATGTGCCCTGCTCTGGGCTTTCTAAAATATTCCATTTCCTCTTTTGATTCCTGCCTTAAATTAACATTAATGGAATCATCAGAGTGCAAGTAAACAGAGTGCAGCGTTTCTGTGCTGCCGGAGTGCACATGGCTCTGTTCCCAGTCCTTCTGCTGTTTATCCATCATCTTACTGTTTTAAGGCTTTAAACAACTAAATTTATTTGATGAGGCTTTATGTTTTGTTTTGCTTTTTTTTCCGTTTGACACAGGGAGCACTGGCCATCAACTCCAACTTTCTCATTTTGAAATTCCATTTGGCTTGATAAATAAATAATGTTATTCTCCTTCCTTCCCATCCTCACCTCCTCTCACCCTCCCAAGTCCGAGCTTATAAATTCTGCTTGTTTATGTGCCTTTGTGTTCGTGTGTGTGTGTGTGTGTTCAGTGTGGATGAGTGTTTATTTCAGGCTGCTGATGGGAATGAATGACGACAAAAAAGTCATATTTTTGGCAGTTTTAGTCCATTTCAGCGTGAGACGAATCATCGCGGCGCCTCAGAGAGTCTGCAGCTCAGCAGTGTCGCACACAGCAGCTTCTAAAAAACACTCAGCTCCTTTCACCTTTTTCCATATTATTTCTTGTCACTCAGTTGTGCATCTTTAAATTGAGGCTTTAACATTCAGAGACTTTCTGCTCCAGCATCGTTGTTGTAGCTCTGAAAGTTTCTCTGATTTCAGACTTGATCCTCCTTTCGAGGTCCTCCATGCTCCCACCGTAGAGACGGAGGAGCTCAGGGATGCGTGGACCTTGACACTCGAGCCAGAAAAAACATTTCCCTCGTGCTCCGAGTCCTAAAGTGCTCCAACAGTCCCAGTTTCACTGTCATGTGCCATTGAGCGCTCAAAGTCGTGCCACTCTACGGCACTTTCTTGATCGCTCAGTGTTTCAGAGGAGTCTAAATGCCCCGTTTGGAAAGTCAACGCAAGCTTTTCTTTTTAAACACTTTTATGATTCTCACAATTATGAACTCTCTGCTCCTGAGCACAAATTTAGCAGTTTCTTTATTCTCTTTGTTTGTGGTGATCTCTGCGGAGATATAAAAAATTCACTGCGTTGTTACGTCACCTTTCCAAATCAGCCAATCATCTTAGAGTTGCATCTTTTGTGATGGATATTACTGAAAGTGCAGATTGGCGGCAAATAATGCATTTTTGATGAAGTCTGTCACGTATCAGTGGGTAAAGAGTCTGAACAGAGTTGGTCACTTTATCTGAATAATCAGTCACTCGGATTGAAAGGCCAATTTTCCGTCAAACACACTCGAAAAGACGACATTTAGAGAAGCTGCATTTTAAAGAGGCGCCGATTATTACAGTACCTGACATGAGATAGAGAGCACAGTGGCCCCACAATAGCGTGTGATGCTTTTAGAAAGATAAATGCACCCTTCAGAGGGGTCAGACCTTCAAAATGTCAGTTCTGAGATTTAGTAAAGCATAACCCGCCGGCAATCTCTAAGCAGCTTCTCTAAGAAGTTGTTGTCCCTCATAAATCTCCGAAATGTCCTCTGTGGTTTCTTTGAGGCACAAATGAGCGTAGAGAGATTACATTTAGCGAGGCAAAGGTTTCTGCCGAGATACAGCTCATCACCTTCAAGTACTACCTCCGAAGAGGAGCCGCCTTAATGTTGCCCAGATCGTTTACAGGACCTCTTAAAAAAAGCATTGTGATTCGCAGGCGCAGCATAAACACTGCTGGATGTTCATCACATTTTTTGACACACACGTCTTGCTGTCAATAAACCTCTTGGCCGGTAAGAAGAAAGATCTGCACACTTTTCCCAACACGTCGGGCACGTTTATTCTTAAATTTGCATTTTCGGTGGATGTACGGCTGAATGTGAAGCTGATTCAGTTTCAGGAGAGTTGTTTGCAGTTCATGTTTACACATTTTTCCTCCTCCAGAAACTTTCATTTTAGCTCACAAATGTTAAAAAGGTTTAAAAATGCCCAGAGCAAACTCGTGTCTTCCCACCGAAAAATGAACTTCACAACATGCAGCAGCTTATTTTTTCACTCCTGAACCTCATCGTTGTTTTTTTATTGTGACTACGTCCTCATCGAAGTACTTCTGTGCTTCCTGTCGAGATGAACGTTACATCAGAAAAAGCTTCTTGCAGAGGGATTGGGGGTAAAAACAACATATTTTGTTCTTTATCTGGAAGATGTGTGGGGTAAATGTGAAGTCAGAGCCAGAAAACATTTAGCAGCTTAGCATAAAGGCTGAAAACAACTAACCATGGTTCAGTTTAAAGACAAAGGCATCTAAAGCTCCCTCCTGCCTCCATGAATCAATACTCTAACACCGAACTGAAGCACTTTCACTGACTCTCAACTGAGGCTGCTTTACCTCCTCCCAGCCCCCGACAGAAAACACGTCTCTGTTTACTGTTTGCCGAGTTCAAGTGCGCTGAAAACAAACTGCAGATCGGCCTGTTTTGCCCCCAATTACACTTTCCCCAATCAACTCGTTTAGAGCCTGAAATTGGTCCTTAAACGTGGCACAAACACACGCGGGGTGAAACCTCTGCAGCTCTCCTGTCCGTCCCGGTGACTCTCCATTTAACTGTTCCATTAAACACTAAAATGTGCTGATTTATTTATGGCCGAGCATCGCTTAAATCCTCTCTGTACGAGTACAGGACGATTTCCTTGAATGTACAGATGAAAAAAAGAAGTTCATTCGTACGTTGCGGGGCGGCGAGGAGTGTTTCAGCAGGGCAGCGCTGAGGGAAGTATTATCCTCAGTCAATCCTAATCATATAAACTATCTGGCTGCATGAATGTAAGAAAGGATTAATTACAGGATGAACGAGGATCCATAGACATTCCCATTTTTCAATTTAACTGGATTATCATCATCTTCTTTAGCTCCATGTAATTGCCTAAGCTGCCCAGACTCTGATACACATTTGCCCACAGACACTTGCGTGCCCTTCAGTGAGCATCAGAGGAAAGAGGAGAAGGAGCCATTATCCTCCACAAGAAGATCCACATCTCCTTCCTCCTTCCTCCTGTCTCACTTTTTCTAATCTTCCTCTGCCGCCTACCTGTTTTCACTCTGTCTTTCTGTCTCTTGTCTCCCGCGAGCCCGTCCTCTCCCTCCTGCTATTTCTCTTCATCGCTCTTTATTTTTCTCTTTCTCTCTTCCTCTCGAGTCCCTTCCTCTCCCATATGGCTGTCTATCATTTACTTTCCCCCGTCTCTTCCTCCCTCTCCATCTTTGCTGTCACGGTTTCTACCCCAACACACCCCCCATCTTCATCCGTCCTTCCACCATCATCCAATCTTCTCAGATGAATCAGGTTAATGGGCCTTTGTGCAACCTGAGCAGGGAGAAGAGCCACAAACATGTACACACACACGCATTCGTGCACGTACACACGTGTGTGTGCACAGCTTTGCGAATAGAGATATCCCAGCGCTCAGACACACTCCCGGGACATTCAAACACACGTCACTCACCTAATTGATTATTATTCATCTCTTTACCGAATGGTTACCCTGACGATTCTCCCCACAGGAAAAAGAAAAAAGTCTCTAATTTATGTGTTCAGTGATTTGATTGGGTAACCCTTTCATGATTCTTTGTTAATTAGCAGCTGCATACACGCAAACTTTAGGGCGGAGGGGACCAGAAAGGACTACTTGGAGGGGGGGGGGCTTTTTCTTTAATTACCCCACTACAGTTACTCCAGCGTCTGAGGAGAGAGGAGAGGCATCAAAGAGCATGTGTAATAAAGTCCATAACCCACACAGCCCAAGCAGCGAGCGCAGGATTTCTTCTTCATCTGCATCTTTTCTGCAGCCGCTCTGCACGTGCACGATAAAACTCTGCAGACAAATCGTCAAGAGGGGAAATTACGGTGAATTATTTTTGAATAATTTCTAGTCATTTAGTTCATGCATTTCCATGAGTCACCACACACTTGCAATTAACTTTCCCCAGACAGTAGATTTTAGGGTAATTGAGAGAAAAACTCATCCATCCATCCATCCATTTTCCACACGGCTCATTCGGGGGCAGGTCGCTGCAGAAACAGACTCGTTAGGTAAGTCCAGATGTCCCTTCTCCTTCCTGTTTCACCTACAACACTCTGCTTCCTGTTTTATTTTGTAAACTCTCCTGTTACCCGCCTGTTGTGTTGATTGTGTTTTTGTGTTCATCACGTTCCAGCAGTCCTCCTCGTGTTTCTCTCGGCTTTTTGACCTTACTCATGTCTCCCAGTGTTTGGATTTTTGGCTTGCAGACTTCTGTCTATGACTGTCTTTTGTTTTTTAGTAAAACAGTCTTTTACTTTGAAGACTTCACAGTGTCTCGTGTCTTCTCTCTCTCGAGTGAGGCCACACTGATCTGCATGTCGACAGCACTCCTCATTTTAACTACTTCTTCATTTTGTGTCAGAGAACGTGCGTCAGAGTCCATGATGGTTCATTTCTGGCGAGTCCTCAGCTTCGTTGTTATTGTAGAATAAGGAAGCTGTTTTTTATAAAGTTGGCAACGAGTCTCCATCATTTGTGCAGAGCCAAAAATACTTCCACTTTGTAATGATCTTATCAGAGTGGTATTGCTCACTAGTGTCCTCATCTGTTTTCATTCATTAGTTTATATTGTTAGATTGATAGGTTAATAAGACACGCAGCAGATCTTCTGCAGTCAGTTTGGCTTCTGCACATTTTGAATCATTACACTCAGTCATACAGTCTGAATATAAAACACACCGTGTCGCTAAGGAGCTTAACTACCTGGGTGACCGCTGCCAGGCAGACCCGTAAGACTTCCCTCGAGTCCTCCAACTCTGCCTCCTCCACACGGGACCCACCGGGTTCAGGACTTCCTCCAACTGCTCCACAATTTGCTTCGTCGGGGTCGGCGGGTCTGCTCCTCTGTGCTGAACACGTCTGAATCATCTGAAAGGTTTCCAAAAGTCTTTCTCCATGGCTGCCCAAAACTCCTCCCACTCCCAGGTGTCTGTAACACCTCCTGGCCTCCGAATACTGAGAGGTGGCTCAGGGGAGGGACGGGGAGGCAGACTGTGACACTTACTCTCAGTGTGACGAAGATTAGATTTCTGAGGGGTCCAAGGTGTTAATAAGTTCTCCTGTATTTGGACAGTGGATACTCCTGGATGTGTGAATGTGTTGGTTTATTAAAACGAGACAAAAAGCAATTCAAATCAACGATTCCTCTCCAAATGTACAAAATAACTTAAAACAGAGAACATCTGCTTGCCTCACGGTTGCATATTCTCGGATAAAATCCTCCATCAGGATGCTACAAATCAGATTTACAACACAAACAAATGTTACACGTTGATCATTCGTCACACAAGATGTCCTCGAATTAAAATGCTGAACAAACAGCGAAGGAGTCTTACGCACAACAATCCCCTCAGATTTGGAGAGGCAGTGTGTGCCAGTGATACTCTGGCATGTGACGAAACGAGACTTTGGAAGCTGCTGCGTGTTTTCCATCGTTTCCTTCTGTTACACGGCGGCGTCTGAGCCACCTGCACGAGTCAGATCACGGCTAAAGTCGCAGTCTTCGTATGATCTCTGTCTAATGAGCCTGCAGACAGATGCTAACACATGGTTTTGTGAATAATGGATGTGATGGGCCGGTGGCTGCGACGCTAGTCTGGTGTCGCCGCGAATGGTTGCAGCGGATCGGAGATTCGGCGGCAGCATCGGCCGAGCAGAAGAGCCATCGTCGCTCCACAGATGCTCAAAGAATCAAACACTTCTTCACTGATAAGATATAACGGTGACACGAGATCTGAGGAGGACACATACACATACTGTAAAGACACATATAGAGAATGCACACACTCACAACCTTTGATCCTTTAAGCCTTTAATCCCAAGATTAGTTGTCGTACGGTTCACCGGACGAGATCCTTGATTTGTAATGTGTCATTTCGTGTTTGAGTGCCTGTGTACCCCATTACTGCGACTCTATCTGGAAATAAGCAAGCTCCTGATTGCATCTGTGCTTTCCTCTCAGGAGGATCAGTCGCCCACAGGCTCCAAGAGGAATACATCATCCTTTATCCTATTCCCCGGTGCTAGCACACACTCCATATTCCACTGATCTAGTCCCTGTGATTAAGTGTCTCTTTGTACACTGTGTACAAGAGTTTCTTTCTTTTTTTTTCCAGCTGCGGGCAACAGTGAAAATATCTTACTG
>JBAJHX010000035.1:19173532-19196061 GCA_037176925.1 Amniataba percoides | reverse complement strand
TGTCTCTTTGTACACTGTGTACAAGAGTTTCTTTCTTTTTTTTTCCAGCTGCGGGCAACAGTGAAAATATCTTACTGGTGACAAGCTGTTAAACGAAGCTATGTCAATTACGTGCCTGTGGAGCAAAAGACATTTCTTTGTAATAATTGACTTGCGTTGGGGGGAATCTGGTGTTCCTGCTCTGCACATATTCGTGTTCGACTGGCTGTTTGTAGATTGTGTGAATGTGACATTTCCAGACATTTGGTGTCATGATAAGCAAAATAAAAGCTGCTAAAATCACAGAAAACAATTAAAATCCCAAACTTGTAATTCAGCGTGAATTTGTAATATTATCTGGTCAACAGAGATGAACGTCACACAGAAATAACCTCACACCTAAATATCTCAAATAAACAGAAACTATTCATATATATAATCAAGTGTTTTCTCAACCTCCAGCTCAAAGATTTAAGGACAATTATCATTGTGTTTTATTACAGTTAGAGTTTAATTTATTTATTTATAGCCATGTGGTTTCTGGTTGCGTCAACAGTGGTCAAACCATCAGACTGAAATGTGTCCTTCAGTTCAGCCACATTATCTAAACCACTTTATATTCATGTAAAACTGAACATGGGTGCAGCTGTAATTTTTGGTAATAATCTGCACAAGACAGCAGCGCGCACAATTACAGCAAACAGGTCGGGTCAAAGATGGACCAAGAAGTCAGTCTGCAAACTGTGACTAATGTTTACGCCACCCGGGCGATAATTTAGTCGTTCACCTTTGTTCTCTCTTCAGGATTATTTGGACGGACCTGAGCTTTTTGTCTCTAACCTGCTTGATTGTGCGGCCGCTCGCGCTCGTTAGCCTGTTTGACCTCATTTCACTCCGCAGATCTCAGTAATTACTTTGCTCAGGACGCCGTTATCATAACTGACAGAGCCGAAGGCCCGAGGTACAAACAAAACTCAAGTTGTGATAAACTGAAGTTTTTCTTTCCTTCTAAAAGCTCCTGCATGCAACCTGCTCAGGAGACGAACTTTGCGACTTGCGGGGGAAGAAAAGTGGGACATATAGCAGCTAAAGAGACAGATATTTCCCTCGCGAGCTGGAGGGGTGAATATTGGACTTCTGTTCATTAAATGTCCAGAAACACGACTCGTATCTGCCGGATGTGTGAAGAAGCAACTGTTTGCAAAGAGCATCCACTTTATGAGGGGATAATATCAAAGCTGTGTTTACGGCTTTTGTCTTATTCACATGCGGCTGCAAAATTTATGAGAGGTTGCGGTTTGGGGACGGAGTTTGGAGGGCGTAAAAAACAAACCGACGCTCGCTGCTGCAGGCGAGACGTGAAAATTATATCCACCTTTACATCCGAGACAGGGCGGTCATTAATCCACGAGAGCAAGAGGCTGCTCAAAAGAGACAAACACAGGTTGTCTTAAGCTTTTATACAAGCAACAGATGCTTTTGTTTTCTGGTGACACCGCACAGGCTTAAAAAGTTTGGGAAGTTTTCATATTCGCTGAATGAATTAGAAGTTTTCACATCGTTCTCCATGTTTGTTCTGAAACATGGTGTGTGCATCTAAAATAATATTTTTTTTACTCCAGCTGGAGTCATATTGTCATTTCTCACCTGCCATGAACATGGAGGAGCGGTTGTCTGTCTCTGCGAGCTATCAGACCATCATAAATCTAAACTCACAAGCAAACAAAAGCCTCAAAAATCAACAGATAGCAACACAATCCCCAACAGAAAGCCCCTCCTCACACACATTAAACAGCCATGCCAGCGTGTTATTAGTGAACTCATTCATCTGGAACCCGACGCCGGCCTCCGCGGGGATCCAGCTAAACAGTACGAGTGTGTCTTTCACTACGACGGCAGTAAACATTCATTCGCTTATTCCATTTTCTGAAACGCATCGATCCCCCCTTGATCTCCCATGAGCCCGCGTGAGCAATCCATCAGAAGTCGTTGAGGTTATTCAGCCCAAATTACAATTGATCTTTTAAAAGTTGACTGCGGGACACCGGGGAGTAAAAAGGACATCTTTTTCCAGCTCAAGGAGAGCCGCTTAAGTGAGTAATATAGGACGGACTCATGCTCTGTCAAGTGAGCACCTCCTCAATTAGAGTTAAGCTTGGACATCAATGGGATCAGAGGAGAGGATTTGACTGCTCCTCTTCTTCCCTCCGTTCTGGTGGGACGAACTCGCGGCCGCCAACTTCTGCACGCGGCCCCGTTTTGCGGCGCAGATAAGAGCCATTGTGTTGGAGGCTATTCACCGTTCTTATGAATCCGCAAGGACGTTCCAAGGGCTGTCCGCGTGAAGATGCGCTTATCTGACGGCATTAAAACCGAGGTGTTCATCCCCACCCGAGGCCTTTCACTTAACATTCTGAAACAACTATTAAGCAGAGGCGAAATGCTTTAATTAAGGTGCGGTCCTTTCCAGTAAAGTGCCTCCCGTCCTCGAAAAAGTGGAAGTCGAATCGTGAGGCCACTTCACGCTCACTGTTAAAGCAACGCGGCGATAACACGGGATTGAAATGCAGATTGATTCATACTGAGGCTTGTGATACTTCCATTATCTTTTGATTGCATTTCCATTTAGAATTGAAAATAATTGCACCCCCCTGCCTGCCAGACACCACATCAGCAGCCAGGTAGTTCGAGGCGGCACAACGCAGCCTGTTCCACTGATACTGATCCAGAGATAAAACGCACACTTTTGTTTTTTGGGCAAAACATTTGGATATTTTGTTGGGAGGGGGATGCTGTAGTGAAAAATGGAAATGCCACTGAAACACTTTCCAACTATGACGTGATGAAACTTCGATCAGAGTTCCCAGAAAATCAAGGTCAGATTATATTAAACTTTATCGTCCCCTCCGCGGGGGGAGTTCTTCTTCACTTCATCGTGTTTTGGGAGAAATCAGCAGCGCACATCATCAGTGAGGGACAGAAACACACGAGTGCATCACAGCAATGACATGAAGCGCAACATGAAAACACGCAGCTCCCTCACGCTGATTAGAGCTGCTGAGATTTTTGCTTTTTTCATCTGAACCTCAGAGACGTGAACCGGCACCCGCAGGGGCAGCACGGCGAAGCAGTGATGGAGTGTGTGTGTGATGTTGTGTGTTATATCTATACAACGTGTGTGATGGCCTCGCTGGGTGTGGGCTGACTCGTAACCTTGGCGGCAGGCTGGTTTGTGACGGAGAGCCTGTTGAAGAAATAGAAGAAGCGGAGAAGGAGGCGCTGAATAAAGCTCGGAGGGGACGGTCAGTCGACTCCTTTGAGTCAGCGGACGGCCTTTGATTACTCCTTCTCTGAACGTCCTTTGTATGAGTGTACTGTCCAGAGTGAGTCCACAATCCTACAAGCTGTCAACCATTTCATCTGTTCTGAAGCTTAATGACTCTGAGGCTGACATTTCTGGGTTTTTGTGAAATGTTGCATCAAATATTGGATGTATTGCCATGAAATTTGTATATATATATTCATGTTGCTGCATGATTGATTGTAATAACTTTGGAGGTCACTTAATCTTTCATCCACTCCCAACATCAGTTTTAACTTGCAGTGCTAATGACATTCACTAATCATCCTCTGTGAAATGTTGTGTTTTAGCACTTGTTAACATAAGATATCATATGTACATTATAAACATCAACATCTTCATTGTGAGTGTATTTAATATTCAGATGTCAACATGTAACTCCAGCCTCACAGATCTGCTCGGATGAGAGTTGATTTTAACACGAGGTGGTTGCACACATGGAAAAAATTATGACAAAACACACAAACTGACCAAGAACAAGGGAAATGGACCGATAAAAATGAAATTGGAAATGTGCACAACTAAACTGAAAATATCCAAAGAAAAGAGCAGGAAACGAGATACAACAGAACAACAATCACAGAGAACTCAGAAAGGGTGAAACACTGCAGGCAGGGCCGCGACACTTTGTCTTCTTCACTTACTAACTAAAGGACAAAGACGTCTCAGACAGGAAATATGAGCTCAGTCGTTTACTGAGACGACCGTGACGTACGGACGTCAGAGGCTGGAAAAGATTGAACAAATTTGGGATCCCAAAGGGACGGAGCGCCGGCTTTTAAGTGTCGAGGCTCCATCTGGGTCTCCTGAGGTCCCTGCAGATGGATGGAGAGTAAGAACGGGGATGACAGAAAGGATAAAAGAAAAGAGGAAGGGGCGAGAGGATGAGAGAATTTAAAATGCACACGTGGTAAGATTTGGATGCCCGATATGTAAAGAAGAAAATGCATTTATGATTAATATGTGAATATATAAATATCTCAGCGTGGGAAATGTGACTACTTTTTTATCCATCAGTCATGAACGATAATCTCCTTCATCCTGTCAGATTGTGGCAATAAAAAAAAATCCAGTGACTTCATAAGATCTTGGATGTATTATGTATTAATATCTCGCATTGCTAATTCATCAACTTCCCTTCCAATTTTGCTGTTACGGTCACGCCACATTACGAGGAGGTGGCTCATCGTTCCAGCTGCTCAGAGATGATAAAAAAAGTCTTTCATTTATCCTTTTCACACATTCACATGAGCAGAATGCACATTTTAAATCAGGCGTCTGACAATGACAGCTGACCTCAGCTGACCGAGCGATGAACGCAGTCATCATTCAGTCGTTCAGTCTCAATTTTCTCTAAAGTTTCTACACTTCATGGAAAAGCTCGAAACGCCTCTCGATGCAGCCACAATCTGATCTGTTACTGTGCCTTTGCAAGTCTTCGCCACAGATTAAAAGTGACCCTTACTCACCAGGGATGCTGCCCGGCTCAGTTATAATCATCGAGTTACCTCCCATTCGTGCTGGAACTCCTTCCTCGGTGACTTCTTGAACTCCATTCAGCCTCCTCCATTTCTCAAGCGCGCTGCAGCATGTCAGCCTCTCGCCGAACTGCACGGCCGCCCGTGTTGCTGCTGCACCGTCTCCGCTGCGTCTCCCAAACCTCCGGGCCGCGGCGCAATCTTAAGCTCCGGCATTGTGCGACTATCAGCCACTTGTCTCTGGCTGCCCTGCGATGAATTGATTATCCGGCCCCGGCTGTTCCTCCTCCTGTCTCCCCCCGGTAGAGAGATGACCTTTTCCCTCTATTCACAGCCGCTCCTCATCCTCCCCTGTAAGCCGAAAACAAGCTCCACACACTCCTCTTTGTCTGCCGAATCAAACAAACTCTAATTGCTTTAACTCACCTCCTTTATGTTTCTCTGCAGCTCGTTTAATTTCACCTCACATCGGCCCTCCGTGATTGTGACCACCGAACTCCCACGAGCAAAATGTTGCCGTTCAGTCACTTCAAACTTATTTGTCATATGGATGCTGAAGGCAGAGATATATAGAAATGTATGGATTACTGAATTACGTCCTGAAATGGCCGATTGACTGTCAAGACTCCAAAATGAATTAAAACAGCCAAAAGCAATCCATCAAGTCTTTTTTTTTTTAAGGTTGTTTGTGATAAATCCTATGAGGAATGTCATTTAAGTCATTAGTCAGACAGGAATTAAATAATTAAGGTTTTTTTTTTGGCAGACCAAATGTCCCCAGAGAGTTTATCTCAAATTAGGAACATCAGGTTTGAAGGGGAATAATGTTCAAAATGTCCACGGCTCTGGTATCAATTATCCTAAAGGACCCAGATAGATGTATAGATAAATGCTGGATCTTTGTTTAGCAATTAACTTTGAATTAAACAACTCTGGTACCGACTGGAACTCATCCTTTAAAACTGTGGGTTTTTTGGAAGAGCACCAAGATGACAATTCATCCCAGATTAAAGTTTTATGATTCTTTGTCTGGGTTTGTCTGGTGGATCCGACTGACTGCACAGGCTCGATCGGGCTGGCAAAATAAAACACCCCGGGGACGGTGGAGAGGGATCAGCCAAGAGTAACAGGACAGCGGGTCATTACACACAACAATTGTCTTGTGGGCCGTGGAGCTACAGTGGAGGAGGGCTATCAGAGAGGTGAGTGTGTGAGAGAGTGTGTGTGTGTGTCTGACCACTCCAACAAACATATGTGCACCCTGTTTGTTTGTCACTGTCCATACCTAATGAACTCTCCATGAACTGTGACAGTAACTAAAATATGAACTTTTTCATGCATAAATTACTCTCATTTAAAGAAACACACACATACACTGTACAGTATAATTTGATTTGATGGAAAAATAAAATGTATTGCAGTGAATTTGCGTGTTTTATAGTAGTTCATATTAAGTATTTTGTTACTGAAAAATCTAATCCATTGCTTTAAAGAAGTAACTAAACTTCAACAATACTTAAGGTAAGTGGTGACTGGTGAGTGATGCATGAAATATATTGCTGGAAATATGAGTTGTAAACATTTACAGATTTCTTTTAACATAAATAATCTGTCGGAAAATGCGAGAAAGTAATACGAGTACTTATGTGTGCCACATTAAACTGAACGAGAGGTGCTTTTCTACCTGTGCCTCAAGTACATCACTGCATTTATACATGTATATTTTGATTTTAAGTGTAAAGGTACAAATAGATACCACATGTGCTCATTATTGTACATGAATAATATTGGTAGCCAACCTCTGAGCCGTCACACAGACAGTATTTTTTTAGTTCAGAGTTCAGGAGTAGCATGATTGTCTCATCAATATTTAAAAATATATTTCATTTTAATCTGGATCAGCATCAAAATAGTGGCACGCAGAGGGAAACTACAGAAGCAGCTCTCGTGACTCACAGCAACAAAACATCCCAACATCAGTCGATGTGAGTTCGATTAAGACACGAGAGCGAATGGAAGTTCAATTCAGAGGTTAACAAAGCAGGCTGGACTCTTCTATGTGAGAACTGCTGATTAAAAAGCATCACGTGATGACTTAAAGTGGATACGAACATGTTTGTCTCATGTCGTAATTCATGTAGACATAATCTCACCCGGCGAATAATAACAGGCGCTTACCTCATTCGAACTCAGGAAACGCGTACAGGAAACTTCATCATCCGCAGTCTGACCCAGTGACCCCTCAGACGGTCTGCGCCTGAGAGCTTACGGCCTTCGGCGTGTTTAACAAGGAACATGAGCTGTTTCCTTTGGTCGGGCTCTCTAATTAAGCGCTGACACGGCTGTTAAACTCTCAGCGGTCCCGTCTCCTGGAGACCGCAGCTGGCTGCTGAAAGCCTCCTCCTCGGTGAGGGACGCTGATTTCAGCTCGCCTCGCTCAGTCAGACAGCTGCAGCGCTGCGAGAGGAGCCGCTAAGACTGTAATATCTTAACGGCGGACAACAGGGTGCATTTATAGTATAATAACAATATGAAGGCAGAGCGGCGGGGGAACGGGTCAATACAGCTGTCATCACGTTGAAAAGAAAAAAAAAACATAAAATCCTTACTCCCTGCAGGAAACACAGAGGGGCTAAGAGTCAGCGCTCTGTTATTGCTTTGCTGCTACGTTGGTGGTGGAGGTTATGGCGTTGCAGACACACACACGGCTGGCTGGTCAAAAGCCAGATCAAATGCACGCTACTGCTATTAAGAGGAAACCCAGCAGGGCCATCATGCCTGCCAGTCAGAATGAGGCTCAGACAGGTTGCGACCTCACTCTTTGTTGAATGTGGAGAGGCTGGCGTGTAATATCAGAGCGAGCGGGAGGCCACCGCCGCTCTGTGAAGGAAAGAAGCCGTGACACAGAGAGAGGATGAGATTCTGTTACAGAGAAGAAGAAGAAGGAAAAAAAAAAGTTTCGTTTCGATTGTTCGGCGGCCGAGGAAACGTCTGCGTGATGATGCAGTATTTATGATCAGAGGTCAACAGGAGGCGCGAACACACGGTGGATCCTCTGCGCTCCCTCTGGAGTTTTAACGTCGCTTATTAAGAGGCATCCCTCACACAGCGCTCCAACAGGTCCGAGCTGAACAGCACTCCCTGCAGAGGGAAGAACCGCTCTGCTTTTATTAGCAGATATTAGATGTGACTGGGCTGTTCGGCTGACTGGAAGCTCATTATCAAAAAAACTGCATTACCTCAGCAAGCTGTCTTTAACCACGTCTGTTCACGGGGAGGGGAGAGAAATAGAGAAGGAATATAAAAAGTCTTTGATAAAATGTAAAAAAAAAGGATTTGCATCCGCGTTCCAGGAAAGGTAGTTAGGATGCACGGAGAGAGCGGCGAGCAGTGAATAGGCAGCGTGGCCTCGAGAGTGAATGCAAATCAGGCAAGACCAAAGGATGGGAAGCGCGCCGTGGGAATGACCTGCTCTCCCAAATGAATTTTCTCCCAGCAAATCCTCAACATGCAGGCAGACACGCGGAGACAAAGCCAAAACGGTCCCATCCAGAGCCTTTAGAGGAGAGAGACAATACGAACGCTCGGGCTTCAGCGGGCGCGGCGGCCCGCGGTCGCCCATTCAGCCTCACTCATTAGAGGTCTTTTCCAATTACAGAGGATCTGTCTGCACATCCAGCGTCACGGTGATTCAGGGGGCATTGTTTAGACAGCTCTGACCAAGCTCCAGAGTTTGGAGCCTGAGAGGACGGATATGAAGGAGTTTGTGTTTTAGGGGAACAATGGCCGCCCTCCGAGTGGGGTCCAGAGAAGCGCGGCTATTTGTCTGAGAGAGCGGGCCAAGAGACTGCAGCACACAGAGGAGTGGGCTAAAAACGGGAACAGCTCTGCTGCTGCTGCTGCTGATGTCCTCGCACTCAGGCAGAAACCCAAGTGCCCCCCCCCCACCGTGATCCACCGCGGGTTGATTGTCCTTTTTTGCGTGGGAAGGGAAAAAGAGGCTGGAGAAGGACAACAATAGCTGCTTTCTGCACCTCCCAAAATAGGATATATAGCATGATTTGATGTAGCTGCAATGTCAGGAGAAGTGCTTTCAGATAAGAAAAAACAAAAAAACAACACAAACTGCAGCTATCCAGAATCACATTAGATGGATTGGACTGAATCTCCACAGGAGGGACGGAGAGAAGCAAATACAAAGAGACGAATAATCAGAGAGGAGATGGAAACAACAAGACAACAGTGTGAGCATGTACTGAGCATGACATGAGAAGGTAAAATTAGTCCATAATCAGAGCTAAAAGAACATATGTGGAGGCCTAAAACTAATGGCTGTCCAAGTTGCGCCCTTGTGTGTTGAGAGTGCTCCTGAAAGCACCGGGAGGACGTCTCCCCGCAGCGAGGCTCCTCTAAGAGGAGAGAAACAATTGAAGCATGCACTTGAAGGCACTCAGACATTTTCAGCTGGCTGCTAAGTAGATGCTGAAGAAAAAGAAGGTGAAAAATATAAAAAGAAAGAAGAAGCTGCTCTCAGATAAATAAGTGTATCGGGGGTCTGCGTTTCATGTTAATACGACATACAGGCTCAACGTGATCCCAAATCCAAAACGATTACTTCATAAAAAATCAGATTTTAACACCGTGGGAATGGATTTATAATTATTTCAAACATTGATTTTTACTTTACAGTATATTTATACAGATTTCTAGTGTTTCTGCAGGCAGCTGTGTCAACACCTTTTGAACGTCGATATGCTCGCCGGGGTTTCGGAGTAGTAATCTGGCAAAGCGAGGAGGAGTGGGAATATCGGCGAGGTGTTTCTGATGGGGGGGGGGCGGTAAAGATGCCAAGGCTTGGCAAGGCGGTAAGGAAAGAGAAGGGCAGGTAAGGCAGATGTCCTGGCAGCTTTACAGATCCTGTTACTTTGTACCTGTGGGGAGTCAGAGCAAACAGGGATATGTGCAAAATCCTCAGGCCTGAACATCACACTCTTTTTTTTTTCTGTAAAAAAAAAACCTGCATGAGTCTCTGGTGCGATCAAGTTATAGACGATGAAAACTTCTTGAATAAGGGCAGAAAAAAATTACCTTTATGTACTGGACCGGAGACAGGATGGGACTTCCTGGAGACTGTTGCCTGGCAACCGCACCGTGACGACAAGACTCCAGGAGGTCAGAAAATGTCTTTAAAATCTTTTCTTTTAACTCTGAAATAATCTATGATTCCACAAATTTAGCTTGTGTGTGAGAAACGAGTTCATTCTGGCGCTTTTTTTAAGGGTTGAATTTGATCTGTTATTGAACTGAATTGCATCTTATTGTCAGGCTGTCGCTCTCTTACTGATATTCTTTATAATCCTGCTCCTTTCTGAATGGAAGTGCAGCAGAGATGGATTCCTGAGCATTCGATGGATATTAAGCTGATTCTGACTAACGATGTACAGTTTGAGTCTAATGAAACTCTAATGATGGGTTTACTTTCTCTGTGTCTGCCTCGCTCCCATGTGAGGAACTTTTCTATCCTCATCTTGTGTCTATACTTATCCCGCCTCCCTTTCCTCTTACTTTCCTTTTCCATCTTTTTTCTTTTCTTCTTGTCTTTACGTGTGACTAAAGACAGGAAAGTCAATACCAACATCAATGCTGTGCATTCTCAGGTGAAATTAGATGCCACTCCAGGCTGTAATCAGCAGTCCTTTCTGAAATCAGGGTGAAAATTGGCACACGAGCACAGCTAGCTCACTTTCCTGTTCTGTTTAAAATGATTGTTGCTGCATTTAAAGTTTGCATAACACTGTGTGTGTGTGTGTGTGTGTGTGTGTGTGTGTGTCTGGATAATAGAGGTCTGTCTGTCACTTTGAACAGTGATGTAATTCATCTGAATAGAAATGTAAACTTTCCTGTGACTGACAAAATGACAATTTGTACTTGAACATACAGAGTTTAAATACAGTTGATGGCACATTAATCTTACTTGTTAAAGTTTATTATGACCTTCTTACAGAGCGATACGTGTTATTGCCTACATGTCTTGCAAGCAATGGAAAGTAACTAAGTACATTTACTCAGGTATTGTATTTGTGTACAATTTTTGCTTTACTTTCCATCTTGTGTTATTCCACCACTGTTCTGTTGGAAATATTGTACTTTTTACTAGTCATGGTTCAGATTAAGATCTGAAATAAAAAAAAAACGTACAAAATAAATCACATATTTAAAGATTAAACTTGCTGTTCACGTTATCTTTTACACGAAATCAGTGACTCACTGGAGTTCCTCGTCATGTTTCGGATGTCTGCGGTTAGTTTAATTCCCTTTTGGCATTTAAAAAGGGATTTATACTTTATACTGAATGTTTCATTTAAATTACTGAACTGTCTGAGGCCCAAAAATGTCAAATTGCTTAATATTTCACAGGAAAAACACAAAGTTTAAAGACTAAAACAGATTTGTGCAGCAGAACTTTCTCTGCTTTCCTCTCACATTAATCTTCTTCTGACCCTACAAATTTATTTTGTGACCATTGGAGCCAAATGGGACGACAAAAGAGCACTTTTATACAGAAAGTTAAAATCTCAAAGATTCTCATTTTGTTTTCTGTTTTGCAGAACTGATGGTGATAATCGGGAACACGTGAGCTTACATCCAAAGTTTCATCGTCTGCAGCCATCGATCTGTCAATGACGAGACAAAAACACAAAATGCACAAAGAACATCTTTATATTAACATATTTTACTGCATCATTTCTAGAAGAGTATAAATACTCCCAACAGCGTGCATGTGGAAAATGAACCTTTTAAAAATGCCGTCATCTTAAAATATACGATGTAGGTTTGAGTTTGTTTTGTATTCATTTCGTGGTTTCGTATTTTGTACAGTTTACTGTTTGCAAATATGTGAAATTGCTTTGTGTGGATGTGAAACTTTTGGCATCGGTGCTTTGAAAGCTGTAGCGTGGACGAATTAAAGCACAGTTTAGAAAAAGGAAGGTGAGAATGGGACTTCATTGGATGGCATTGTCAGGTAATTGCGGCATTTTTGAAAGAAAGTGCTGACAAAAACTGATGATATTCAATGGCAAAAAAATCCATACTGTAATTTCAGTAAGTCACAGCAGGAAAATAAGAGAAACCTGAAACCGACCTATACCCATTGTGCCGCTCTGAGCCTGCAAATAGCAGTCTACTATATATTCATTGACAATTCAACAACAGCAACTCTGAGCAGTAAAGAGCAGACAAGAATTCCTATCATGCTCTCCCTACAAGCATCATTACCACCACCAAATATTCTCCACAGCACACACTGGTATTCTTTCTGACTCCTGTGTCAGCACCGTTAGCGGTGAAAAGGACTGAAACCTCTCCAATGTCTCTCTGCTGGTTTTTCCTCTGCAGCATATGGGGGCTGAGTGCTGCTCGGAGAGAGAAACTACCTGCCTCGTATCCTTAAATTGTCTCACATGTGGCAGCCTGGACGGGGAGAAACAGAGGAGTGTGTGTCTGAGAAGGATACTTCTTCAAATTAAACCACAAAAGGTCAAACAACGGCTGAAGAAAATTAATCCTGCGCTTGGTTTCTCGCTCGCTGTCAATAAAATGTGGGCAAAGACCAGAAGAAGCAAATCTCCAGCGCTCCTCCCGCTCATCGACTCTGAACGCCGTCTCACCTCTCCGGAAAATAGGACCTCTGCCAAAGCCATTCAAATGTAAATCTGGCCCAGAAAACAAAAAGCTGTTGACCGACTTGCCCCTTTTGGAGAATTCGGTCTGATTTTTCATTACTCTCTTCTCTCTTTTGGACCCGCACGGTGACCCAGAGTAAAACTGGATCCATAACTCAGCTCCTGGGATTTAACCAAAATCTGCTGCTGTGAAATGGATAACACATGTTTCTGTGAGCGCTGCAGGGTTATTAAACGGTTACCGTGGACATATTATAAGATCACTTTCCACAGCTGAAGATCTGTTCAGTATCTGTGTCCGAAGCTTTTTACAGTATCGTGCTCGGCAGATGGAGTTTGCCAGTTGTCATCAAATTGTAGATGATAAAATTTCCATTTTTTGGAGAATTTTAAAGACGTGTCACTCTTCAAAATCCTCTTTTTGTCCCTCTCACTTTTATCGTTTCATTGATTCATTTTATTGATTATTCCTCTCTTACTGCTGATGTTAATGCTCTAATCTGAATCGCCTTCAGTCATTGTCGTACACTCGCAGCAATGAGGTTAATGAGTTCTGGATTTAACTGGGTTTGATGGTTGTTATTTATGGAAATCACAAAGACAATAATTCAGTTTTTTTTCAATGCAATGAACTGCCAACAAGCGACATATTGAAGGAAAAATGTGAGCAAATGTGAAGAAATATCAGATGAGTCCAAACATCCATCATGCTTTGAGGCATGTGTGGAAATGCTGAAGTGATGGACCAGCGTCGCCCGACTGCTCCACCTGCTCGTGTTTCAATAAGAACAGCGACTAAAGTGACATCTGACTTTAAATATTTATGAATTGGTGGGTTATGTGAGGAAAAACAGTGCAGCTGCTCTGCCTCAGGTGTCGTCGGCCTGTCGGTGCGATCCGACCGTGTCAGCAAGAACAGTCCGTCAGATCTCAACAATCACCCAGAGAGGGATATTAAAGTGGGGCTGCGGTGCATAAACCCCGTCATTACAAAGATGAGTGCACATCTCAGAATTCAGCCGTGCAAAAACCAACCAGGCAGTCGTCTGCAGAGATGTGGGGGAAAAAAAAGAGACATGGGTAGATGAGTCACCGTCAAATGGCTGAGTGCAGAAACCAAGAGAGCCTGAATGTTTGACCCCCGACAGATTCAAGATTACGGCATGGTTTGAGTCCACTTGTCCCCTTTAAAGGGAGGGGATCACTGCAAATCCACCTAAAGTTGTTGTGAGATCACCTTTATCCTCTGATAAAACATTTTGGAGGAAGAGGATGAAAATGATACGCTAAGGCCTTCACAGTTACACATCTGGACACCCAGGAGAGATCATTTCATCGCAATCTGAGGTAGTCGTGTAATCCAGGTGATTTAGTGGGAAGTGGGAAGGCAGATGAGAGAGTTGCAACGATGAAGATTGTCACTGGGAACAATGGCTGCTAACTGTAGATCAGATCACATGACAACGCAGGATTCAAGTTACAGTAACTACGACATACAATCAAGAATAGCAGCAGTCATCCAGATCCCCTATACAAAGTTAAAAATGGCTTCTGACTGGGATTCTTGGCACACAAAAACAATTTCAGGAGATGTTGCTTGTAAAAATGTACCCTCTACATCACCACTTAACGTTTGGGCGAATGATTTCTGAAACAATACAAAGTCGTCAATGTGATGTTGTGCATAAAACAGACAAATGTGCTCATATGCTGCCGATTTGAAGCTCATTTGAATAAATTCTTCATGCTTCATTCTCAAAATTACTGAAAGACGTGATGTTCATTTCTTTTTAAGATAATCACAGAAACATGAAGCGTCTGTGGTTCGGACTGAAGGGTAATGGGCCTTTTTCTTTTGGGTCCCAAAGCAAAGCTAAACTCTGGCAGCAGCGGCGGGCCAGAAAACAAACTGGCTGGGGAAAGCAGGATGCAGTCCCAATCCATCACAACAAACCTCCATTTACTCCTGAACACTTCTCTTTCAGCAGCCTCCACAGAGGTGCAGGCAGACGTGGCGGACGAGTAATATCGCATAATGCAGCGAAGATTTGGACTGAGATTCAGAGGAACACTTGTTGTGCCGAGCAACAATTTTTGGGGCTTTTCTTTATAACAAGGCAGAAAATAACGAATGAGCAGCACAACAAGCCAAGTATTAAAAGCCTCTGTGTGCAGACTGTGCCATTTCTGATTCTGTGTTAACATGGTGGCTTTTTCTCGTTTTTTCAGTTTTAAAATGAACTTTGCAGTGTAAAAAAGACTTTAAAGGTTGTCTCTCATGAATCTGTGACACTGGTCGACCACACCTTTTGAATTCAACATGTCTTTTAACTTTTATTTACCCAAATAAAGACACCGATGGAGAGCAGACAGATGTAAAAGCAGCTCAGCCGGCTTCACAGCTGGAGTTGGCCAGACAAGCCAAAATCAAAGAAACAGCAGCAGGTGAGCTGGACATCAAAATCAAATCACACAAAAAAAAAGATTTCTCACAGGCAGCAGGTACCAGACAGGAAAATGCGATGATATAAAGACAACACAGACACGGGCATTGATTATTTATGTCTGAATGGACGCAGGTGACTGGTTCAGGCCAAAAACCTGTTATGAGGTATTTTATCTGAAGCCATGTTCTCTATCACTGTGTCAATAGTAATTTACTGTTTGACAGCAGAACTGATGGACGCCGGAGAACGTGGGGGAACACACGACAAGCACGAGTACCTGCAGCCTGTCCGCAGGTGGACGCGCTCGTTGAGAAAATAATGCATGTTTTGGTTCAGGCATCTTTATGTCCGTGCTCATCCCTCATTCATGACACAAAGAAGAACTGCTGGCTATGAGAACAACGAGCGAGAGGAAGAGAAATAGTATGAAGAAAAGAGAGAGCGGGGAGAAAATTATAAACTAAAAGTGAAAGTGACAGGCAGAGATATTAGACAGCAAACTCAGTGGAAACAAAAATGATACGTAAGCATGAAAATCACCACAATAACCTCTGATAAATGCACACCTGCTGCAGAGAGCTTTACATGGCTGAGACAGAACTAAAGCTTTATGGGCCTGAAGAAAACTGAATCAGAAACTTAAAGAAAACACGTGAATAAGAAGGAAAAACACACCCAGAAATGAATGTTAACACTGATAAGACCTGTTGGGAGATAAAATATGTTTAAGAGATGCCACTGGGTACGAATCAGATTTCAGAAGACCACACCTGTGGCACCAAAGGTATTTTTATTGTTGTACGTCTTCCACACCTCTTTTCAAATATCAAACTGTTTTAACGAACCCTCCTGCTGACGAAACATGGCAGCAGGTCGTGTTGAATAAAATCGTGTCTCAGCCTGTCCTGAACGCGTGAAGAGCGTTCAGGACGGTAAACACATTATCTGAGGACCACGAAGCGGGACGCCCTCCTCTGTTTTCACCGCGAGCGAGACGGACTTGGAGCCGGCAGCTGCAGCACCGACGCGACGCGACGACCGAGGGCACCTTTCTCCCAGACAGAGACGAAGTGCTCTAATTAAGACCGGTGGCAACGAGGCGGAGAGGAATCTCAAAGAAGTCTCCCACTCTCAGTCCTGCCGGCGGTAAACAGAGCGTATCAGACACAGGGTTTATAAAACAGATAGACAGATAGACAGACAAACAGATAGATAGTTAGACGCTGAGGACATCTGTCTCATCCCAGACTCTGTTTACCGCCGGGACCTCTGCCAGTCTGCTCTCTTTCTTCGTGCCACACGTCTTAATTAGACCGCTGCGTCTCTGTCTGGCTCCGTGGCCAAGGTGCCCCGAGTCCTCCTCGCTCTTCGCCGGTGCTGCGAGTCGACGGTAAGGCCACATCTGTCACCTCCCCTCCCCTTCCCTCGAAAACATATTGCAGCCGTGAACCACGATTACAGTAAAACACGGCGGTATTTCTCTTCAGGATGAAACATCAAGCAGCCATCGTCCCGTCATCCCTGCGTCGCCTTGGTTACAGTCGACTCCTGCAGAGGCCTGAATCATCTCAACGTTAAAGTCATTAATATACAACATTAATATTTTTAATAAACCTCAAATTGCTCTTTGGAAGGGAACGACTCTTCTCCGCCGCAGCCTCCCTTTATCCCCCCGCCGCCATCTCGCTGAATTACGATGCGTTCAGGTCCCGTTAAAACAAACAAATCACTCCCCTGCCCTCATGTTTCTCTCTAACTACTTCCCCGAGTCACTTTGCCCTGCCCCGCCGCCACGCTCTCTCTCCACACACACACACACACACACACACACACACACACACACACACACACACACACACACACAGTCTCTCTCTGCCAGTGTGAGTTAATGAAATTGCAAATGCCAGGCAGCAATTTAGTCTGAAATCAATCAGTGCAGATGTGATGAGCTCGATTTGATTACATATAAAATTGTGATTTAATGTTTGGCTGAGGCCTCGTGGTTGTTACAGTCACCATCGATATGAACAGGCAAGATGGAGGCGGCGTTCACATGACTCTGTTTGTTTTTTGTATTAAGAATAAAGTTAACACTATTTTACACTCCTGTGGGTCTTTCAAACGTCTCTTATCGTCTTATGATGATGTGGAAAAAAATCAATGCAACTTCACTTCAGCTCGTCGTGTTTCAGCAACGAACTCAAAAACATCAGACGACCGTCTTGACGTTTACCCGAAGTTTCATCAAAAGTTTGATTCTGCCGCGCGACTCTTAAAAACAAATCTGCGGATCGTGTCGCGTTTCGTCCCGCGGCCACCGAGGGAAAATAAGAAGCTGTCCGTTCGCATCATCTCAGCTGTACGCTCCAATTAGAGCGGCCAAATTGAACTAAAAATGACATTTAATCTCTCGAATAGGAGAATTGAGGCCGGGATTACGTTGCTTGCCTGCTGCATATTAAGACATATACACTCTACCTCCGTCTCTTCAGCATTTTTCTCAATCTTACACAAACTTCCTGCATGCTTAGAAGGAGCAGGAGACTATCTGCTTTTGTAATAAGGGGTTACAGGCTCATCCCCCCTATAAATCTTTCTCACTAGACTCTGTTTGACTCGTACTTATCTATTCCTCAGTGGTAGCGCACAATTACCCGTGGAAAATGCTGCATAAGGCATCAGTCGCCCGCCTTATCAAACCCACTGCAGCTGTACAGTCAGATAAAGAGCAGAAATAATAAAAAAAAAACGTCTTTTCACACACGCCGGATTGGCCAGATGAACCGTCGCTGGATTTTCTGACCCGCGTGTCGCACGGTATCAAGGCGAGACACCCGCTCGATAGGAAGAGGGAACGCCAAAAGATGTGCTTTATTTTATTTATCAGTTCACGGGCGTATCACGGGGAGCCCCCCCGCCCCCCCTCGTCGAGCAGATCTGTGCAGCAGGGCAAAGAAAGATGGATCATTTTTAAAGCCGGCTTTCTGTTACGAGTGTTTAATTAAGTGGAGAAACACACAATCCATGTTGTGTGACATCCAGTCAAGATAAAACTCAACGTGAAAGGTGCTTCATCGTTTCCACCGGCGGCGACTTCACGTCAACGTTTGTGGAAAATCTTTATTGTTGTTATTTTTATAAATGCAATTCACGTACAAGTAAGAAGACGAAGCAGATTCCACCGTCCTGAGACTCGACTAACTTCAGACACCAGTTTCAGCTGATGAATAAATCCAATAATGGATCACAGATTATTTATGTTCTCCTTTTTGCTATTCATAGAGCTGTTTTTCATCTCTGTAAAATATTTAAGATCACAATTGATGTCTTTTCATCTGTATACTGCACCGGGAACGATCAGAGTCTTTGTATTATTCATGGCCTTTTTGCCCAAATGTTCTAAAAATGATCAATCTGAGATAATGCATTTAAAAAAAAAAAAAAAGAAAGTTAAACAAAAGCGCCTCTTTACGGTGAACTTAAAAAGAAGAAGAAACGCCTTTCCATCGAACAGCTTCATTAAGCAGGATGAAGAACACGAGACGAGCCACATTAATTATCACACAGCAGGAAATCGAAGCTGCACGTTCGCCGCCGAAACTTTCAAGGATGCTGCAAATCTCGCCGCTGCGTAATCAGCGATGTAGAAGCAGGTGTTTTGTTTATGACAGCTGGCGGAGGACACCTGCTTATGAAATCCTTTTAAGAACTTGGTACAAAGCAGCCTTTGAGGCTTCGGGCTAAAGGGTCTTTGTAGTGCTTTAAAAACACTTTTTCTTTTTGTTTTTTTTTTGTTGTTGTTCGGGGTGATCGAGCCACCGTACAGACAACCTGTGTGTTTGATTATTATCTGAGAGTGTCGCCACATTATGAAAACGTTCTTGTCTTATAGTTTTCACAGTCTTTGCGTTAAATGTTTGAGAGGCTCGTTTTAGTTTCTTTTACAAGTTTTATGTACATTTTGCAGTTTTATTTTCCAAGATGTGGGTTTATCTCATGCATGTTTTTTCTATAATTTATTCTGGGACCTTTCGTGTTTGCATAAAAGGGCTTAAAGCTGACTTGCGACTCACCCTTAAGGATTTTACTCGCGACTGACACCTCGCCGACATGTTCAGACTTTACTCGGATACTTCAGCGCAGTCCGTGTGAGATCAATAAAGAACCTTTCAGCAACCGCGGCACAAAGAAGAAGGAGCTGCCAAATGTAAGAGTGCTGTTGGCCTTCGACGGAGTTTGTTGTTTTGACCTTTTCGGTAAAAATGTTCAGCTTCATCCCCCTTCAGAGCGAAGACGCACAGGAAGAAAAGTGAAGCGAGGCGCCCTGAGATTAAAGTTTTAGCCTGCTGGGAGTTTCTTCATCCACTCTTTGGTATTTCCAACGTGTGTGACTGAAAAAGTGTGTTGACAGTGTGAGTTTCGGTCTGAACCACAGCGAGCAGATGTATTTTAAGCATCACGGCGGCGTTAAAATGCAGCACTGTGAGCTTCATCTGTCTAATGGATCTAATTAATGCTGCTGTGAATGATTTGAACTCTTTATTTTTTTCATTTCTATTTTTTTTTTTTTGGATACAAACATTTTCTGTCTGGACGATGTGAAACTTCTTTTTTTTTTTTTCCTCTGAGACAGCAAATGATGCAGTTTATTATAAAAATTAAATCAAATGTTACATAATTAGATAAATGCTCCCATTAGAGTACCGATTTCCTTCTTATCCATTTCTCCCAATTAAAATTTTTAGTTGCAAGTGTTGACAATTTCATTTCGATTGAGCTGATTAGGACTGAATCTTTGCCTTTTTTTTAAGTCTCATCCACAGAGAAAGAAGTAAAAGCTTTAAATATCTCCACTCCAGATTTCACTGCTTATTTCATTGCTTTGAATGAGTGAATAGTAAAAACTGTTGCTTCAGACCTCATGAAATACTAATATGATTAAAAACTACTACTTCTTGCTTTGGCAGCCAAAAGGAGTGACAGTTTCACTTTAATCATTTATGAATAACAGCTTTGTATAAATTATATATATTTGATTAACAGCAGGTAAAATGTGCCAGTGTGAGTTTTGTTATTTTCACGAATGAAAAACAAAGAAAGCTTCTTGTGGAGTTTGTACAAAGAAAACTCTTATTTTCAGTTGTTTTGTCCATCAGACGGAGAAAGTATCATGCAATCTCACTCCAGACTTCTCCTCCCACTGAGCTGAATCACCTCTCTGACATATTCTCCAAAAGTACGACTATACTTAGAATAAAAGAGAAAAGCAATCCAACCCAATTTTCCACTCTGTCTGGCTCTCTTTGGACAGCACGGCACTAAAATCAGACTTCTACCAGAATCGACATTCAGCACTATGACGGGGGCTAAAATTCAAAAGACCACCGTTTAAAGTGTATAAATTGTTGGAAAACAAATTTTTGAGCTTTGCTAATTTGATAAAAGGTCAGTGTGTGTTTGACGCTTGTGATCCTCTCGCATTAAAGACGTTAAATCAGGTGGAAATGTTGGCGTGATTAAACTCACACGGCCTCTTTCGAGCCTTTTCGACGAACACACACTGATTTCAGAGGCTGCCATGCAATCTAATCTAATGCTCGTTCTCTCTCTCTCTCTCTCTCTCACACACACACACACGCACACACACACACACACACACACTAAGTAGTACTTGTGGAGCAGCTCTACCTCCTGAGCCACAGCCGGCCTTAACTCAGTAATTAAAGTGTTTATGGTGACAGTTTTCTAGTTGATGATGACATTAAAAGTATAATAAAAGACAATGCATGCACAAAAAATGTCTGTCAGTCCTCACTTATGTCCAAATAAAGGTGAGCAGAGGTGTCTGGATTTTATGATTTTGCTGTTTTGGGGTGTTTTTGTGCTTCCAATGTCTAAATCTACTCGTAAAATGGAGCAAACTTCAAGCTGGCAATAAGACTTTTGAACTTCACAGCACAATCACAACTATTGTTGCACCTTAATATTTTTGCACATCTACCGCCAACACTGTTACCTGCAGTCTTATGTATATTCAAGATTAAATATTCAACGTAATTAGTCCCACGCAGACACACAGTGGAAATAACAGTAGGAAAAATGCAAATCAAGGACATAGAATAAAATTATAACATAAAAAAAAGTTACACCTGCACATAGTACAAAGAGGACATGCCTGAGAATATACATAAATAAATATATGTATATCTCAAGTAAAAGCAGTGAAGAGTAATGCACATTAATTTTGGGTTAGATTACAAGAGGATTACCTCCTCCTGGGTAATCTAACTTTACGATGATGAACCGCTGTTCATTGGCTGCTTTCTTCACTTATATTTCTTTTAAACCGACCACAAGAACTCGTACTTCACAATACTCAAGGTGAAATGTGAAATGAGTCCGATGTTGGATGACGAGTGTCCTTTCAGACGCCCTGTTTCAGAATTGATTTGGACATCGTATTGATTAGTTTTAAAACTCTGCGCGACCTTAAAAGGGTCATCTTTCTGAACATTTAATCCTTTGTGCTCGAAGACTAGCAATTTCTGTACCCTGCTTTATCGGCTCGCTGGGTCACGAATGTCGTTTGAAGGATATCAGCCCATCGACGGTCATGTTTGTCGGGTTTATCTGCGATGCTGCTGTAACACTAAACTTAATACTGTCCATGTGCGTGAAGCTTTGGAGGCAGTAAACGTGTTATCAGTGTGCCTCAAATGAAGGACGGTGACGGAGGGTGAGATTGGATTCTGGCGTGTCGTGATGAAGTTCATGATCGAGAAAAATGCGCCTTAATTGACTTTACAACCTGTGTTTTGTGCACAATAACAATTCAAAAGGAGCCGTGACTGTGAGTAAATCATAGCTGAAACTTTATTGACAGTCTGGATTACAAAGTTGTTCTGCGTTAAATTAATTACAGTACAAACCAGGAACAGAAACAGAAGGCCACACACCAGAGCTGAGGAACAGAGGAGGGAAATTAAAACAGCCTCTCAAGTAGACGAGTGAGGTACCGGAGAGAAAAGACAGCGGAGGAGAGAAGATGAGAGATGTGAAATGATCAAAACGACAGAACCTTCCTTCACAGAAGGAGAGATAAAGACCTCCAGCAGCTTTTGGGGCTGATGCTGCAAAGACCGACCGTCACCACGAAGGCGAGTGTTTCTAAACTGAATGCAGAACAAACACACGGATCACCTCCACGTTTGATTCTTCTTTGAACCAAAAACGATGCCATCTCCCGGCCGGTGAGCGTCCTCCTCGATATTTCAGCTCAACGAACGCCTTCAACGTCACTCAAATGAAGAAACAATAAAATAAAGGGGACGGGACAGATCCAGGCCGAATGAGTCTCCAGGAAAACGGAGAACGCCGCTCGCTGAGTGGTCGAGGTTGTAGTGGCGAGTGGAAAGCCGTGAAGCTTTTAGGAGTTGGGAGGCTGGAAGGTCTTAGAGGTGGCAAGCATGGCTCGCACTTTGGCCATCAGATCCTGAAAACAGACGAGAGAGAGAGAGAGAGAGAGAGAGAGAGAGAGAGAGAGAGAGAGAGAGAGAGAGAGAGAGAGAGAGAGAGAGAG
>JBAJHX010000035.1:19134217-19171788 GCA_037176925.1 Amniataba percoides | reverse complement strand
CACACACACACACACACACACACACACACACACACACACACACACACACACACACACACACACACACACACCACAAACAAACAATGCTCCGACTTATCAACTGAGTGGAAAGTTGCTCACACGACAGTTGTATTAAGTTTCTTGGCAAAGCTGAATTACATTAATAGATCTCTCTCTCTCTCACACACACACACACACACACACACACACACACACACACTGTGGTTACATAACACTGAAAAAGGATGGAGCCCATTTACAACAACTGTCTTTTCAGCAGAATACACACGACGTTAACCTAAATATTCATCACATCGCCTGAGATTATAAAACATAAATACAGTGTTCGGTTTGAAAACAGTTTAATAATCTACAACGAGTGAAAAACATCGAAACTCCACACGCGAGTCAGCGGTGGCAGATTTAATCTGGTGAGGTGATTTTTACCCACCGAGGTCCTGTAATTGAAGAATTTTCATATTAAGTGATTAATTCACGGGGAATGTAACAGGAAGTCCACCTGATCCTCCCTCTGCAGATTTTAGTACTGTACAGCCTTTTTCTCTGTAAGTCTGCCATTTTATTATAATCACCACGAAATTTTAAAGGTGATGTTGCAATTAAGTTAGGTCAAATAATTTCCTACATAATATTTATGTTTGCCACTTTTTCAGCAGAAGTCATTTAACAGATTTTTATTCTGTCATTTTCTCTGTAGGGGAGTTTTCATTATCGTCGTCGTTCCTGCATGTGTGCAGCACGAGATCAGACCACGCTCGCTCAGATTGTGATCGACTTGCTGACAGACGTCTTTATTAAACCGATGTAAGTTTATTTGGCAGCGCTGTGAGCTGACGCAGCAGTTACTCTTCAGCTGCGTCTCTGCCTTCGTCTTTATTGGCTTTATTTATTACTTTGCTTTTCTTATAAAACCTTTGTTCTGACTCCCAAACACACACTTGAGAAGTTTGAATTGAGGGGGCTTGAGAAGTAAGCAGCCTCAGATTACAAGACTTTCAAAATACTAAAAAGTTGCGTCACACATCCTTGAAAGACAAAAATCGATGAAATTTCACAAATTTCAAACATACCCACACTGCTGCTAAATAATGAAACTACAATTTACTGTTGGCAGCATCTTGAGGGAGCAATGCAGCATCTTTCCTCCTCATCTCAGACACACTCGCCTGGAATGAGTTCTGCCCAACTTTCCCCCTTCAACACGTACGATTAGTCTGAACTTTCAAAGGGGAAAGAAAAGAGCGCATACAAACGCTACAGATCCAAAATAAATTCATAAAAACGGCGTTAAAAAAAGACCCAACGGCAGTCTAAAAGCCACTCAGAGTGCACAGAGCGTCCAGCAGGGCAAATGTACAGGAGAGGGGAAAGACGGACGGCGAAGCAAAAGACAAACAGGAGCGAAATGAGAAACGAGGATGAGGCGAACAGCAACCAGGCACCCTCAGGGAAGAAGAGACCATTAGCCAGATGAGGATGCGCTGAATTATTCAAGAAGTGTTTGTAAAACATCACAGATGGGGTATAAGTAGTTAGTGGTTGCGAGAGCGTGCATGTTGCAACAGCGTGTTTTTTCATGAGGCGGCTCGTGTTGAGATGACGGCGGGAAGAAGAAACAGCGTTTGTTTGTCTGACGCGACGGAGAAGAAATAAGATGCTGTTGTTGACGAAGGAGAAGCAACGATGTGAGATGTTTGTGGTTTCTTTTTGTATCTTTGGTGAATCCGGATGCTTATTCTGAGGCAATCTCTCATTGTCGCTTCCTGTGTCGATGCTCCGGCGTGTCCACAGAAAAGCTTGTGTTGCCTCTCCATTCACACTCTGTCGACCTCCATTAGCTCGAGTCCCGAAGCTTCTCCCGTGCTGGACTCCGCCGCAGCCGCTCTACATTCAGTGCAGCCGACATAAATGTCCCGGCGCTGTATGTTTTATACTTCAGCCGCTAAATTATTTACTCCCGAGAAGCTAGAGTCCACATTTACCGTCTCCGCCTACACACTGCGGCGCACTTCTCTCTGTTTGACACACTTAGTTACACACTGATTGCGTGAGAATCAATACATCAAAATGTTGCATCACCTCATGCAATGCAGTGACAGGTCGACGTGAAATGAGCGACGTTTCGGGATCGTTAATCAAAGATGTTGATCTGGGCTGAAAATGCAGAGAATCACGTGTGAAATATATTTCTTGAGATTGACTGAAGACAAATGGGTGTGAACGATTTTTCAGATTCATCTCGAGGGATGTTTCCACAGCAGCCCAAATTAAAATAAGTGAAGAGCCCATCGCAGTGTTGCTCTTCATTGCTGGAGGAGATCTGACGAGAGAGCAGCGTGTGATGTTTTGTCTATAAAGTGAAAAAATATACCTGTTTTTTTGTTGTTTTTACAGGATCTAGTTCACTCTTCTTTCCCTCCAATCGTCCAACCAGTTTGTAGCTTTTCATGAATCATGCAACTTTTTTTTCCAGGTTTGGTGCGTGTGCATGCATCTGATTAAAGGCGCATTTCTGAAAGCAGCATGACAGCAGCTGCAAATTGGACATTACAATTTTAAACAGGACGGAGCGAGCGGAGTGTGTACTGAGGTCAGAATTCATCTGCGAGGTGTGTGTGAGGTGTGTGTGAGGTTATACCGTCGCTAATGTCTGTGTATCGCTTATTCAGACACCTTATTCCCTTTTTATCGTGAGCTCTAACAGGCGAATGAGGCACACGATGTTCCATAGTTAAAGTAAAAATGTGGTGGAAAGCCTCCCCAGAGGAGAGGAGTAACATTATTTTTGGAGTCGTGGAGTCAGTTTTTGCTCTGGTTTTGGCCTCCACCACCTCCTGAGGGAAATATCTGGCTCTTTAGCTGCTCATTTCTAACTAAAGCTGTAAAGTTGCACAGCAGTCGGAGCTTTAAAGCGAGTTTCAGCTCATTTTTTAACTGAAGCTGAAGGGAGCTGCAGACACGACGAGGTTTGGTTTCTCTGGAGAGGAGAGGTCGATGATATTTTCATTTTTGGGAGGAACAACTTACTCAACTTGACCCCTGGTGTTTCAGTAAAAATGGTAACTCCTTATTCAGTATGAATTTACAAGTGCTGGAGGACAATTTCACAAAATGCCACAAACTCAACAAAAATCTGCTGATTCAACTTAATCTAAACTAAGTATTGTCCAAACAGGCAGCAGATAAAATAAAGCATCAATTCAAGTAGTATTTCCTGAGAAGCTCCTGTTCAAAAACTAGGTTATATTTTTATTTCAGAAAACCAACAGCCCTCTCAGTCCTTCCTGTTTGGATGATGGAAACACAGAACAACACTCTGCAAAGTTCAGTGGAGGACGGATTTGGGATAAAAGCAAAAGAACAATACCTGAGTTATTTTGGACTGAACGGAGGATACTATGGATGAGGACACCGCCTTGTCTTTCTCCAGAGAACCACCCCTGCAGAGAGAAGAGATGGAGAGAGACAAAGGAGAGAGAGAGAGAGAGAGGAGAAAACCAATCATGTTAACAGGAGGGGCTATACAATATTCATATCTTCTGAAATGTTTAAAGTTGGACGAGCATCGCGGGCCATAGAAAGGAAGAGAAGAAAGAAAAGAAAGGCAGAGGTAGAAGATAAACCGGAAAAAAAAGCACATATATACCCACCTTGAGCCAAAAACATCACATCGGCAAGTAAATAATCACGCAGACAAACAGAGAAAGTGCCAAAATCGGAGGCCTCAGATTCAACTTCACGACTCTGTCCAAAGCTTTTAATCTTCCCACCGCCTCGGCTTCATAATTTATCAAGGGATTTTTAAAACAGAAGAAAAGTCATGCACGTCAGGCTGATTGAACACAACAGGTGACGAGAAACTGCAGACTGCTGCTGACGTCGTGGAGTTTTAAGGCTTCAGTTCGCAGAAAAAACTGGGACAGTTTGGGACAATAGTACAATTCTGTTTGAGTCCTCGGTGTTACACATCTTCACGGACATGACTTGGGATTATTACGGTGCTCCAGTTCTGTCCCTTGTTGAGAATAAACTGTAAAACCCAAGCTGACAGACAGCAGCTCCTTTCATACACAGTTTACTGGAGATCCACCTGCGCAGCCTTCGGGAATCTCTGATGACTAAAACCTTGAAAAAAAATAAACCAAACTCCTGGTTTTGGTTCGTTTTTTGTGGTTTCTTTAATAACTACGCTGAAAAAAGAAACACCAATTACTCCACACCACCAACCAACAGCAAAAGAATAAAAGAAATACCTTAAAGGGCATCACGTTGCTGATGCACCAGTGAGGTTGGAGGCTTTTTTTTGACTAAAGAAACACTTTTAAAAAGCATGAAATGGTGGTTTGTGAAAATCACAGGTTTGAAAAAAAAAACACGGCATGTCATCATTTAAAAGTGTTTCGGGGGAAACATCACAGTTATTCAAGTTACACTGAACCACAGATTCACTACGAGACTCGCAGCTTTTGTTAAGTATGTCCTCGAACCACTTACACAACTTAACATTAAATACATATTGAGCAGTGGATAAACAGAGGTAGGACTCAGTATATCATTTATCTGAAATATATAAAGTATTTTCTATACCATTATATTATTTTCAAATAAAAATGCAATTGCAGCTGTGTATTCAGATGTGAATACTCAATATAAATATTCAGTTATGCTCATATTCAGAGATATTTTCCTTACAGAGTGTGAAGGCTCATAAATGTGGCCTCACTTAGTGAGTAAAACATTAAGTGATAGCTGAAACTACAATAGAAGGTTCCTGGTTTGACCTGGAGGTGTTTCTGTGGTATATGCAAGTAATTTAATTTCAAAAGATTCATATTCAGATCTTTGTCGTCCACGTTGGCAAAGCTCTCTGTCGCCTGCAGGAATTCGTCGCTGTCACTGCTTTGAGGAGTTTGTGCACCCACACACAGTGAGGAAACTCATAAACTGCTGCAGCACTCATGTTTTCTATACAGAAATGTCCTGCAGATCTAAAAATGAGGATTGCACAACACAAGACTGATAATGGCACTAAGAGCTGCATGTATGTGCTAGTTTCTATGATATTTTTATAATATATTTTATACCTGCTGTGAAAATATGACAATGCCTAAACATAAGTCACGTCCAGATCCGTGTCCGTCCTGTGACAGACAGCTGTGAGCTTTTTAAACATCAACACCTCCACTGCCTCCTCCTCAATGAACGTTTTCAACCGTGTGGCTCATCATCTTTGCAGATTTGAGCTAATGCACGACACCTCAGTGATATTCAGGCATCTACATGTTGGTTTTGCTCTGGAGGAGCTAATTGCATCAACGTGCACAGATGTGAAACAGCCTTAAATTAATGGCGTTGTTTGCTTGCAGCGACGTGACCCAACGCAGCAGGAAGTAAAGCTCCTCTCCATCACCCACCTGTGAGAGTTAACTGCTCTGTGCTGCAGTGAAGAGGAGCCTCGTCACACAGTGGACGTCTTGTTTGAGGACGGGGAGGTGATTCAGCTGTGAGACCACGCAACCCGACATCCTGCCCTCCAGCTTTCATATAAAAGTTAATGCGTGCAGTTTTAATTGTTTCTTCTTTGGAAAAGTTTGAAAACGGCAAACCAACAACCAAAGAGACATCAGAGGAGATTGTGTTTCGCGCCTTAAGACCTCGAGGCTGAAAGATATCAGCTGCAAACATCACATCACTGGCTCTTTGGATTTAAAACCTCCAGTATCTTCTGTCCATGTTGAATTTACAGCTCCTCTGACAGGGCGACCCACGAGAGACTCATATTCATAAAGCTCGTATTAAAGTTGTTTTTTGGATTAAACCGCCGCTTATAATGATGGCACACTAAATATTACAAGGCCACATAAACTGATGCTCATTCTGGACTCTCTGAATTGATGTTCAGCCTCCTGAATATTAAGTAGCCTTAAGAAATCCAGGCTTTTCATTTTTAACCATGACTATCGATTCTGCCAGCCACCGATGTCACAGGAGGATTTTTATTTTATTTTTTATATTTTACCCTTAGCTACCAAGCCAATTAAGCTAATGTTCCCTCCATGATCTGGTTGCTATAATGTCCAAGCTGCTGAAGTTCTGAACTATACGAAGATTCATTTTGGGAGGAAGAAACTTTACAAGCCCGGAGGAAACGATTGTAAATCAAATAAATCTTCTCAGTTGTCCTCCCACTAACTTTTTGTTTCTTTACTGAGGACACTTTCAGTTACACCCCGGGGGAAAGTAATCTTAATGCTCAGCTGGGTGACAGATGGGCGTGTGAGGGGTCACCTGGAGGGGGGGCTCGCTGACGGGGACAAAACTCTGCCGGGCGAAGAATACGGGGAGAAGGACGAACCCGCAGGCTGCGTCTGTCCTGAAGCCGACAAAGTGCTCCTCCTTTTGTCTGAAGGAGACCTGGGAGGTGGAGAAAAAGAGAAAGAAACTGAAGGAACTAAAACATTTCAGATTCAGGCAGCAGAAAGTGCAGAAAACTTTGCATTGTGTGTTTTAGAAAAGCACCACTTTATTTTCATGCAGGTGGAAAAAAAAAAACTCTGTTCGATGTGTAGCAGACATACAAACACAAGTTCAACGAATCAAGGCTCCTCGACATAAAACAAACACTTAAGGCTCACTTATCGCAGTCTTTCGTGCTCCTCTCTGCCTCGGCAGGTGTCATAATAATTGTTTTCAGTGTAAAAATCCACAAACACACACGGCACAGCTGCGTGAGGAGACCTGCGACTTCCTCTCGCCGCAGACTGACGACACCTGCTGTTTCTGCGCCTTACCTGGATCTCGAATGCCTCCTGGGCGGGCCGGAGCTGCTGCTGCCGGGATGATGGCGCTCCCGCTCCCTGTCGTCACGTCTCCTCTCCGACGAGGGGCCCCTCCTGTCCCTCCTCCCCGGGGAGTGTGAGCGGGATCTGGCCAGACAGGAGGACAAAGAAAGTGTAAGACGAAGGTGGGGGGGAGGAGGAAGCCATTCAATTACAGAGGACGGCGCTTGGCAGATGAGCTGATGAATTTGAAACGAAGAACACAAATAGAAGAGGGTGAAACGAGTGCGCTAAGACAATGAAGGCGGTAAGAGGCGAGGGAAAGAAATCAAGCGAGCAATCAGGGTTGTTTTTCAAGGAACTCAAAAGCAAGAATACCCAATGAGGGTTTGAGCAACGTTCAGCTCTTCCTTTAGATTATGTGAAGACCTGAATGTGGCAGTTTACATTCAGGCTGTTAAAGATTAAACTGTGCAACTGGGCCACAGAATAAAAACATACTTTCATAAACATGGTATCACATGGACTCAATATTTCATGTTTTTTCTAAACTAGCATGAAAAAGAAAACAGCATTAAATATTTATGAATAATATAAGAGATTCATTCTCTCATTTCTTTCCATAAAGGATTCATCGTCTCCCACAGGCCGGCATGCAGAGCGCGAACATTATTCACACACAGGACACAGCCGGTGTTCGACATGGAAGCTACATCCCTTTTTCTAAAAGCAAAGTCGGAGAGGAAAGGCCAGCTGACAGATATACGACAAACTCTCACACACATTATTTTATTATCTTTACTCTCTTTTACCATGCACTTGTGTCATTAATTCATTCCACTTTATTTTTTATTCCTCTTCTTTTATTCTATTTTTTATTTAAAAGTTATAAAAGAATAGAGAGAATCATATCGATATTTGTTTTAAAGGTTCAATTGTCGTAAAAAATAAAACAGCAGCTGTACTAATCACAGACCTGCTTCTCCAGCTCGGTATGTGATATTGTATATTGCCGACATGACGGATTAAAAATGCAATGATGTGAAATGATTTTATTTTGAAACAATAAAATGTCAGGTTAGCGTCTGTAGTGGTTTAATAAAATATTTGTTATGGTTTTCAGTTTTTTTCTTTTTAAACGCACCATAAACACAGCTCAGCTCAGATCTTTACTGATCTGCAAAAGGAAATTCTTTCTGCAGCGAGGCAGCGTAAAAACAATAAAAACACAACAGAACGATAAAAAACATTTAAAGTGCTCCTTAAAAAGTGTCGCGTCTGCAGCGACCACCAGCAGAGGCCTTAAAGATCCGACGGCTGCTCTGAAAAAGCCACACTTCCTCCTCCACAATAACACAGTGAGAGAAAACATGTAAATCAAAACTTGAGCAGCATTTCAAATCATCTTATAATTAAACAACAGCGCCTTTAAATCAGCACGTTTTGAGGCGTCTTACCGGGACCTGCGGGCTCTCCTGTAGGCACTGGGAAGGGAGTGTCGGGTCTTGGACTTCGACCTGGATCTTGACCTCCTCTTGTGTTTTTTCTTCTTCTTGTCTTTGTCCCTTCCTTTGTTCCTGTCCCTGTCCCTGTCTCTGTCCCTGTCTCTATCTCTGTCTCTGTCTCTGTCCCTCTCTCTGTCCCTCTCTCTGTCTCTGTCCCTGTCTTTGTCTCTGTCTCTGTCTCTGGCTGATCCCCTGGAGGACGAGGAGGACGGGGCCTCCCTGCTGCGATGGGCTCCTTGGGTCTCCGTGACGGGTCTTTGATCCTGAGGATAAACAGGCGCCGCCGAGGACGCTTGAGAAGGCGCCGTTTCAGACAGGATAGAGAGGGCTTCTTGCATCTAGAGACAAAGACACAGGAGAGGAGAAAATATCAGCGACGGCAGCTTTTTAAAGAGACGGATGTTGGACCTTCTCATCTGAATCGGTTTGAAGGTAAAAAGAAAACAACCGATTATGTTAAACAGTTCCTTTCCCTCTTCCATGTCAGGCACACTGAATGAATTCCCAAACGTGTGATATCTCTGAACATCTGCAGACAATCAATACGGCGCTGTTTGTGAGCACTTACTGAGATGCAGGTGAGGCTGGCTGCGTTCACAGATTACAGACTTATTCATGCAACGGCCACGTGTCCGTCCGTGTCAGCATTACAGAATAATATGAAATAATTGATGTACTCGATATGAGTGCAGTGACAAGTACAAGCAAACCGACATACTTGGATAAAAACGTTCACTGGGATAAAATATGAAAAATAATTATTATATGTGCTTGATTTCTTCTCAGTATAGAGTGGTGTGGATGCAGCTACAACATATAAATAATGATATGTGCACTAAAAGGAGCATGGGGTCATGACTGACTAAAAAAACAAGGGAAAAAAAGGGAAAAGAGCGAGAAAATCCTTACTCAGCTGATTAAATGATGTGGGTTACACAAGGCAGTGCGGCCCTCTGGCTACACACTGAGTTACAACTGTCAGCTGCAAAGTCCCTCTAATTACTCCAATGTGGGTCTGTCTGTTCATATTAAATTGGCCCAGAGCTGCTTTCACACTGAAAGAGGCGGCTCGAGTCCATCAGTGGATTAAACGCGATGATAAATCTTCCCGAGGTCAGATTTTTATCTCCTAAGGTCAGGCCTTCGATTGCTCCTGCGCTGACCCGTGTTAAATATGTACGCATTCATGCTACTTTAAGGTCTTTGGGATAAAGAAAGACATCAAATGGCATACTTTATATGCTAACAAGAGCGACACGACTGCACCGACTGGTGATAAGTAATGAACATGAGTGACAAGAAAAGGAAATGAACGTACGCCGTGACTTCAATCGCTTCAATTCAATCACACCGCTTCCATCCACCCCCCCATCTGCTAAAATGTGTAAAGAAATGGGTGGAGCGTAAAACAACAGAGCAGGAGGGACGGAAAGAGAGAGAGAGAGAGAGAGGATCATGATGAAAGAAGATGAAAGCAGGAGGCAAATGAGGCAAAGAAGCAAAGGCAGGATGGGAAAAAAATAAAAAAGAGAAAAGTGCTTCTGACAGAAGACAATCAATAAGTATCAAAAGCAGATGGAGAAGAAGAGAGAGGAGGAATATTTATTACACCCCTCTGTTTGCACACTATCTGGTGTCTGAGCTGAGGCACAGATAATGAAATGTGAGGGAGCGATGTTTGCTTTAACGTTCGGACTGACATGTGGGAGAGCTTATCCCGACAGCAGGCCGAGGAAACGTCTGCCCTCTCACGCCTGCGCTGCCGAGATACCGAAGTCTGTCCGGCGAGAGGAGTAACAATAAAAAGTTAGAGTCCTGAAGAAAGAGGGGAGAGGAGAAAAGGTGGAAAACTGAGGAAAAAGAGGAAGATGAGTCAGTTTTTATAACATTTCTGTATCGCTTCCAAAACGGCACGAGTCTGAGTCTGAATTACCTTCATATTAATATAAAAACTACAGGAGGAGATGTAATTCACACAGAAGAAGTGTATTTATTTGGGCTTGATTAAAAGCACAGAAACAAATGCATCACTTCATTATTATCTCCCATGCTCAAGGGAGATAAAATCAGTTTAACTCTGAAACGCTGCGAATGGGACGGTTTTACATTGTTAAAGAGATGCTTCTCATGTCGGATTTCTACAGCAAACAAAAACAGCTCACACAGAGTAAATAATAATCAGACCAACACTCCTTCTCTATATTTTCTGTTTATATACAGCATATAATCAAATAGGAATAAACAAGAGTCGTAACTTCACTTGTTATTCTGTGCTTGTACGTTTTAAAATGGACTAGGCAGCAGAAGTCTCCATCTAATTAATAAGGGAACAGATGAGAAAATGTATGAGGAGATTCACTGTGAGGGCGGGCGTCCCTCATGCTCACAATGCTCATTAATTAAGGCTTCAACTGCAAAATAAGTTTTGAAATCGATCACTGATGGCACCTGTGAGATAACTGAGAACATTTTCACTCCGACGTATAATTGCTTTAAAATTCATTGCTCGTTCTGTAACTGTCATAAAGGAGCCTGCAGGACACATCTACATTAAAGTTTAAGTGTATATAAAGATGGAGAAATGATGGCTCCCTAACAGTGAAGCCGAAACGTGGATCGCCCCCTGGTGGCTGGTTGCAGTACAGGTCACACATCTTGCCCCCAAAGATGATTTCTGTCATTTAAGGTTGCTCTTATATCAATTATGCTTTTTACAGTGTTAATTTTTCTGACAGGTTTAGTTTTAAATGCATTTAGTGTTGCACTTTTGATGGACAAAGAAAATCAAATCAATGCAGGAGAAACAGGGATGTTTTTTTTCTTCCATGTTGAAACCTGGCACCTTCATCACCCACGATGCAACAAAAGCCGTCAGTTTGTTCAGAGATCTGGGTGTGTTATGTCGGTAATGACGCTTGAGCTGCTAATCTGTGTGCTACATGAAGTCTGCAAAGCTTTATATATTTATTTTTTCCCCATTTTCAAATTTGTAGTTTTCAGGATCAACTCAGGCTGAGTCAAGCGACATCAATTTACCAGATTTACCAGATTTTGTTTCAGCTTCCTCTGGAGCCACAACAGGATTTACACAAGTTTTTTTTTTCTCTAAATATGCAGTTGTACACCTGTAAACAGACTTTAATGTGTAAAATCAGTAAGATCTCCCTGTAAGACTGCTGACCTGACACTGCTGACACACCTTCGTCATATGATGATGAGCCAAAACGCACCAAGAAACAGCAAAGTTACAGAGTCTGATCACTAAAAGAGTCTCTTAGAAAAAGCACAGAGGCCAAGTGTGTAAAGCTTATTCAGCGGGTTGTGTTTACTCGTGACAGCTCACTCCTGCTACTTCACTGCTGTCGCATAAACAACAGGCTGAGCACTGTGGGAAACACGGAGCGCTTACATCAACACATCCAAGTCAGCCAACCACACAAAGACACACATCAGCTTTCACATCTGTCCCCAGCATACTGTACCGCTTCCAGAAAAAAGACAAAGTACAGCGTCGACTCAGAAAACGCTGACGGCAGAATAATCGCTGACTACAAGTTCTAATCACCTTAAATCTGATCTCCGTTCACTCGCTCAAAATACAGGCAACACTCGTTCTTCAAAGTTCCTTCTCTAATGAACAAATCATTACACAGGCTTGCACGGTCCTATTTATCTGACTTCAGCATTGATCCTGTTCCCCTTGTGCCCTCTGATAGCACAAAGCTCATTACCTTCCTAAAAAAAAAAAAAAATTCACCTGACTTTTTCCCACTGAGCTCCCCATATCTCGACCTGAAGCAGTTTTACAAGTCTTCAATCTTAAATTGCAACTTTTAAACCTCCAACTCCAAAAGTCACATATATGTTGTGCATTTTATATTTAATTAATTTGAATTTACTATGTTTATATTTTAAGCACCGGCATATCAAGGCGATCGTTGGCATGTTTTTCTCTTTCTAAATGACACAAGTTCAAAAATCTCTTACTGACCATTTAACTTTGACATCCATTTATCTATTAGAGGCCATTGACCTCGAAAGTTGGAGGTTCCTTGAGGGTTTGTTTGCTCCGATGGCCACTGCAGAAGTCGCAGAACATCTGGAGAAAAGCGACGGAGCTGGCACGATGGTGGCAGCGGCCTGCCCACTGCCACCTGTCCCAGCAGGCACCGGGCCAGCTCAGCACGCTTCGACTGTTCACACGAGGGGCTGACATGCAACATCCATCAAGCGGACGGGCAATCTACACATCAAATGACCACCAACGAGCCTTATTTACACTATAAAGTACTCCTGGTGTCTTTTGTGTCCACGTCGAGGGACAAACTGCTTTTAAAATTTGCATTATTGCAGCACTAAAAGCAACAAACTTAAAAGAAACATTTTAAAAAGACTGATCCTGCATTATGTTTGGGTCATCAAAACAGAGGTAGTTTTCTATTATTTAATTGGTATCTTTATTTATTGGGAGCCACACTTGTTAATTATTCCACTTCTTACTCCTCTGCAGTGATACTACAAATTTGCAGCCATTCTACGTCCTCAGACGTCTTTCCAATAATGCACAAATAACACACAACAAGAGCACGGAGCATGTGCTGATTTCATAACTGTATGGTGGGATTACTTCATGGCATTTTCTTGGTTACTACAGGAATGGATAATTACTGAACCAATTTATTAAAATACACTGAAATACTAATAATAAAACCAGTTTAATGAGTTAAAAACCCACAAGGTTAAAAATGTCTTCCCTTCAATAATTGTAATCAATACCATATAATATGAACACAGATGATGAACACACTTCATAAAATCATAGAAAACAACAAAAACACCTGCATATCCAAAACAGTGACATCAAAAAAACCCTCTTACATCCTGAGAAAGACTGTCAGTGTTTGATTAAAACTGTACATCACCAGTCAGGACAGACACGCCAGGCGTCGTCGCCAGCAGCTGCACAGAGATAAACACGTTCGGCATACAAATCCCACCTTTTTTTTTTTTTTTTTTTAAAGAAATGATTGATTAGAGCAGTCGAAGCTGAGCCTGCTGCCGAGTTAAGATTCACAGATTCAGCTCAATAACAATGTGTGATATCAGCCGTGCATACAGGACCTTTAAATGCAGCTACACATGCGGCAGATGTACGTGAAGATATTCCCTCAGCTTAATCTATTATTGCACGGTTACATTCACTGAAAACTGCCATCGACACAGACGCACGCCATCGATCCGACAGATTATATCAACTGTAGGGGCCTGCGACTTCCTTCACACATGATCAATAATGAATCATCACAGGATGGGAGTCGCAGGATGCCATCTGCTTTCAACACGTGCAAAAATCCTACTCAGATGTAGAGACTGACGATGCGTTGGAACGGGGTTACTGAGCCGGCTGGAGTAAATGTGATTTTCTATTTACTGAAGCTCCACTATGATCTAAGACTTCAACAAAATAAGAGCCTGAAAAAGAAAAAACGGCTTACAAAAAAACTGCCCCTGACCTCGAGGAGGGTAGTTTGATGTCTGATGTGTGCGTCATTTTTCAACTGTACTAACAAAATGTTTCTACTCATTCATCCACAACCATCAGTGCATTAATGATGATGTTTCTACTTTGAATTGTTCAACTACACGATCTCAAAAAAGCCTCGTTTTCAGCCCAGACAGTTATATTGTTTATACTCAAGGATTTTATGATTTGGCGAATGTTGCTGTACAAAAATCTCCCTGTGTGTGGAAATAAAACAGCAGAGTGTTATTTTCTGGTGGAAATGTCAAGGTGGGCTGATAAGTCTGTGACGTCTGTGCGCGCGTCAGTTCAAAGTATTCAGACTGGGCTTAAAAAAACTAAGATTACATGCATAGTGAGGAAAATAGTCAAGCAAAGGAAGTAACGTGTGAATATTTATATATATATATAAAATAATATAAAGTTTGACAAATCAGTTACTGAATTTGAAAGGAACCATGCACAAACATGTTGTATTTGGAAATACAACTCTTCCTCCAACCTCACTATTATTATTTGTATTTTGATAAAAATGTGAATCATATGCTGCGACCTTCACAGTCAGTGAGGGTCTGTGATTCATAAAGGAAACATCCGTGCAGTTAACACCTGAATGATTTATCTCTCTAACAGATGTTTTATTCTAAATCAATGCAAACATTTGGTCCTAACATACAGCGACATACAGACTGGTGACAATCGTTGGGGAGGGGGTCGCTGAATGGTTTGATGAGGATGAAGATGGTATCAACACCAAGCACACCTGAAGCTGCTCTGGAGGCAGGTGAGGGACCAACACCTCACAATCTGCAACTCATTTCTATTTTTCAGCTCATAATTCACTATGCATGTTCCAACACATGATCTGAAATGACACTTAAAATGACTCGGGACTTGTTGAGATTTAATCAGGGGTGTATAAAACACATGACAAACACCTTTATCAGCCATTTACATACCTCGAGCTGCGCTGATGAGTCTAACTCGGCTCTCTTGGCCTCGGGTTCCCCAGCAAACGGGCCGCGAAGGGTCTGCAGGAAGAGCGCTGCCTTCCTCTTCCTCTCCGCCTGTAGCTGTTTCTCCTTGGACTCCTTCGATGCCTGGGCCAGCTTCTCCCTCGCTGCAGCCGCCAGACGATCCTCCAGCTTCTGCTTGGCTAAGGGCGAGATGAGAGGGTAAAAACAGTCCCTTTTTTTGTTTTACCGCAGCTAGATACACCTCTGCTAAACTGCTGTGAGGGAGGAGAAATGATTGAAAGGCTGAAGAAAAAAAAAGAAGGGGGACAGAGCTCTGATTTTTACTTAGTCAGCTTTTTTTCTGACCACAAGTGAATGGTCTTTGGAAGGCAAAGAATTAAAAAAAGGAGCACAGAGGGGGAACATAAGGAGCAAAACATGGGAGAGTATGAAATAAAAAAATATATATCAGAGAGACAGGCAGGACGAAAAGTTTAAGACAGACAAGAAAGAAAGGATGTTCAGAGCAATTTTCCGCTCTTACTGTCACATCTAACTAAGGTGATGTCTGGTACTTTTCTGAGTTTCCAACCGCTGTGGATTGACAAAGTTCCCTCTCTGAACGATAAGGCCTGACAAAGTCTCTGGTGAAAGGTAATTTCATGCAATTCAAGGTTTTTACGGAGAAAAGCAAAGTAGGAGGGAACGTGTGGGTGGAGAAGAGGAGAGGAGACAGACGTCGCAGTGAAAAGAGGGTTGGGAAATGTGCGTGGTTTTGAGAGATGAGGAAAGGAGATGAAGCGACGGAGACGGGGAGGGGATAGAAAGGTAAGGAAGCACAGGAATGAGATGGGGGGCACAGAGAGCAACAGGATGAGTGAGACAGAGAAAACAAGACAAGACAGTGAAGTCTAAAGCAAATGCTTGTGGAAAACAAGTTTAAGTTATGCAACCGCTGGGGCTACTGTTATCTCTTCAGGAGTAAAAATAGGCTGGCTGCCGAGGAAGATCATATTTGAGTAAAGTCTGAACAATAGCCAAGCGAAGCAGAATCCATCTGTGCGGCTGACAGCGACACAACACACATCTCTTCACGCTGAGTCTCACCACTGGATGCAAAGACCGATTTTATGCATTATAAAAAAAAAATCTATATTACTTTATATGAAAATGGCTGAAAAGATGGTGAGATTTCCTGGTGGGTTGATTGACAAACATCATTCTTCAGTTTCAGTTCAGATCAAAATATTAAACAACTGATAAGAAAAGTAAAGAATAAACTGATATGCTGATAGTTGTACATACTGGTCTTTTTTTGTACATACTGGTCTTTTTTGTGTGTCTTTATGTGCTATTTTTGTCTGCTATTTAATGTCTTTTTTTCTTTACTGTGTGTTTTTTTTGAGCTACTGTAACAGTGCAATTTCCCCACTGTGGGATCAATAAAAGGTCTTAAATCTTAAATCTTAGTTAAAAAATCATCGCTTCAACCTTGTTAGGCGACTTGGGAGCAACAGAAATAAGCTGCTATTCCAACACATTAATGTCTCATCAGCTAGTTAGCAAAACATTTCCTTACTTACACATCCAACAGCTCCTTTAAAGTTGTGTCTTGCTGATAAAAGTCCCTTAATCTCTTCCTTTTTAGCTCCATTTTTGGTCTCCACCACCTCCTGAATGGACACATCTGGCTCTTTAGCTGCTAAATTCTCCACTGTGTTCTCTGTCCAGTCTCTCACTGTGTCTATCTGCTGAGGTGGTACTATATGATGGGGTTTTGCAGCTTTTTATCTTAAAATATCTCCCCGTTGTTGCAGCAAACGATGAAATATGAGCAGTAAGAGTGAACCAAAACAGCTGCATTGCAACAGCAGATTCAGCTGATGATAAACTATAAGTTCACTGCTACGAGCGACACCTTTTAAACTGTTTTCACATCGTCGTTTTATAGTCTTGCATTATGAAACTATTAAGTGTAAGTATATGGATAAAGATGACAGAAAACAAAAGTTTATGAATCCCCCAAAGAAAGTCTATTTAAAGTTTATATATAACACCATCTCTTTAAAGCATAGCAGTATTTTAAGTCTTCTCCCACCACTATTAAACATGCACATCCATTGGGAAATGTTTGCAGCAACCTAAACGATTCATGTACTTATCACTGGAAAGCGCATTTAGTGTGTGGCTTTTTTTTCCAGCCCATCAATACAGATTAGCGTTGCGCTGTCTGCCACCGAATCTCCTGCTATCTGATCAAGTTAGGCCTGCTGACTGACAGCCACTTTGCCACACAGCAAAGCCAATTCACTCAGCTATTTATTAGGCTTTCCCGGCCTCTTTCTCTGGGCCGCCTGTCGGATTCGCAGAGAGAACATCAGACCGAAGCTGTTCCACTGAGCCTAAACGGGACCTGTCAGCCCCCTTGATGCCGAAAAGTAGCACATTTGTCTTAACTGTCTGTCCGTCCATCTTTCCGGGCTCTATTGTGCAGCCGTCTGTCTTGTACAATGGAGATTACCGCACTTCTGCTCTGTCCTTCGAGATCTAACGAAATGCTGAAATCAGCGTCTTTAGGGCGTTTTGCTGAGTGACTGACAAGACGACTGGCGCCATCGCATCAGAACACAGTGTGGTTAAGTATTATGGGAAATATAATTACCTGAAGCACGAGCACAGTGACAGACATTCGCTGAGGAAAGCTATTACAGGTTACTCTCTTCTGAACAATTTCATCACTCCATCTTTGGAGCAGCCTCTTTCAAATCTGCAGCATAAATAACGAAAACAAAAAGCTAATTGCTGCAAATAATTGCATACTTCAGCCAGTGTTGTCCACTTTTATTTCTTTGTGTTAAAACAGATTTTAGAGCATGAAAGTGATTCTTTTGTGTAAATTATTTTCAGGATCCTCAACAAACTTTCTGTTTGTTGTCTGAGCAGACAAAAACTACAACACTGAAATATCTGATGGTGAATAAAGCAAGTAGGCTTTAGGCTGTTGCCATAACTTGCACATAGTACGATTACTTACTATGCATTAAAGTAAAATATCCTTGGACAAAGTGAAAGTGTAGTGTTGTTTGTCATTTGTTTTTTTTTGCAAGAGAATTAAATATTTTAGCTTTCATTGAGGAAAAACCTCAGATCCTGCTCAGGTAACCGTTTAGTTGTTCTCACTAATCAACAAAGGTGCTTATTTTGTGAGTCAAATCTTACATTTTAAAGCTTTGATTTAACAGGCTTGAGTGTTATAATCACATCTGGTTGGTCAGCTTTGTTTGACAGATGTGAAGTTCTGGTTGGATTATTATTTTTATTTTTCAGCTGCTTTGCGATCACTCAGAGAAGCACGCAGAGCAGAGCGGCCGGATTTCTCGAGGCTAAAAGGGTGCAATTGCAAATTTTTCAGGGAGTAAAAGTAAAACAAGATGCTGTGAATAAACTCTAAGTAACAACAGCTTCCAGTGAAAAAGTCCATTACTTTTGAATATTTCATAAGTCGCTCTTACTTTGAGAATAAAAACTAGCTACATGTATGATGCAAACGTTTTCTCAATCCAGGATGTCTTTGCAAAATGGTTGAGCTCTTATTAGATTAGATTTGTTATCTTACATGCTACATGGAGTAAAAATCCTGATCAGAGCAGGCGGACTGTGACGACGTTTTGAGCGTATGAATTCTGACGTAGATGAACATGCCTGCAGTCGCTGATGCATGAATTTAGTTTAGGAAAGACGGAGGAGAAACGACGTGTAATATTCTACAACTATGACTGAACAAAAGAAAGGGACAAATATAGAGGGGATACATCTCCATTGGGCCTTTGGAGAGATATATGGCTGCTGTTTGCTGTACAACGCGGCTCGTCTCTTACTGCAGGGTACAACCCGCCGAGAGAATTCATAATTGAGACTCGAAGGATTTATTCATCTCCTCTCTTCCCCTTCTTGTTTTTCCTTCCATTTCAAACCTCCCATAAAGCAGCAGCGTGCCGGTGGGTGTGACAGAGGTGTCCTGTATGTACCCGCACTTATATGCTGACGCTGAGACAAAGAATTAAGCACACCCACATTAAAACGGGCTGGAGCTGAGAGGGGAAAAAAGAGCTCTTTCATAACCGTAATCAGGTGGTTTATTAACATCCTGTCAATCACGCAGGCAGAATGAGGCCGACGGTCGTCTGAATGAAGAGACTGACACTCAGAAACGGGAAAAATAAGAGTCTATACCTCATCAGATTACATTTCGAAGCATGATATTTTCAATTTGAAGATGATAATAAAGTAAGTTAGACAATAATATTTGTACCAACCTTAATTTATGATTATATTTATATTTTTCTCCTTTTTCTTATAATGAAATGTTATTGTTTTCTGTATCACTGCCAGCTAATAACATTCGTGTCTCGAACAGAGCAGGAGAAATATTGTTTTATGATAGCGGTTTTAAAAATGCTACCTTGTTTTGCCTCCAGCTCCTCCAAACTGAGTGAAGGTCTCTTCTCCTCCGGCGCGCTGACAGGAAGCGGCTCCTTGTCGACCATCTCGTCCCCGCCCATCACCGCTTCCAGACCCTCGTCCTCCTTGAACTTCAAGCAAAAACATGCACGCTAATTACATTTCTAATTTATACTGGAAATATTTTTCAAGGATAACTTTTTCCACCCATAACAAATTGACCCTAAATATACGTGGACTGAATAAACGGAGCTGAGCAGACCTTGTCTTCGTCAGAGTCATCGTCCAGTCGAACTCTGTTCTTCTCCAGCGGCAGCATGTCGTTTTCTTTTGCCTTGATGGCAAAACAGATGGGAGCAAAAGAAGCTGTGACGGCACAAAGACAGAAAAAGAAATTAGATTTATACAATTTAAGATGGGGGGGGTTCATGTTCAAGTGCATAAAATGAAAAATGCATTGACCGACGCAATTAGACATTAGCACTTCATTACCAAGGACGAAAGGAAGAGGCTGGAGGAAGGACTGACAGAGCGACGCAGAGAGAGAGAGAACAACGGATGGATGTCAAAGAAAACATGAGTTTACAAAGCGAGGCAGGAACAAACACACAGGCAAATAAACAGGACGAGACTCACAATACAATGTGGAAAGGAAAATATTCAGAGAGAAAGCTGATCACAAAGCAGCTGTTTACGTATCAAACAGCCGCCGCATGTCATATTGATTTCTGTTTTGCAAATCAAATGTTTCTGCTCTTGTAGATTAAGGAGTTGACATGAATGCATCTTTACCTAAAGAAATACCCTTAATATTAAATTCTCTTCAGTTCAGAGAGGCTTTATTGGCATGAAAGTTCCAAAAAACAAAGATATTTGGACTGTTTTAAGTAATAAAACACTAAAGCACTAATAAAGTAATCAATAAAGGACCTTGATCACTTATATGTGTCTGTATTTTCATTAGTTGTTAGTTTTTCTGTGACCTGCTGCCTCTCAATAGTCTGGAAACGCCTGCCTTAGTTTGCATATATGTGCATGTTTATGGGTCCCGCCGGCGTGATGCTTTCATCTCTGAAAAAGACATTTCCAGCCCGATATCACCAAATGAAATTGCGAGTGTAAATCCCAACAGACTCGCGGGCAGCTTTGCGTAAACACAAACATACGACACATTCACACACACACACACACACGGAGGAGTAAGCGTGCGGATGTATACTCTCATACAGACACGTCTACCAAAAGGCAGCGCATCTAATTTACTGAATGAATGGACTAAAGGAGAGGAAGTGAGACTCGTAGCTGAAAATGTCCCACCTTTTGTCAGCTTGGAGTCCTTGGCCGACGTGTCTGATTGAAGCTTATCACCTCCCGCCTCACTCTGAATGAAGAAAAAGAGAAAAGGGAGAAAATATATCCTGTCAACCTCTGAACTGAACCAACTTTTTTATTCCAGCATACACTGTAAAAAAAAAAAAGCTGCACTTTTTTTCCCATATCATCTAAGCTTGCTTTTCTACAGTGTTTCCACCTTGTGTGTGAACCGGTAGGATTTTTAACAAGAGACAGATGGTGCTGAAAATGAGCTGCTCTCGTTCATTTTTACATGATGCGCCTTCATGGTGGGTTGGAAGTGCAGCAGTAATACGTGCAAAAAAAAAAAAAGTTGATGTTAGCAAAGTCTTCAAAAGAAATATCCAGAGGAGCTTGCTTGTCTTCCTGCCTGTCATTTAGTTTGTAAGACACAAACAAAACAAAACAAAGAGAAAACACTGAAAATGGAGGATGGATGTGAAATGGTAGAATGAGTCACTCCTCTTCCGAACTGCATTTAATTATTGCGATTACTCGTCTGAAGGGTCCTTTTTTTCCCCTTTTAGTTAAGGTTTTACGCCTCCCTGCTGTGCGACAGTAAGTGTTGCTGAAGAGGAATCAACAGTGGGAGCAGAGAACAGAAACCGGCGGCTGTGACCTGATGAAGAACATTTACATCAACGCGGGAGCGTTATGTGGGAGCATGTGGAGGTGCTGAGCAGAAATAAAAAAGGTCAGTGGACCATTAACACGAGCACAACGCTCTTTATAATTGAGCAAATCTTATGAGATGGAAAAAATTGTTTTACTACTGTCAGTGCACAGAAATGGAGTTTGAGATAAAAAACGGCAGATTATGGAAATGATTCGTCTTTTTGTCTTTCGAAGAAAAGCCGACATATTTGCCTGTTTTCCTGTTTGTGTTTCACGTTTGGCTGTGCAACGCGTGACTGACAGGACTCCTCTTCCCTCGCACATCAACAAAAAAACAAAAAAAAAAAACACACCACTCTCTGAGAATCTGATTTTAGGCAGAAAAAAACACAAAGAATTACTACACTTAAGCAAGAAATTGGCTGTGCACTGATGGAAAATTAAATAATCAGGACAGAGGCTGTAATTTAACAATATTTATTTTTTAAGTGAATTAAAATCAGCAGCTTATTTGAATTTCCTCATGTTTTAAAATAATTTTCTAGCTCCAACAGGACACGTCTTCATTGTTAACCACTATGAAGAGCCTTTCTGCAGCAGGAAAAATAACTTTTTGGTGCATAAGACATAAAATCTATGCAAACATTCGTTTAAACTCGCCTGGTTCTTGCAGTAGCAATGCTAACATTTCCAATCTTTTATTAATGCAGATGTTTTGGAGAGGTGTCAAATCAAGTATCATGTAAATAATCTCATTATTTCACTGAATGGGCCTGTGCACGTCTGTTCATTAATTAATATTTGTTTGCTTTCTACTTTCTCTGCTGTTCATTTATCTTGCAGTCTATTAGGAATAACTTTAAACACCTTTAAATGGCTCTGTAATATCCTGCTGTATGGTCTGTCACTCCTCAAATCAACAAAGTACTTTCAAAAAGCTCTTTCAGCTGGCCTGTGTGTGCGGGCCAGATAACCTGAGACCCTCTGTAGTAATACCTGTGGACCGAGAGCTCTTAGCCGCTATCCCCAATATAAACTGCTGATGGAATAAAAAGGGAAAAGTGGTGATGAAGCCAACGCCACAAGAGGAAAAAAAACCTAACCTCGTGAGGTACGTTTTGCCATGTTTGAAGAATGCTTCAAAGGCAGCTTCCTACTATTCTGCTGTAATTGAACGGTGCTTTCAACAGCAGTCAAAGCACTTTACAGAAGCCCCAGAGTAAAACTCCTAAAAAAAAAACGGAATAAAAAACAAAGCTCACAGGTGGAGAAGCAGGAGGAAACTCGTTCTAAACTCTTCTGGTAGGACCTTTGTTTGGACTCGACCGTGCTCACACACACACCTTTAGCCTCTATAATCTGCAGATACCTCAGTCGATGTGTTGCTTTGATGCTTCTGATGGTTAAAAGTCATGAGGTTTGCAAATCAAGAACACTGAAAGGAAAATAGGCCAATTTTAAAAGCATGTGTTGCAAAGAAAATATAAAAAAGCAGATATTTGTCCCTTCCTGCACTGAATAATACTGCTGTGGAGGACATTTCTGCTTTGTTTCATTGCACAGATTTAATAATAATAAAAAAAAGGCTTTTAGTCGCACCCACGTTAATAGTCAGCTCAATCCGAAAACACATCCAACAATAAATATCATCCTCACGCTTTGTTTAGAAGAATCAAATCAATTCACCGCAAAAGACAAAAAAGCTGTCGGATTATCGTGACGCGTCCTGACAAAAATAGAAATTGTACTTTCTATGTTAAATTGACTGAACTGGGGATAATCTGACAGCAGAGGGGATGAAATCTGCTGTGCCCAAATTCAATTTTCTTGTTGAGATTTAACTTGAATGAAGCCTCTGGTGAACATCACATCCTCTCCTGTCATAACATCCCCATAACTTTTACATCATTATTTTTTTTGAAGCTGTCAAAGCCACATGACGACTCCTCAAAGCGAACAAAAATAAGTGTTTTTTTTCTTTTAAATAACGAGGTGCTCCCAAAAGTGAAGTGGGATTTCAATTTTCTATGATGCCAGACTGAAAGCATCATTTCTGTAACTTTTCAAAGACAGTGTTTGATTGAGGATGAGGGTTTAGGTGGACTATCACATCAAACTTCATGACAAACACGAATCGGTGACTTTCTATGAGCAGAGCTCTCAAAACAGGACGCAGGTAGTCTTTTGAGGATTTGGGCCATTTTAAAAAAATGCTCATTTTCAGATGTCAGTTGTATTCATCCTCTCCAAAAAGTGCCACAATCTGAAGATTTTACTGATAAAGCGGCAGCAGCCACACATTCTGCTGCCGTCTGCTTTGACTGATTTTACACTCGCACGCCTTTTTCATTAACTATGAAACTATAAATAATGGCATCGACTGAAAGAAGCGATATCTGCATCCCATTACGGGCAGCACCAATCACAAACACGAGACAGGTTTTCTTGATAGAAAAGCCGAGCAGCTGCTTGTTGGAGCAGCCTCTGCTGTGTCATAATGGGCCACACTCCTCTGCACTCTGACAAGCTAATTGATTTGATTCGCGAGAAGACGAATGGGTCTTTACAGAACTTTCTCTCTCGCACTCTCCATTCTCATTCTGACACGAAGCAGACTCAAAAAAAGAAATATAGTGCGTGTGAATGTATACATGCATGTCTGTGCATCTCGTGAAACATCTATCCACCCACCCATCTATTTGACTGTTCATGTCACATGTAATTCTCTTGTCTGAGAGGGATGATGGATTCAGGGGCTCCTGTGAAATTATTCTCCGTGAATATACGACACGACTGAATGCCAAAGCTCAGCGATGAGCCGCACGCGTTAAAAAGGTTTACAAAAGGTAAGTGGAGTGTTAAAATGGTTAAAGCTCGAGTTGACAGTTTATTTTAGAGGCATTTGTTGAAAATCTCTTTACATCCCGACAGCGATCAATAAAACAAACACTGTGACAAAAACAAAATGCTGCATCTGCGGCCGCCTGTAACGAGCCTGTCGAATCACTCGGCAATGAGACGGGATAGGCGGTACAGAAAATGGATGGATGGATGGAGAGGTTTTCAAATAACATCTGCATTAACAACAATTACAACTACAGATTTATATTCAACCTTGAAACCACTTGGCGACAACAATACAAGTACGATTTATCAGCAGGAAAAGGAAAATATATAATGACTCTTTTGTCCTTGTGTCCATTCAGAAGTTAAATTAGTGGCCTCTTTAGGAGAGTAAATTTTAAAGGTCAGGCTCATGGTTATTTAAATTAGTCTAAGAACAATACGCAGGTGAACACATTAACATTGTCCCTCTTCTCTCCCTTGACTTTGAAGGGAGGCCGAAGAAATGTGACTTCAATAAGAGAGATTGGGGACAAAAAAGCACATTAATATGCAGCTACACGTCTGAGCTGTGAAATATTATATGCTTTTTTGTATTTTTAGTAGAAAACGTCTGCATTGTGTTACCGGGCCTCCACCAAAGCTCAGCGAGGAAACGGTTAACTGAGAAAACACACACCATAAACACTCGTCTTCTCAGGTCCACCATGTAGAGTACTGTGACCAAAAAACAGATCAATGTGGATACCAGCGTGTGAGTATCGATCTGAGGCAGAGTTGAAAATATCCTTTCATTTATTTTGTCAGGAGGTTATATGAACATAGATGACAAAAAAAGCGAACACAACCTGAAGGGAGGAGAAAAAAAAAACTACAACTTACTGAGCACAAACAGGAAAACAAAAATAACATCACCTCAAAATGATGAAGAACATCCGGGGCCACCTAAAGGTCGAGTAGGATGTTTCCCAGAAAATGATCATCACTCGCCGCTAACAATCTGTTAGCAACAGTTCCTGGTTAACACGTGACGGCATACAGCCAGGAGAGCCGGTTCAAGTCCTACATGACTCTAATTGTGCGGGACGCCTCATTGAGGTCCTGATAGGCTACGATTGGATTTTCAGTTCGGACGCGAGTGTGCAGACGATGTTGGGGAAGAGGTGGAGGAGCCCGGCAAGCGAAACGACGGCGAGCAGAAAGTCTGCAAACGGGCAGTCGACCCATCAATTTGTTTCAAGAACGAGGTTTTAATAGTGATGTGGTCTGTCTCATTTCACGATATTGAAACTCAAGTGCATAAAATTCCTGAAGCAAAGGAGACGGTGCTGGGAATAATTTGGAATTACTGGAGCACGCAGGCAGGATTTCGAACCTTAAAGTCTTAAAAAGGTGGTAAATGAGACTGGATGTTATCAAGATGGATGTTTTTTTATTGCATTGCTCTGATGCCCAGTGAGAGGCCTGAATTTTGACAAAGCTCTAATTCATCTCCTCTCTGTTCTCCGTGTCACTCTCATCCTTCGTTTCATTATGTCGACCGAGGATGCCTCTAATTTTAGCACGGCAGGTCGTAGCTTATCGGCGACAAAAGCAGCTAATTTCAAGGTTGACTGTAAGCGCAGTGAATACTTTTCCCACGTCTAAACTTTGGCTGCGGACGCTGTTAATCGAATTACGTAACAGGTGTGTTGAACAGAGAGGAAGACGACAGGCAGACTAATGAGTGTTTCTCACAGGTGTGAAGGTCACCTGCCACACAGGAACTACTTCTACTTCAGGAACTATCTTTGAATACTGAGAAACCAGATTAAGATAATATAATAAAGAAACATTGAGAGGGAATAAATAAAGTCTTGATTATTTATCTGTTATGAGGAAACACATGAAGAAAGTCTAAATTAACTCTGGTAATTTTAATGCTCTTTGGGGGTTTGTTTTTTCATTAGATACAGCTACACACTCCTGCTGATCATCGTGCACACAGAAATTTATTCTTATTTAATTCCATCAGCCCTGCATGAGATTTTACTTCTGTGGATTGTAATGGCTGATTTTTTTTTTTCCACTTGACTGATACGAGCCCCTTTACACTGGCCTTTCTCTTTGAAAATGTACTTTATGAAACTCCTCTTCACCGGTATCCATGACAGCAGTGTTGTTCCTAATGTACCACATGGCAAAGCTATTTAGAGCTTCATATGGGAGTTTTTATAATTTATGATTCTGCGGCGGCTGTGATTAAAAACGTGGCAGCACGGTTACCATAACTTTAGCAATTCATTAACTAAGGAGCGTGCGTTCCTGTTAACAACCTCCACGGTGATGTGGTGGTGGTATTTATGTCACTCGAATGTGTTTGATACAGTATAAGTTTGCCCAAAGGTGTCAGGACGCAGCCAAGAATGATTAACAAGGCTGAAAAGAGGGGTACACACAAACACACACAGGAAAAATATAATACCTCTGGAAAGCCTCTTCCTTCCTTCTGCATGAAATAATTCTTCTTAAACTCGTAATAGGTGTTGTACTGGTTCCAAGACTGCAGGAAGTCAAACCTGCAGCACACAGAGGGAGGAACGTACGCGGTGTAAGAAGATGAGTCGGAGGATGATGAAGAGTTTCTGCACTATCTGAAGGGAAAGGTACTGATAAAGAGTTACTAAAACCAAGGCCGACCGGTGCTTCAGATTTATCTCCTGTAAGGACACTTACCGCGGATCATTCTTGGCACGGACGCTGGCCTCGAACTTGAGACCGTTCCTCGCAACGTACTCGGCCAGCTTGTCGATGACCGGCTGGACGTCGGGCGGCGGCGGGATGATGGCGGGAGCTGCTTGTGCGGAAACTTGAGCTTCAGATCTCGAACTGTTTTACGGAGGTTGAAGGGGATTAAAGTTGTTAAATTGAGAGAAATATTTTTAAAAAAACAGGTGTAATCTGTTCTTTTCTGGGTCTAAGTGCTCTATAAGATTACGCAGTTTTATTTCTTTTAACCTTTACCTGAAGCAAATAATGAAAAAGAACTACAAACTATTTTAATCTCGATCAGATTTTCCAATAAAATTCCTGTTTCATTACAATCCTCTTCTAGCTAATAGAAGTATTAACAATTTTCCTGAGGTGAAAGTAGAAATACTCAATTTGCAAATAAGAGTTTTTTAAATGTTATAGAAGTAAAAGTACTCTCATACCCTGATTTAAAAATACTTTATCTGCATGAAAAAGTCTTCAAAATAAACAGAGACATATTCAATGTGCACATATTATTATTTAAATGTAACTTAAGTAAAAGTACAGAACATTTATGTATTATACACTGGTTTAAAAATATGCATTGGAGAAGGAGTGTAAATGACAAAAATTGTACTTAAGCACTTTTGAATAAATAAATGTACTTTCACATCTGGATTTAATGTATTAACAGTTAGTGTTGGTGCAGAGTGTTACTTGATTTTGGAGAAAGTTGCATATCAAAAACAAGGTTTAAATGACATTAAAGCTAAATGAAAAAATCCCACCTGGTTTCTGGTAAAGCAGCAGCAGCAGCGGTGACCTGCGGGGGGGCTGAAGCTGGTGGTGCGGAGGTGACAGTTTCAGGAGGGGCGGCTGCAGTTCCCAGATTAGGCAAAGCTCCAGAAGACGTGGGCGGAGCCATGACAGCCGAGGGCACGCTGTTGTAGTAGGAGCTGGCGTCTATGCCCGGGGGAGGCGGTGCCAGGCAGAACGTCCCATCAGGAAGCATGTAGTACCCGTAGTACATCGCTGCTGCATTCGCTGTAAAGAAACCAGGAGGAAACTATTACATAACATCCCTGAAATGCTTCAACTGACTCACGTTTACTGTTACTTCATGGGGACACAAACTGCACAACACAATATCATCCATTTCCACAGCCGTGCGATAAATAACCGGCTCGTAAGGTCCAGGTTTTTCCACAGCAGATCGTTCACTCTCACCTTAGAAAGGCCACTGCTTGTGTGCCGTGACGCTTTACAGTGCAGGTGTTTGCTCTTGTTGAAAAGTGCAAAGAAAAAGAACGGTTTAGGTTTTATGTGAAATTATGGCGTGTTCAGAGCGTTAGATAGCAGACATAACGGGAGCCTTGACACGGCAGTCTTTCAGTGTCGACCCTGGCGGAGAACATCAGCAGGTCGAGCAAAAGTCATCTGCCACTGGAAATGGAAACTGTCAAAAGCAGGCTTGTTTAGTGAGCCTATAAATAACAGAAATCTCACATTTGTGCTCAGTCACTGTGGAGAAACTGCTTTTTTCAAGGCAAGAAAAATAGAAAAGCTGGACAAAGATATAGACCTTTACGACCGCAGCAACTTTTCCGAGAACCTTTTGACGTACTAAGCCCAAACACACACTTCTTTAAATAGTAAATACAAATGTGAGTGTTTGTGGGAAGTTTTTGTACGATAGAGGGCTTTTTTTTCACATGACAATTAAAAGTGAAACCAGAATCAATTAAACTAATTAAGTTTGCTTTACGATTTGCTGTTTGAGTGCGTCAAAATTAAGGGTGTAAACAGACTGTAAGCGGCTGCTCTGAAATTGGCGGCACAGCGGCGTGGTGGCTGTTGTGGGAAGATCTCAGGAGTACAGCGGTGTAGAGGGGCTCATTATATGGCTATAAAGGGCCTTCTGCTGCAGAGACTTGCTTTGTGTTGTGTTGGTTTTATGTACTGAGCTGTCCTGTTTTTTTTTTAAATGTTACGTTTTATATAAGAATATAACTCAACATGTGACCTCTGTGGAAAAAAAGGGTCACTTCTCTTGTCAGCGGGGTTTGGAGTTACTGAAAAGAGACAAGGGGCGATATAAGGAAGGGACTAAATAAATGGTCAGTGTCAAAGTGGAGGCGGCGTGATATTAACACATTAGTCATTGAACTGGTTGACTTTAAAGACACATCCAATTTTCTCTGGTCAGGAAAATGGAAAACCAACGCAGGAGCTTTAATTCACAAACTTGACGTGTGTTAGACTTGAGATAAAGACTTAAGATGTGTTAGAAAAGGAAATTTAACTGGATGGTTGGTTGGAGAGACACAATATATAGATATATCAGGGTGATGAATTCAAGGAGTTCACATCTCAGCCCAAACCTCCACCAAATGAGGGAGTGAAGCTTTCGTAGCATCACAAACTAAACTAAATGAAGCAACCAAGCACAAAAGAAGTAATGGAGCAACTTATTATTCACACTCTGTATCAACATCATAAAGCGGCAAAACAATAAAAAAAAATTCAAAAGACTTTTTTTTTTAGCTGGACCGAGCTGAGCACAGCTTCATGGCAAATTAAAAGTCGCCTTTTTGAGCAGCAATGCATGTCAACGGCTTTAAGCTGCGAGGTCATCCGCAGCCAATTTACCGACATCAGCGGTCCTGCTTCTGCAGCGGCGGCCGGGTCAAAGGGCGCCCTCGTCAACTGTCTCAGGGATAAATAAATTGCAGTAATGGACACGTAAGCAGTCGCGGGTTAGCAGGGCCAGTGACCGTGGGTTTATTTCGCAGCCGTTTCAGGGGATGATACACATTTTTTTATGACTTAAGTGGCAGTGGGATGAATATCTTGGAGAGGGGATGGATGTGACTCATCACGGATGGATATGCATTAAACATTTCAAACAGTATGCACAGAAGGCAAATAAAGTGTTTTATTTCATTCATTCTCAAAATGTCAATTCCTCTGACGCGTTCAGGTGCACTCGAACTGAAGACTGTGTGAGGGAAAAGTGAGCGCCGTGTGATTTTGAATAGACCTTTAAAATTCATGTGTGGATGTGAAAATGTGACTTTCGTGACTCCAAGCGAGAAAGAAGAGCCATCGCACGCAGTGTGACTCACACACTTCAGCGTTTTATATTACCATTTAATCTCACTTTTAAAGATCAAAACCTTTTACTGGGAGGACGCATTGTTTTTCAGCTGTGTATAAGATTCACCTTGGCTTTGAATTATGCTTTATATGTTTAGTTTTCTGTAAGTTTGGCATTTGTCAAAGCATGTGAAAGCTGAATTCCTGAATGCTGGCTATGCTTTCAGCTCTGATTATCCCGTTAATGTGATACCAGAGATGTTGCTCTTGTTATAAAACTTTCTCAGGTCTAAGTAGGGTTTTGCACAATCCAAGGACACGTCTACTTAATTGAGAATTAATCCAGAACCCAGGTGGTCTACAGAGTTTGGACCTGAGAGCTGGTTCATGTCAACTCCTCCGGTTTTCATGGAGGTCTGGTCTGCCGCTGCACCCCTCAAAGCTCATATTGTTTCCCTGAAAGCTGTTGAAAATGCCTTCACATCAATTATAAACCATCGTCAGCATTAATAGTGGAGAGCTGTATTGAACGAGCCGCTTCAGCAGCACAGTATCAGCAGAAAACGGTCCAAAAGGAGGAAGTCAAACGCCAGTTTTCTGTGGTGTCAAGAAATAATGCAGTTTTAATATCTGCACTGTAGGGCAGAGAGGTTTTATAGGTTTTTACAAATGAAACCATTCCTGTGCTCAGCGGCAGACAAAAGAGCAACCGTACAGAAAAAACAGAAATGAAGGACGAAAGGACGAAAAGGGAACTCACGGTCAGCACTGTACTGCGCCGGCGTGCTGGATGCAGCCGGGTCCGTCACTTCCTCCGGGTTGGCGGTGGTGCCGTTTCTTTCCTGCTTGGCCTTTCGTACGAGCGCTGCCAGAGGATGGTCCGGGTCCATTACTTTCAGAGGCTGCGGAGGAATAAGGTCACTTTGATGAAAGCAGTCAATCACAGCTACAGGGACGTTAAAGCCACTGAGATCACAACAAATGTGTATTATAGGAGGAAGAATCATTTTACAGTAATAATACACTGCACACACCAAATATTCAAACCTCAGATCTGCTGTGCAATATTTAAGCATACATCTGTAATAACCTTAAGCTGTATAATATCCTTGGTGCAGTATGAGAGATCTACAGAATATAAGAGTTACCCCCCAAAAACATGAATAATTAATCATTAGTAGAAAATTAGAGTGGCTGATTTGAAAATCCCTCTTGATGGGGGGCAACTGTTCGACAGCTTGCTACTAAAAGCAGCTCATTATGTTTCTTTAAAGGGAATTCTTCAATACTTGCTGCTCTGTCAAAGACTAATGGCTGCACTGACGAGGTGCATGAAAGCGCTAACAAAAGACTTCAACAGCATCAAGACGGGGGGAAGCAGAATATAGTTATTAGCAAATGCAATAACAGGATGTAAATGTAATTCATGTTCAATTCAGCCGTTAGTCGTCTACCGCCGAGAGCTGCCGCATACTTTCCTGACATCGTAATTAATTTACTGTTTTCAGTTTGACTCTTACTTCTTAAACCACGTATGTTACATGAAAAATGTCTCAGTGACAAATATGAGGATGTTTTTCGTAGCTCATTAGAAAAAAAACAAGACATTTTGGAGAATTTTCACAGGACGGTCTTGCAGCTGTGTCAAAAAAAGTAAAGTTTTACTCTGCTTTACCTTCACCAGCTCCTCCAGGCGAGAGCACTTTTTCGGGGCGAACAGGCTGGGATGGAGGTAACTTCCATCCCCATCGTCATCTGAATCATCAGATTGGGTATCTATAGCAAGTAAGTAAAACAAAAAAAGAAAAGGTACTGAATAAAAATGTATGTGAGCTGATGCAGAATGTTAATGTGTTTTAGTAAATTCATCTGGAGGACTCGATTGCCTGCTTATTACAGAAGTGATATTTCAGCATTGATTACGTGACACGACACTTTGGGACTCTGCAAATTTAATGTCCATGCGAGGACATAATGCATTTGGATTCAGCGGCTGCTTTCTATAACTCACCCTGCGACTGCTCCTGCTTGCCGGCGGAGACGAGGTTGTATCGACCTTCCTTCATGGCCCGCAGGATGTGTTTGTAATAAGGGTTCAAGTAATGGTCAAAACGGAGAAAGTCAAACTGGGAGTTACCGGCCTGCTTAGCTTTCAGGACGATCTCAAACTGAGCCCCCTGCTGACACACAAAGTTGGCCGTCCTCTCGATGATGTTATGAGTCTTGATGGTCGCTGGCTGAAAAGAAGTCAAGAAAAAAACAACTCATTTAATGTGAGTTTATTTAATGCAGACACTGAACTGATTGAACCGTTTGATGGCCTCTGAAAAACATTTTGTAAAAATATGCAAAAACAGGAGAAACACTCTGAAAGTCCAACACAAATTTGTGAAAAATAAGTCAGCACTGCAGATAAATGTGAGTAAATTTAAGCCTTTTGGAAGCATTTTAAAGCTTTTCCAGCACCTAACAACTGCTGTAAATTATACTCAAATAAATTAAGCCCTCATATAGAGCTCATAAAGTCACAGAGCTTTTAATTAGAATTTAAAGCAATTTCACAGATTTTATTCAAAATAGAAAAATCCAAGCACCGACCTTGAATTAAAAATTCAAGCATTTTCAAGGATTGCAAGCACCCCTATGAACCCCATCAAGATGCAGCCCAGAGTTTGAATGGCCTCTTCGCACCAAGGACACCAGCCAGTTTGTCTGTGAAGCATTTTCATGCCAGCCGCTCTTATGTTCACTGTGACGACATTAATTCTTAAGATACACATGGGGCGGAAATCAGTGGAACAAGAAATAGTCCATTATTCATTCATTATTGTTCCCCTTGTGTGCTTTCAATGATTAATCATTGTCATTACCAAGAGAGTACCGGGAAGGGCAGCAATCTCCAAAATAACACACATAGCTCATCAAGATGAAAGTCATAATAAATACTACCTTTCAAGGCAGTGGCCAAAAAGATGCCCGTGTCCAACACTAACAGAGCATTATTGTGCTCTAAGCTGCCAAGGACTTTTTGACATACAAGGGCCTTTCACACTTCGATTTAAGAACTTATCCATTAGGTAAAAAGGGGGCCGGGTAATGCTTATTTTATGTCGATGTGATATACACAAAAAAAGGATCCTCCGCCGCATCTACAACGCTCCCACGCCAGAAACCCAAACTAAAGTCATAAAGCACGCAAGCGCCCTGAAAGCATCACAAGCAGTGTTCAGTTATTTATCTCGTGTAAGTCGTCCTTTCTAATCTCGTGCATATCATCCGTCTGTTTTCTGTCTATTTTCAACTTTATTTAGCAAAATTTCTAAGCTGCAAACTGCATTAAAACTCTTGTTTGCAATGTTTGCATCCTGGTAATTTGGAGCTGCATCAACGTCCGGGTTAGATTCTGGATTTAGACGAAGCTTTCTCCTCGAGCTGCCTGTCGCTCTCTGTCGAACAAAATGAAAAATCCAAAAACAATAAATAACAATGAGAAATACACTGCACTGAAATTTATTCCAAGAGAGGAATATTCCCTCTAAATCCAGGGAGTAGACGCAGATATTTTATGCATATGGCGTCCTGCAGATGTTTGCACAGGGGTGTTTTGCCTGTTTTATTCCCAGCATGATGTACACTGAATATGCACACAGTCCATGCCACCATTAAAGCTCGTCTTTCTCCTCATGCATGAGAAAGTGGAGGTGAAGGGGGTCACTGTGGGTGTGTGGACGGGTGTTGAGGGAAGAAAACAGCAAATACAACAAAGCAGCAGCGATGCATTTTTAATTTGTTTGCTGCCTGTTTATATCGGTGGATGTTCTGTCAATGTGAAGCGTTGTTTTGCAGCAGAGGTGGAACATCATTAAAGAAATAAATACACTTATATGACAGATATTTCATTCCAAGGGGAAAGACGTTTACACTGTAAATAGCTATTGATTAAGATAAGTCATCCGATAACTAAATTGAACATGAGGTGGGACGTGTTGGGACCTGGTGCTTCCAATAAAACATCACGTTACTGATCCAGCATCTAAAACAACCGGCTCATAGATCAGGAGGGATCAGTAGGATGAGAGGTGATCGACTGAAATGTTGGTTTTCCACAAGTTGCCAATATGAATGGTTGACAATGACATCAGAATCTGTGGACTAATATTTAACACAAGAACTGCCAATGAGTGAAATTTACCTGCGGCTGTGTTTCAAATGTAAAAAAATATAATAAAATACAGTTTTTGACTTTTCCTTAAATTATGATGGTTGGTCCATTAGGGTGCTGGAGGCAACAATCAGCTGCTGAACATATCTGTGACCATGTGAGTACATTTTACTTCTCAGCTTTGAATAACCGGGGCGACTTCCTGGAGCCACACCTGAGGTGGGTTGCTGAGCTTGACCCGAAAGAGATCCGCTATGCAGAGGACAGGATTAAACATCTTTTAAAGTGCTCAGTGAGTTATTCTCTGCTTATTCATAGATGTAGTTTCAGAAAAGGGGAAAAAAAGCCCCATTTTTCATTTCAAAATAAAAAAACTGCCATTTTTCTTTTTCCAATTTCCATTTGAAATAGAAAAATGGACTGAGACAAAAGTACATGGATTTACAGGTGGTTATTAAACTTATTTTGTGAACTTTGCGAACACAACGCCTCAGTACAACGACAGAGTACATTTTCTTGTACTAGAAATGTGCACACAGGTAGATTGTACCTGTTTTTAAAGAACACAGATGGGTGGTGCTTCTTGTTTTAATTACATTATAGTATAGAGATGTCCCTGTTTCTGTGTAAACCCACGGCCTGTCTGCATGTTACTGTGCATGAGAGGCAGAGCGGCGTCACATCAGCATCAGTAAGCCAGCTGGATGTTTAATACTCACCAGCTCCACATCAGGAGGGATAGCGAGTCCTGGGGGGGCAACGAACGGTTCCTCGCTCTCCTCTGGCTCTGCCTCTTCTGTGCATGTGAAGAGATATTAGGATAAAAAAATTTGATTAACTCCTTTTAATCATTTATAACACAAAAAAATACCCCGCTGAATATATTATCTACAGTTGAGCAGTATTTCTGAGATCTTCTGTTAATTCTGAAGTAAAACTCATTTTTTAAATCACATTTCACATCAACTCAGACATATTTTCACTTTTTAAAAGCAAGTCCAGCATCATTTCCATTTATTTCCTGACCAAGAGACAAACTCGGCTCAAAGCTGACAGAAGAAGCAGTTTGCTGAACAGAAACATGTGAAACCTGGATATTTCCATGCAGATGGGTGAATTTAAATAAACTCAGCTAATAGATATACTGCACATTTAAATGAAGCTCTGTATTTTGACAGGATGATATGAATGGTGAAATGAGTGGGTAACAATTAGTGCGGGTTTTTACAGAAAGGTTAACAATAAGACCCGGATTTGTCATGTTTAGACAGATAACTGATAAGAAATTATACTGCAATTAACCTTTTGGCGATTACGGCTCACTCTGGGCCTAATAATAGTGACAAAGAAGTGATTAATATTATGATTGTGTCTCTCTGTATCTGTCAGCCCAAACACTCTCTTTGAGACTTTAAAATTTGCATCGAAGTTGGGGACTTTCATGATTTTAGTATTTGGCGCTTTAAAGAAGGGAAGGAAAGACCTGACCATGAAAAAAAATTAAATTGCTGAAACTGTTAAAGGCCGGTGTGACATGACCGCTATTGACTTATTCCCAACAGACAAACTCTACTGGCATCTGCAGCAGAAGTACTAGTACTCTTGGCTCAGCTCTACAATCCTCCCCAGAGAGGCATCGAGGCTGCTTAACTGTCAGGCAGCTCGCTGGGACAAAGTGCTTCCAGCAATCTCTCCATCAAATATTTAAACATGCAGCAGTGTGTGTGGGGTTGTGTGTGTGTGAAGTCATATGGGGCTGAATGACAACCAAAACGGACGCTGCTATTCACAGGTTATTAGTGGTCTAAATGTCAAACTTCCCTCCACCCATGGCTAAAATGTGCAGCCACAGGGGAGGAGTGGAGTGATACAAATACTTAGAACTGTTATTTGGTAATATGACATCTTTGCTTCATATTGAATTAAATAAAAAACTTTTCAAGTATGTTTCACACGTTCACTTTGTGCTCTGCAGGCAGAAACTTCGGCGACCCCCCGGAGGGCGAGTATCTGCAGATGGTGGCTTGGATTAGAATAGTTAAAAAAGGACAAAATGGATTAGACGGACCTGCTGTGTTCTCGACAGCAGACTGCAGCAGCCAACAACAATATCCAAACACGACAATATCCAAACAAAAGAATGTCGAGGGCACATAAGGTAAATCTCTGATTTTAAAGCAGGATATTTACGGGCACAGGCCATTACTCTGCTGGCCACAGTGTGGGAGCAGGAAAACGGCAAGTCTTCATTACATGACTCATAAGCTGCATTTTAACCCAAAGTACATGCAGCTTTTAGTCTCAGGAATCTTTCAAGCAGCTAAAAAGCTTACTGCAGCGCTTGATTGTCTGCATTCCCACCGTGATCTAAAGGCTAAAGATCACACAAATTGTCTGCTGACGTATGAGAAAGTGACGGCTGATTTTACATGTCATTTTCACACGAACACACCCTAATCAGAGTTTGTTTGAACATGCATGCTTGGCCAATCAGAAATGTTCAACACTGCAAAGGCCCACCCCCAAAGATCCCTGTACTTTTGAAAATAACACTCCACCCCAAACAGGGGCTTTCTGGGGGGTAAATTAATGTCCCTGAATTTAATTTAGACTCTGGTCTCTGTGGTGCAAAAGCACTGAGCTCCTCTGAGGAAGGTTCCTCGTCTTTTGAAAGGTCCTGTGCTCGAAACATGACTTGTCCAAGTTCCTGTTCTTTGCAGTGTGATGTGTACATTTAGCTAAGCTTCAACTATCTGACTCATTAAGTGTGTTTGTGAGTGACTGAAGTTCTCACCGGCTTCCTTCCTGGCGTCCTCCTCCTCAGTAGGTTGGGAGGGGTCGTAGTAGTCGGCGCTGTATTTGAAGGCCACCGCGTTGTAGGAACCTTCATCGGCCAAAGCTTCACTCAGACGTTTGTACTCCTCCTCTGTGGAAAACAAGAAAACACAAAACAATGTTGATGAATATTTTACATCAGACTGCACAAACTGACTGTGAGTTTTTATTTTAATGTAGCTCTGGACAGCTTTTAACATCCGCCTACTAAGAATAATGTCAAATAAGGTGGCATCGCAAATTGGTACCAAAAGCTTGATGGCATTTTTAAACCTAGAGTTCATTTGTTCTTGTCTGAATCAGATCAGGGGATGTACTGGTCAACCTGTGTTTTCTTCTCAGTTCAGTCTATTTTCACACAGAAGAGACACAAAAAGCTAAAACCCCCTTTAGATCTTTCACTCTTCATCGGTTTGATGTGAGGTGAGAGCAAGAAGATAAGAAGAGAACGATCTTCAGAAAGTACGTCCTCCCTGCTGTGTTGTTCATCCACCTTGATTCACACCAGCAACCGTTGATTCAGGCTTTCAAAATATTTTCTGAGCATTGTTGGGGGAAGAATTTCATTGCCAGAAACTGCTCCACGTAATCGCTGTGGACGAGCTCAAACCTGCAGAGCGCGCCGTGCAGTCGAAGTTGAATTGTGTTCTGACTGCTCCAGTTCGTTTGTCACTGGGGGTGGTTGTTTTG
>JBAJHX010000035.1:19115245-19129384 GCA_037176925.1 Amniataba percoides | reverse complement strand
TGAACAATCATTAAGGCCTAAATGTGGAGTTTGCTTTGCTGCAGTTTCTTCATTGGAGCAGACAATCTGGTTTTATCTTCTCCAAAGATGAGAGGTTGACCATCTCTCTGCTTCAGCCAGCAGCTTAGCCTTATATATATTATATAGAAATAATGAGACATTATTAAGCTCGTCCACTGAACATAATGACCCCACAGCATCTCCACAGAGCTACACACACCTGCTAATGGAAACTGGAAATAAACACACATTAATAGTCATAAGAGAAAAACAATATACCTTTTTGTCATATTTCTGATAACAAAGCTTGTTTTCTCAAGATAATGGCGTTAAAATTGCAAGCAGACCATTCTCAGCTCCTGTGATCAGAAGTAAAAAAACAATATATTTTTTTAAAGAAACTGCATAACTTAGACAGATAATGTGTCTGCAAAAGAGCTGAGGGTCAAATGAAGTGTTACATAAACATTATGTAAATGAAGCTTTCGGTTTGAAGTAGGAATAACTTCATATCTTGTGTTTTTTAACCTCCAAAGCAAGTGCTGTATTTCCAAAAAGTCAATACTTGGCTCTGTACTTTTATTAGTCTTTCATATTTTCATTATCTTATTATTATTGTAAACCCTTAGGAGAGTTGGGAACATTTGTACATTTGTGAGTGCTTGATTTTGCAGTTAGAAATGCTGTTATCTTTTTTTTTTCCACCACAACGTAACCTATATATGACCTGAGAATTATTTTTGTAGTTTGACATACTGTAATGCAACAGCTGAGGTCATCTGATCACATCGGCATGATCGGATCCTGTTGATGATATTTCTGCTGCAGAATTACACTTCAAAGAAAAATATTAATATTTTATAACTTCACTGCATTTATCTGACCACTGAATCACTGTAATGTGTGTGAATAATGTAGAAGTTTGGACACAAGAAGCATTATAAAGGTGTCACTTTGTGTTCTGGGTCACTCTGCATTTTCTCAGTATTGTCACTCTTTTTATAAATCAAACAACCAATCAATGGATCAATGGGGAAAATAATCAGCAGATTAATCCAGAGTGAAAAGAATAATTGTTTCTAGTCTGAAAACACAAAATAGTGGAAAATATTAAAAACATGGCTGTTTAATGACTAAAACATGATGTGTGAGTTTTCGTTGAGGAGAGCAGACTGGACGAAAATGTTTGTGGGTGGCACACCCGGATCGATCATTTTGACTATCTGCCCTCAGCCATTAGAAAAAAGTAATTATCCAATCAAATCAATGAAATAGCAGTGATTGGCGGCAATGCTTTGTGCTGATTGGCTGATAGTTAGAGTGGGCGGGTCTAAAGAACAGGTGGTGTCGATGGCGCCGATCCTGAATCAGTTATTTTAAAGTAAAGTCAAAATTAAAAACAGAGGGATTAATTTTAACTGACCTCCTGTCAGTTGTGTCAGGTTGTGAGAAATGTAAGGAAAAAAGCGAGCGATAGAAGAGCAAAAATGCAGCGGGAAATGGCCAAAAAGGAAGAGAAGGAAGCGATAAGAAAAAAAGAAGAGAGGATGTTAGCTAGTGTTAGCACGGCCTCAGCTAGCTAGTTAGCATAACACATCAAGCTATCTGCCTCAGCTAGGTGCACAAAAAGAGGAAATGAAATCACAGAGGGAGAAAGAAAGCTTGAGCAGCACTTCTAAAGGTAATAATCATTTGATAATGTGTCTGTGCTGAGCAGTGTTGTGGTTGTGTGTTGCTGCATATTTTGTGGATGAGTTTGTTTGATATGATGTTTGCAAACCGTGTGTTGCATCACTGTGGGAGGATGCTGTTGTTTGTGTTTGGATTAGTTTTTCAACTTCATGATGTGTTGACTTCTGCAGTTCTGTGTGAAGCTTTCTAGTGGACTTCATGAGCTTTATTGAATAACCTGCATTCAGATGTGCTGTGTGATTACCAAAGAATGACACTGTCAAAGTCTGTTCAGGGTCAGGTGGGCTGTAAAAACTGCATTTTTTTGCAGCATTGCATCTCTGTCAATGGGAAAGTCTAGGCTTTCAGTCAGGTAAGGAATCTGATTATTATAGAAAAGTGTGAAGGTCAACTGTTTTTTTTTTAATGAATTGCAACCATTGACACAAACTGTCAACCTTGATTCCAGTTTCCAATACTTATTGACCTAAATTAATTTGTTAAAACACTAATACTTTCTCTCTCTTTTTAATTTTTTTTTTTACTAAAACTAGACTAAAACCTCTGTGTTTCATCAACAAAAACTATCACATAAAGAAATGACTAAAATGTGACCAAGCATTTTCATCCAAAAGACTAAAACTAAGACTGAATCTAAAATGGCTGCCAAAAACAACACTGGTGAAAAGACAATGCAATGCTGTTGGGCAGATATGTGGAGGTGAGCGGTGGGCAGACTGGAAGCAAACCAAAGAGAACAGGCAGGATTCGCAGGTGGGAACAGACCTGAGACACAGGTGGCAAAAGGTTAAACAAATATTTCTTTCTTTCCGGTCAGCACGTGGAATCAGTTAAACAGGACTCGAGGCTGGCCTGAGTGTGTTACTGCAGAAATAAACTATCCTGCAGAGAATGAAGTGAAGAGTTGGGTAATAAATACTGCAAGAGCCTGATGAGTGCTGTGTTTTCAGGTTTGCGGGTGATCAGTAGCCAGAGGAAGTTTTACTTTTGAGAGTTTTCTTACTGTGTGGTATTTTTACTTTTATTTAGTGTTTTAAGCATACTTCCTCCAGCACCGCTTAGTTTAGATTGTTTTGCATGTCACTACACATCTTGTATTCTTCATTAAATGCTCTGCTTGCAAACTAGATTTTTATAAGATTTTTTTCCAATCCTAGAACATGCAGCAAGTTTGGAGTCACTTATGGCCAAAATCAAAACTGCAGATGGCACTTTGAGTAGGCATAGACATTCCAAGATAATCAAAATGCAAGACATTATCACTCTTTATTTATATAAATGTTTACACTGGGGATTATTTCCTTAATCACATATCTGTTAACAATAATTCGACTGATTAAAAACAGGCAGAAAGGACAACCAAATGGGATAAAATATTAATGGTAATATATCCAAGTTGTCATTGAATGTTGATAACACTTCAAAATGTGTCATTAAAACTGTGACAGTATGTTTTCGGAGGGAGGGGTCAGTTTATGTGTAATAGAGGTACATGTAGAGCCAGTTGATCACGTGCATATGCACCGTGTGAGTGGTTTTAAATGGAGAAAATGTTTTTTTCTGTCTTCCAGGCAGCATGATGTCAGTTCATGTCAGTTCTTATTCTGTATCAACATGCAGAAATGTGAAACATGCTGGGGTGAAGTAATATTTCAGTATCTGCTTTTAACCGCTTGTAGTTATCAAAAATAGAACAGAAATACAAAGAGACAATCCTCCTTTTCTGGAGTCTTGAAATTGTTGTTGACCTTTTTTTTGAAGTTATGAGTCACGGTCTATTTTAAGGTTTTCTGCCACCTCTATGGTGAGACACCCGGTTCTTAGATGAGAGAGGTTACTCTTCCATCCTGGTGGAGAAAAGATGTGGGTGGGTATGGCGGTGCGGTGAAGAGAGGGCTAATCAGCCTGGACTGTTTTAGAAGAAAGAGATGTGACCTTCAAAGCAGATGATGGTCTTCAGTAGATTTTTATACATTTTAAAATGAAGGTTGCTTCTTGCAGCAGAGGCGGACGTGAAAAAAGAAAAAGTCTGCATTCAATTAGATTGTAATTTAGCTGCGACTTTGATTTGGAGTTAGCCATAAAGTTTAATTTCCAGTTACATTTGCAGACAGGTAAACTAAATTCACTAGTGGAAAACATTTTCAAGTCTTCCTAGTTCTGCTCTGGTCCTTTCCAAGCTTGCCTCTGTACCAATAATCTCTTCCACAAATCTGCCAGGACAGATGGCAGAACTGAAGCAGTTACTGTCTATTGTTTTCTCTGAAGAATGCAATGAAGCCAGAAATATTTTGGAGTAAATTGCATCCCGTAGAGGACTTCTGTGAACTCGATGATTTTGATGGACTTGCTGTTTTCTTTTGCCTCTAAATATTTTTGTTGTTAGCTCATTTTTAAACACCCCGTTTGTGTCAAACCCACCAACAGTATCTGACCCAAGCAGCCAAAAGGAGAAATGTGAGGGAGGAGAGGTTTGAATAAGTGCTTACGTGAATAACAATCACAGTTAACCAAGGTGAACTACGTGAACTTAAAGGCATGTACTGTCTACGCATGTTACAATTATTTAAAAAAAAAAAAAAACAAGAATATTTTGTCATTAATGACTGAGAGTGAAGCAAATTATTATGATCATTAAAATGTAAATTTATGTTCATAGCTTAGTAGGTATTAGATGATGCTCGGAGATTCAGAGATGCATTACAGACACCCACTGACTGGCCTATTTTGACACAGAAAAAAAATCCCATCAATTTTTAATTAACTATTGATTGAAATCTTTCACTCTCCATTCGGCTCTGTTGTCTAAGTGACTGTGAGGTGCGTTTACACACAAGGTGAACGCAGGTCAGCTGTCCGAGCGGAGCCCACAGCAGCATACTAAGCTCGTCACCGGCTAACGTGAAAGAACAGCCACACTTCCATAAAGGCTTTTAATTTGTTGTGGTAACGCTTCAGAAAGCTTATCGGCGACAACTAAGACATCTCGTTCTACTGAATTATGCACCTTCCTCGTCTAGGTCACCACCCCGCATCACATTTTCGCAGCCAGTGCGAGGATAAATAATGAAAAATGTGGGAGGGAAAGCACTTTAATGTTTTTCTCTTGTTTAGAAAGCCACTTCAGCACACAGGGCGGTAATATCACAGGCGACACCAGCCAAATTACGAGTTTTAAAAGACTTTCTGGTGTCAGTTACTGCAGAGTTTCCTCCCTTTCGTTTCAACTGACCTGTTTTTGAAACAGTTTTGGTTGAACAAGTTTAAAGCATAACAAAGTGATTTTTCAAGAAGCATTAAAAACATCAAAACTGACAAAGGTTTCTTAAATATTAGAGCAAGTTTGAGAATGATATCTTTTGCATTAACGTAGCCTCTAACCACGTGGTGGATGAATCATAATGAGACACATTTAGATGAATACACTGTAATTAGGAGGAGCACACAAACCGTAGTTTTGCCTAACATCACATTATACATTACAGAAAATGTGAGCTGCTAATTCAGCCTAATGAAGTGCACAGCTGAGCTGGTGAGCTACAGTCACCCGAAGGAGATGAAGCACACTCGCCTTTGTATTTCTTCCCATAAAGCTTTTATCTCCACCCTCCATTATTTACCACTGTACTTTGTTAAAATTTGTCCATAAGTTCAGAGACGCAGAGGGTGAAAAAAGTAGGGCAGAGAGCGAGAGGGGCAAGGAAACATTTGTGGATCTTGTGCAAACACATACTGGCTCTTAGGGAAGTTTGTTGACCACCACCAGTATACAGTACAGAAATATGGCTTATTCTTGTGGCTTTTTAATACACATGAATTACTCACGGACATAATGCAGCATCAAATATGCACTAATGCTAAATAAAAGAGGTAATAAGTGTGTGTGAGCATAGTTGAGAAGGTCTGTGAAGATTCATGCAGGTCATGGTCATCTCTGAGAGTTTGAAGAAGGTATGCTGGACTTCCTTGAGGTTCTTGAAGACGCTTCGCCTCTCATCTGAAGTAGAGCAAATCGATGTCCACCATGGCATTTCTCCAGCTCTGAAGAGCCCTTTCGAATGAGAAGCGAGATGTCTTCAAGAACCTCAAGCAAGTCCGGTTGGTTTTCTTCAAACTCTCTGAGAAGGCTTTGCATATGAAAAGTAAAATCTGATTGCTCCATATTAAAGTCATGCTTTTAGAGTATGAAGTATTGAGGTTTAGGTGTCATTAATATGCTCTATGTGTGCATTTTTAAAGGTAGACTTAGGTGGTTAGTATGTAAGTCATACAAATCTTAAATGAACTCACTTTTGACAGTTTTGAAACCACAGACTAACGCAGATTCGTTCTAATCACTACAGGTGTTATATACATGTTTAAAGTGTTGCTCACAGGAGCCCGTGCTCAGGTCATGCTTGGCTTCCTTCGCACGCCTTGTAATGATGCATTGTTAATCGCCAGGTGCTGATTAAAGACCATGAAGGGTCGGATTCACAGATGGCCGGAGAGCCAAGCACGAGGGCGAGAGAGCCACTTGGATGCTGGTGGGCAGATGTTAAGCGAGGTAACAAAGCCCCCCCGCCCTAACCTCACACCTTGTTTCATTTATGAGTGTGATTCATGCCTCTCTCCCTCTTTGCACTCGTATCAGTATGTGTGGACATGCGAAGAAGGCCAGATGTTCACAGCTCACCAGTCAAGGCTTGAATAAAATGCCTGGTAATTTGGCGGCAGGAGGATTGCATGTTTATGTAATATTTGGTCTGCATTTTATTGCAGTGGTGCACATCTTAGCTTAGATTATTAGACTCAGTGAATTGAGACACAGATTTCAATGATTTATTTATTTATTTATTTTTTCCTTTATTAGATTATTTAGCAAGACCTGTGCACATGAATAAACACTGCTGTGAGTGCGCCAGAGACAGCCAAAAGACCATTTATCATCTTCAGTCTGTGGATGTAGTCACACTTATACAAAAATATAAGATTACAATTAATATTTAAATATTAAATATTTATTATTTAGAAGAAATGTCATGAAAAACATTATTTTTCTATACTGCCCGGCACTAATTACAACATGTAATGCATATATTTGGGTATATCTGTGTCAACAGAAATAAAATGAGACAACAGTGTGCTGAATTGTTTGGCACAAATTACCACACATAGAGATAAAATGCAACCCGTGCATAAATATTCATACAATGAGAGCACATCCACAGTGACAGACATACGTGCAGGTACATAAAGACGGACTGACTGTAGTGAGATAGTATTAATGAGGAGTGAAAATGCTTAACAACTGGCTCTCATTCAGGCGTCCACGCCGCACCGGCAGCTGTGTTTGCACTGCAGCAGGCGAAATGCTAACATCGTTCGTACTCTGCAGCTCGGCCTGTAAGCTGAAACGACAGGAGAGAGCGCGTTAGTCCAATTTCAGCTGCTCTGCATTGGCTTCCTTTTACATTTTGAATTGATTTTAAGGTCCTCTTCCTCCAATGAAAAGACCTTATGTTGACTTAAAAAAAGTTCATCATCTGCTGTTGGTTTATTGGAGGTTGTTTCTTTGCTTTACTTTAACTAGCTGTGACTTTATCATGACATCTGAAGTGGACATCTGCACACGTTACATCACCTTCATTTAGCTGTTATCCTAACTAACATGAACCCTAAACAGGGCAGAGTGAAATAGAAGAATAGGAAACAGCAGAATAGTTAAAATTCACGACAGCAGCTTGTAGTCCGCCAACAACAGAAGAACAATCTATGATCATATTAAAAGCAATAACACTGTGACCCCACGGTGCCTTTCAAATGGAGCCATTACAGTGAGTTTTCGAGTGCTTTCTCTCTGCAGTCTCAGTAACAAGCAGAGAGTCAACACCGAGGGCTGGTAATAAAAAAGCCTTTAAAAATTCTCTTTACAGGTCCATATATCCCTCAAATGATCCAGTCAAAAGATCACTGCACTGTCCGCATTTTAATTATCCTGCAATCTGTGTTCAGCAGTTCTTATAAAGCACAGATCCATCACTTAAACCAGTTTATATAATTTATTATGGTATTAGGTGTCATCTCAAATAGATATTTCTGCATGACCCGAGTTTGGAGAATTAGAGCAAATGTTTAATACTTAATACTGCTGAAGAATACATTGAAACAATGGTATTAATGTCTCCTGGGCAACATTTTACAACCTAATCGAGGAGATGCCTCAGTAATCAGCTCTCAGAATTAGGGCATTAGACTGCAGCGGCAACACGAAGAAAACTTTGAATGCTTCTCAGTGCATTCTTTGATCTCGCTGAATAGTTCTCTGAGAGGATTAAACTGTCATATTAGATAGATTCGGCTCTGCGGAGAATAATATAAATCTTCCAATTCCCCACAGTGAGATCCATAACCTTTTTGCATCAAGCGACTGCGTGGCAGCATGAATGAAAAATGCAAATCTCTCCACATTTAGACGCTTTGTTTTTTTTTTTTTTCTTGTTATGCTTGGCACAACATGTCAAAATTCACAAGGGTGACGGAAAAAAAGAATAATCGAAAGCTTTGCATAAAAAGGTTGTATACGCAAATTGAATTTATTGTTGCAGCAATGTGCCTCCAGCAAGCACATCAAGTGAAATTTTTTCTGCTAAGCGTGGATTGTTTTACTCATGCAGTGACCGTATCGGACTCCTGAGAGCTCAGTCAGCTCTTCTCCACCTTTAAAATGATGCTCTCGACCCTTTGACCCTCTTTATCACCTGCTTCAGGCCATGCTACGCAATATGTCTCGTTCGCTCATCATGTCGAGGTTCGTGTGATCAATCCAGGTGATCTACTCTGTGAGTGACACGTTGGACAGGGCGTTAGCCGATGAGGACAAATGTCTCGACGCCTCAGCTGTCACTTTTATTTAGGAGTGAGACGAGTCAAGTTAGATCGCACGGTGGAGGCAAGTGGATTTATCGGGATTAGTCTGAGGCTTAATGGGACCCCTGGGCTCTTATCATTATTTCACACAGAGCCAGCCCTTCCAGGTGGGGTTAAACAAAGTATGAAATTAATTTATGAATATTTATGGCCCCTCTCAAATGAAGCCCCCGCTAATCCATCAGGAATTTTTTTGGGAGAGAATGGCGTAGATGAGATATTTTGAGCGGGGCACCTTTAGGGCTGTTTATCTGCTTTGTTCACAATATCTGAGTGATTAATGCCGCGATTAACTCTCACCTAAGACAGATTTTAGCTTTTATTAGCCACAGAGGCGCCATCGTCAAGGTGCTTACGATTTGTCTCCTCATGATTCACGGCGCATATAAAAACGCACCAAAAATTCAAGTGAGCATACGTGAGCGCAGACACAAACTCCTGCATAATGGGAGGATGAAAAACACGGAGGGATATGAAAATTGTCAAGAGAGTGAATCGATGTGTTCCTCAGCTTTGTGTGTTTTTTTTAATGTGTGCATGCTCATAAAGTAAATCCAATCATATACAAACATCTTCATAAATATATACCTTTGACATATATTCAGCATTTAACAGAATTACATATAGCTGCCGCTGTGAGACTGACATGATTTTCCAGTGATAAGAAATGGATGTGGGTATGAATTAGGTCACTTTAATATGTTCTGTATGTGCTCTCTCTTGTGATTAGGTAAATTTTGTGTGTTTATTTGATTTACAGGGCTGTGATTTGCCTGGTGTTTTATAAATTTATATGTTTCTGTTCGGTTGAGTTTATTTTTTGCAGTCTCTTAATTATTGTTTAATTTTTCCATAACTTTTCTCACGTCTTTGCCTCTTTTCTCCAAGTTTCCGTCCTTCATCGCTAACTTTCCTCTAGCTTTCAGTGGAGCTTTTCTTTATTCAAGTTATTTTTTTGCAGAAAAATGTTAATAAACTGATGAAGCTCCTGCCTCCCAATTAGGTGTTCAGACCTGCTCACCTGCAGTAAAGAATCAGGTAATTGTCGAGACCCGGGGGCTCAGAATCCACAAGGGTACTGTCACCCAGTTGTTTTTTTACCCGCTAATATTTGCACTTCAATTAACTTATGGAAAGCAGCAGCCGTTTGGTTTGAGCCGGGACTCTCAAGCAATGCTAATGATTTTTGTCCCATAATGTCGCATTTGCTCAAAAGATTGAAACTACACACTAAAATCAAAAGAGTTATAATTTCCTTCAGCAGTTGTGCCTTGGAGCGCCATCAGTCATCTGGTCTCCACGGTCAGAGACAATCAGAAATGTAAGCTTAATCCACATAAACAGATTTCCCTAAATCACACTAGACAGCAGATCACAAGATGAACTTTAAAGTTTTATTTCAGGTCTGATCAAAACTTATTATTGTATTAACTATTTAAAGGTAACATTTCAATAATCAATAGAAGCGTTCCTTCAGTAAATTGACCTTTTGCTGTGGCCTTTTCCCATGAATAATTGAGATGCTGTGTGACAGCCCCTCTCAGCAGGATTACATTAGTGTGGAGAAAAGCCCATCTTATCCTGACCACTGACGCCTCTGAACCCCACACTTGGCATTTCGCTCGCCGAGCTGCAGGTCCAAGACTTTCGATCACAGGAAGTATTTGTGGCCGCCAAACACTTCGGCTGGCATGGATCACAGAGCAGAAACTTTACTTTAGTCTTCCCAGTGTCAGTGTTATCATGTTAGTCCACCACTTGAGATTGTCGTGAAAGTTTAAACATTCACCATTTCATATTCTCTGACTTTCCCGGTGGTACCATCACTCTGCATTAATGCTTGCTCTTATCCTGTCCAACATTCAACATCTACAAGGCGGATATGCATATAATTTTGCAGAAACATTCATTAATAAAGCCTAATTACTTTTCCGACCTTCTGACTTTTCCTTCAGCTTAATAAGGTCAAAATTTCAATCTGTCTGATACTAATTTCTGACCACATACCTGAAAAAAATAAAGCTGTACTTGCATGCAACGCCTCCAAACTTACATATTATACAATGCATATTATTATCACTGTGAGCATGCTGTGCTGTGAGTGTTAGCACTTAAGTTTACTTGTTAGTATACATGTATATAAATTATGCATTTGTAGATTGTTATGGTTTGTTTGAGTTCTGGCTGTGGAAGTTTTGCAGTAATTGTGTAGCAGTAGTTATTTTGCTGTGCTTATGTCCTCAGGTCCTAAACATCCATAACTTTCAAACTGCTCAACAGCGCTGCATTCATATGCAGATTTTTTAAAATGAAGTCCAGAAGACAAGTGATACACAGGCCGAATGTTATGGATAGCTATGAGAATTGCTCAGCCTTCATTTATGCTTCAAAGCACCTCCTCTTTACACTCTGAGTTATTGTTAACATGTATTGATTGTTGCAAATAATTACCCCTGCAATACATCATAAATAACGGAAAATAATTGGTTTTCATCCCACTGCAACATACTTTTCAAAGACAGAAAGAGAAACCAACGTAGCGGAAAGATCAAGAAAGGAAAAAGAAACTTTTTGCCTTTGCTTCTCCTGCAAAAAAGTCTTTAATGCAAAAAGAAAATGACAGACAGATTTCAGATGTGACTAAGTATTTCTTTGGGGGAGGTCACATCTGGCACAGACTAGGCTGCGGTCAGTGCGCTGCAAAGGGCTCATTCTTCATCGTGGCCTGGTTAGAGTCTAATGGAACGGCGGCCTGACAGTTTTTGACAGAGGGAGCAGCGGAGGGCAGGACGGTGGCATATTTCAAATAACGGGCATCTCCAAGAATAAGTCAGTCACTCAGTTTACGTCTTAATCAACATACATAATAAGGGGCTGCTGTGGTGGTTACAAAGCGGGAACATTGAGGCTGAGTCTGAAAGCAAGTGAAGAGTCAGTGTATGGTATGATGCATTAAAGGCCTTGGAAAACTAGGGAATACTTTCTTTATTTTTCCCCTGACTAATCAATAGCATGCCAACGGCCTTTTTCAGATGACACAAAAGATGCAGAATTGATGCACAGTTCTTTGATTTAAGAGTTGTAATTTCTTTATGTTGACAAACTGAACAGCTGAGGGTGGCAATGTCAAACAGCTAGATTTCATTGTTTCTTCAAAAACAACAAGTTAAAAAAAAGTCTTTTCAGCAAAAGAATTATACTTCCTCTGAGGACACACAAAGACTGGGAGATGCAACCCGCCTCCCCCGCAAACAACTCCAGATAGCTACCTGTTGAAAGTGTCAAGGAAAATGATTTATTGTCTTGCACACACAGTCCATTACACTGTTTGTATAAAGCAGCCAGCATATGGTGTCTCTGCACAGCTGCTGCTGTAGGGAATATTTAGCCAAAGAATTAATTTACCACTTTGGTTCAACTCCCCGTGACAGGCCTGAGAGCTCGCTTTGTACCTAAGTGTAAAAGATTCTAAATGGCGACATGGCTGCAATGTACTTTTGCAAATTGATCATATATGAGATGTAATGAGGTCCCTGCTCAGAGCCAATCAGCTGGAAGTCAATTGCTCTGTATGCTCCGAATGCGCCGGCGTGTCCTTATCCCCCATCCACTTCTTTTTGTTTTCATCCTTGAGAGCAAATTAGAGCTTGTTGTCTCTGGATAATTTATTGCACCATGTGTTTCTTTCAAAGCCTGGTCCGTTAAACAAACATACTCCGTTATGGGGGTTCGATCCGTCTTCATCCATCCACTGTGTACATTCACGTTTGTCCATCAGTCACATGCGTTATACAGATATTGCTAATTGGATTTTGATTGATTGATTGAGGGAGGTTTGGCTGGCTCTTTTAACATGACACACTACAGGATGAACCCTGGAGACATTTATTTGAACCTGTAAGATTTTAGTTGTGTTAGCATTTTTAGCATATATCCATCAAAACACACCATGTATTCTTGACATATACTAGTTGTGATAAATTTCCTTCCTCATGAGACATAAAATTTCAAACCTGCATTATTTACTCACAAAAAATCTTTTGTCTCTGCTTCTTTTGGCCCATTACTGCTTTTCTCGGCATGTTAGCAGTGGAAAAGTGTGATACCACTGCCATCACCAACTAGTGGTGAAGGATTCTTGCGGTACATATTTCATCTGACTTCTGAGGTGGGATTTCCTGTCAACAGCTAGAGGCGGTAATGACTTGGAGAAAAGGTTTTAACTTGCCAATATAAAGAGAAAAATGCAACTGCAAGCTGATGTAAACGGGCAAGTTTCAAGACAATGGAAAAAGGCTTGGCAAACATTGGGTGAGGTAGAAAATTCAGTGTTTTTTTAAGCTTGACTGCGCACAGTGTGTTTTGGTTCAGAACGAGGGATGAAAACCAAACTGCGTTCAAACTTCACAAATTTAAATATGCTTCCAAATGTGAAAAACTGGTAGATTCAATAACTTTAAATAACTTAGTTAAACTTTTTAAATTACATGCAGTGGAAGGACATTTGACTGTTTCCTGTTTGCTCGTGAAAGCGGTCAACGCAATAATTTTTCCTCCCGCTCCATTGGCTCTGATAAGCATAGATAAATAAATGAAAAGGATTAAACCTCCTTGTCTGCTCATTCTCTCCTTTCTTCTCTTTTTCCTTCCCCCTTGCCAGATTGTGAGAAATGATCACTCGAGTGGTTTGGTGCGGGATGCTGCGAGGCGTCACGCAGACCGGCCACGTAATGAGAATATGATTCAAACGTCCACCTGGGCTGGGAAAGGTTGGAGGAGAGAAGGAGGTTAGAGAAGAAGGAGTGGAGAAGAGGGAAAACAGCGTTTGTGGGATCCCCCCAGGCTCTGTCTGGACCCACAGGCAACAGATGCAGCATCTGCTCGGGGCTGCAGAGGACGGGGGGGCAGCAGCTTCATCATCAGTAGAGATCGTGCACATGATATTTGCTGCAAAGTAATACCTCACCAGTTGGCACTGAATTGACATTTTGGACACTCAAATCACTGAGATATTAAACTTTTTTTTTATCCACATGAAGGTTGCCATTAAATTATAGGTTTGTTTTAGCTTCCCTGATCAGCTGTTAAGAGGTGAAGCACGCAAACACAACAAGCGTGCAAACAGGGGAAATACTGTACTCGCCGCTGCCTGCAGGGGAGTCAATCAGTCAGCAAATCCTGAGCCTACCATTAGAGGCAATAGTCGAATTAATCACCTGGAATAAAGCAAGCTTTCCGTTTGTCATTTGTCAGAATGGTGCAGAGAAAACAAGACTAGCTGTTGGTGATTAAGCGCACCGTGTCTGACACCCAATAAGTCTGAGATCTGATGGATGGTCCGGATAGACGGCAGAGAGAGGAAGTGTCTCCAGCCATGTTTCGTGATGTTTTCCTGCTGCTTTCCTGAAGTCCTTTTGGCTCTCAGGGAGCAGAACAGTGGATTTCATATCCCCTATCCCTTATCCTTAAAGGGCATATTGCAGGTTAAATTTTTTTTTAGATTTATACCTAATATTGTTTGAAAATACGTATTTGAAA
>JBAJHX010000035.1:19045463-19059482 GCA_037176925.1 Amniataba percoides | reverse complement strand
ATCAGTGACGTATGTGACCAGGAAACTGTACATGGCTCATTATTTTTAATTAGCTGCACCTTCTTGTTGTGTTGCAGCCGATTTTAGATAAAGCTGCTCTGTGTGAACATTTAGCTGATAACATTTAGCATCACACCCCCCCAAAAAACAAAAAAACAACACTAGATCAATGGGAGACAAGGGAACAGTGTGTATTTACACACACTCTGACGCACCGTGACCAAACCTCCTCAGCACTCTGCGGCTGGGCGGCGGAGAAAAAACACACCTGAGCCCTGATTAGGGAGACCCGAGGCTGCAGGCAGATAAACACACCTCATTAATCCTCAGTCACAAAGTGAGGTGGTGCTGGGTGGCAATGCCCACACACACACACACGCACACATATAGAGCTGTATGTTCTCGGGTGCAGTCACGCAGGTTTTTCTCCTGCTTATTAAAACAAACGTAAACATATTTACACCCACGCAGAGATTCTGAGATCGCCTGTTAAAAACACCTTCTCGAAAGGCGGCGGTGCAACAGTTGTGCTGCAGGTGAGGAAGCCTCCCACACTCCCAGAAAGAAAAAAAACACACTTAAAAGCAAACATGACCTGCTGCTGACACCTTTTCCAGCTTTTGTAACATCAGCTGAAGATTATATCCATCACAGAGTAAACGACAGATGACACAGATTGAGAATGAAGACTCGCCGTGATCATGATCTGAGACTGTTTACAGTAAAGTTCGCTCCAGACCCGTGTTAGCAGTTGTTAATAGATCTCACGAGCTACAACTTGATTAAGGCAGCGGTCCAAAATAATGAGGGAGGTTGTTTAATGTAGACCGGGGCTAATAGGTGGTAATGAGAGCTGCTGGCCCAGAAGAAAAAAAGCAGCACATTTGCATGTTTTCTGCTCTTTCTCAGTGCTTTTCATTTTCGGAAAATCAACTTGGATTTTCTTTCTACTTCAGGCTCGGAGGCTTTCATTTGCCTTTTTTTTTTTTAGCATGCTTGCCTTCCTGTGAGCAATTAATCTAATTGTATTTTTTTTAATCGTATAGTGGTGTATTTTTTGTTTCGCACAGCATGAACTTCATTTGTTTGTTCAGCCATGATATCTGCTTATTGAGCGTGTTTTGCATCTAAAAAACACACAAAAAAAAGGTTGTTCTTGCCTCTGGAAATGTACAAATCATTTCTTCCATCGTGTTTTTTTCTCAGGAAAGAGACATCTTCTTTGAAATGTTGGATATACAGATAGCTTTGACTAGCTTTATGTCAAAAAGCAATTAGGAAAGAAGATAAATGATCACTTTTTATAATGTCACAGATTTCTTTATCCTCAGATCTCAGAGTCATGGTGATGATCAGTGATGTTAATGTCTCCCTCGTTGAAGATCCTCACGCTGCATTTCACTTCCTGGCTGCTGTCCTGGAAAGTCTCTTTGGAGAAGCACCCAGTCATCTACTCGACTCGATTTCCTCTCTTTATATATATTCACTCAGTTTTCAGGCAAAGTAAATGTGCAAATCTTTTTAGAAAAGCTGCGTCATGTTTTCAGGTTTAGTCAGGTAAGAGTAGGTGCAACAGGTGTAGTTTTATTAGCAGTTTTTATTCTTTGCGTGGGTTTTTTTTCACTTTCATTTTGAATCAAACTCTGAGCTAAGAGTCTTCTTTTGGTAATTGTATGATTTCAGCAGCACCCTCAGGCCACTTTTTGTTTGCATTTTGCCGCCTTTTATAAAAAGCAACAACTTTCTTTCACTGAATCCATCTGGTTTTATTCTTCTACCCTTTTCCCCCCAGAGAGCCGAGTCGTAACACACGATAGAGCACATAATTGTAAGGGTGCTGGTGTGTGTGTGCGCGGCTGTCTTTGCATGTGGGCGCGAGATACGAAAGCCTGAATATATGAATAATTTTGTGCATGTGTGTACTTTTGATAAGAAGGGAATATTTCGTGGAGGGAAAAAAAAAGGCGTTTGTATGTTGAAATTTGCATCAAAATAAACTGCTTACAGTGAGTGACTCTGTGCTGTGTTTTCAGAAAAAAAAACTCAAGACTCATGCAGCTTTAATCCAAAATCATTCAACTTTAGTGTGTTTCACATACTTTTTGGTTCATTCTCACATGCAGCCGTTCATTTTTGAAATGTTAGATTTAATTATTTTTATACAAAAGTGAAGGAAAATGAGCTCCACGGTGATATTATTCACATTAAATATGCATATATGTATGTTTAGATTGGATAGTGGATCTTTTACTGACATAATTTGTCATGCATGATATTACGTTGACATGCAATTACTATTAAATATAAACTTGCAGTAAAAGTAATTATTTCTATGTTATTTTGCCTCAGGATGACTGAGCAGGAAGGAGATTTTTTTTTTTATCCAAAGCATATTGTCGACCAAGCATGAAGAGATAACAGTGCGAAGCGGCGTGTTTCATTAAGAGCCCAATGACGCAGTAATTGGAAATCTCAGAGGCACATGAGAACAACCAGGAAAACACTGGTCTGCTCTTACAAAACATACAGCACACACACGTGGACATTACTGAGCGTTATCTGGGAAATCGTTGCTGGAGGCGCACAAGTGACACGAATTTCCCCCGACCAACCGCTCAACCACGGGCGGCCTCTCCACCCCCCCTGCACCCCCCCGCCTCCCCTCGTGCCGCCACCACAGCAGAGAAGAGATGGTGCAGCGAGGCAGAGCGATACGGGGCGGATCATATTTATTCTCACCCTGCTTCCTCCCTCTCCTCCGTGCTTAAACACTCAGCTGGATGCTTGCCTCTATTTCTCTATATTTTCTTTTTTTTTTTTTTTTTTTTACTTTTGCTCTCTCTCATAGCTGCCAAGGAAAGATTCTCTTTGTTGTTTATCCTCCCACCTCCTGCTACCAACTGTGGGTATTTGCCTCTTGCCTCTTCAAAACCGTCTCCCATTCTCTCAGGACTCTCCCTCTGTATCACTTTTTCACACTTTTCCACCGCCGTCTTTACTTCTTTCACTGCGCTCACTCTAAACTGCTTCCTGCGGGTTAATTTACTGACCAACATGCAGAGTGAGGGTATCTTAAAGTTATCAGTAAATCCCACAACGGGCAGAATTAGAGTTGTGTTTTGTCGGCAAAGGGAGTGGAATTGAAATGAAAATGAGTTTCAGGTTCAATCCGGTGCATTCATGCAAATATAGCTTTGTTCACGCGTATGGGAGCAAACATCCCGAGTTCAAAAAGGAAGAAAAAGAAGAAGCCTCATTTTTTTTGGGGGGGGGGGGAGATAAATCCTCCACATCAAACCTGAGATATTCAGGGTGAAAGGAGCCAGAGCTGCAGAGAGACAGAGAGCGAGTGTTGACTTTAAGTGACAGATGAACTCGCCTGTGGTCTCTCTCGTCTGCAGAAACAGAGTTAAAACAATAAAAAGCCGAGCGGCCAGCTGTGCATCGGCACTGTGAATAATTCAGTGTTTGGACAAATGGCATGTTGGACGCTGGCGTAATCATGGCGAGGCTCCGGGGAGTGATGCTGTGGATGCACATGAACACACACACACACACACACACACACACCGCACCCACACAGATATTTCTCTAATAAATTTTTTATACATTTGACATCGTTCAGAGAAATTACTAATTTATTGTGTTTCATAAATACCATGAGCACATTCCAGATTTCAGGTTAAAGGTTAAAAAGGTTCAGCTGCTATAAATACAGACGGGGTGATTGGAGGATGAGACAGGTGAGCAGGTGGGCGGGGCCGGTCAGATGTCAGGGTTACTGCAGGTTAAGAGGGAGGTGATGTGGCGAGTTAAGCGATGGAGGCAGGAGAGAAAGTCTGAGAGCGTCTGGTGGACGGGCAGGAAACCACAACAAAAAGCTTTGTGACAGCAAAAATCCTGAATAAATTAGTGGCACGCTGGTTTGATCAGTGCAAAAATTATGTGAATCATGTGATCTCATCACGATGTCACATGAATCGGACTTTCAGAGCCCCTGAGACTCTTTGCAAAGGAGCAGTGAGGCTTTTGATGTGACCGAACACGTTACTAATGCACCTGATGATCTTTCTTTTCATTTGAGTAGACAAAGGAAGACTTGATTGCACTTAATGGCATTTAATGGTTTGAACATGAAGAATAAACAAATCAAGAATCATCTGCTGAAAGTTCATTAGTAAAATGACCACAGACTCTTTATTTCTTGCTCACTTTAATGCAGCGTTATTTAACGTACTTGTGCATGTTTGCAGTACTGACGACAGCAGATTTACATTTTTAAAAAATAAATAGTCACAATCACTATCACATGTATGTTAATGGGGCTAACATACTGATGCTAAGCAGGTAAAATGTTTACCATAATTTCCATATGTAAAGTATATTTACATGTAAGTAAAAACATGTATTTGCAACCTACAAGAAATACTTCATATATGACATATTTGTCCTGTCCACACAAATATCTGTCTTTATATATACAAATTCATCATATGCAAATTTTAGTACTTGTATGTATGATAAACATATAGCTAATAATATACTGCTTTATTAGTAACATATATGTTAACATGATTTGTAAAACAGGGACATATTTGTCATGTTACACTTCTTCATAGGTCACCATGTTATCATTTTTTATAATTAGCCCTGAACACAAACCACAGCTGAGCCTGAGGTAGAGATCAGATTAAAGTAATCTAAAGATTAAAAAAAAACAATTTGCAGTATAAACACTGTACTTGAACCATTAATATTTTATCATATTATTACTTAGCGACAGAAACATACAGTTCAATTACAACGTGAGTTAGGATGAGAGAGGCGGACAGGCGGGTCAGAGAGAGTGAGCGAGTCACGGTCAGTGATAGATAGTTGACGGCACTTTCTTACACGCTTGAGTACTCAGTAATTGAGTGTAATTAAATGCTGTGGCCCGGCAGGGACTTAAGCTGGGAAGACCTGATTCGAGTTGGAAATGAAAAGTGTGATTTAATTTGACAAGAGCATGTGTGATCTGCAGGTGTAAAATAAAAATATATATATATAAGTTTCCATTTTGCCAGTCAAGTAGGAATTAAATTCTGTGCAGCGCCTCAGTCAGGCCACATCAATAATACATTGGCTGTCTAATAGCACTGAAAGATTAATGTTAGTGATAAGAGCGACTTTAATTGATATGACATCACTTCCTCCGTGCGTGCTACAGAAGGTGGGTTATTTAACGCGATACAAAGGGAAAAGTTGTAAAGGTCGAGGTAGATCTCGAATATCACTCTCGATGCTGGGAAAGTTAATTTCACTTGCTCAGTTGGACTTTGTTAAAGATCAGTCATCGTTTAAGAGTTTTTTTTAGACACGCTAACACCGCTGGGCTGAAGAGAAATATCTCAAACACGATTGGATGGAGTGAAAATGCAGGCAGACATTCGTGCACCCTGGAGGAAGAGTCAGACTACTTTTCAGGCTTTTGAGACTTTTTCGGAAACTTTACTTTGTTGTACAAGTTTATTTATTTGGGATAAATTCTTTGTGATGAGCCGCCACATTTTTAACAATCAACAGGACACGAGACTTCAGAAAAAAAGTGCTCGGCCACAAGATGTTCACAGAAAGAGAGAATAAATTACACATTATTTTGTTCTTTGTACATCGGTATACAGATATAGGTGAACAATTTGTATTGTAAATGTCTCAGAGCTTCAGTGATGAATATTCTGTCCACTTGGTGATGGAAAGTGACAGAATTCATTAAAATACTCATTAATAAAATGCAAATATGGAAAGTGATACCAAGTTAAATGAAAAAAAACGAGGCCAGATTGTTTAAATCAAATGAAAAAAAAGTTTTCAGCGTTTAAATAGACTCTTCTGAGTTCATCTTTGGACATTTACTTCCCCGTCAGCCAATTCAAAAGCTAATTTATCCCCAAGACTATTCAAAGGGCAGAAACACAGAAGGTCCAATTCTGAGGGGACAGTTTCTTTTTTTTTTTCTTTTTTTTCAGATGCCGAGCGGCTCATCTCATGCTGCTTTCAATTCCCTCAAACCTTACTATTAAAGCGGAGCCAGAAACACTGAGGGGAACAACGAGCTCTCATGTTATTCCAGCACACGTCCGAGAGAAAACAGGCCTCAGAGCTGCGGAGATATGTGCAGCGAACAAACATTTCCTGCACTGCATGTCAGCTTTATTACATTTGCATTTACATTACATTAGCTCGATTGATTTGTTCCTTATTCATTTGGATTGTGAGGCCAAAACTCCTGCACAGAACCATCTACAGTAACTCGCAGACGAGCGTTTAGAGAAGTGAAACCAAAAACTCTGAGATGTTTATTTTGAAGAAACAGATTGTTAGAAGAACAAAAAAAAAACCTACATGAAAGTTAACTTTTACAACAAATTCATACACTAAATATTCACCTTTTAATATAATCATAGTATACTTAGAGTGTGTCGGTTTAATATCAGGTCACCACATTTACATAAAATACATATAAAGTATAATTACCAACAAATCACTGCTTAATTTATTATTTATTTATTAATTTATTCTCTTTAAGGAGAAATGCGAGGTGAGAAAGAGGAGAGTAAATTCATCACAACATTTTCTCAGAGACAGTTAATAGACAGTTATTTTTACAGTTTTCATCCCAGTGTGACTCGTTTCCTGCTTCTCCTGCTTGTCTTCTCGTTCTGCTGTTGCTTCAGTGTAACCTGGAGCTGCTGATCATTGTGGATGCAGAAGATGTAAGAGCTCTTGGAGGACTCATGCATTGTTAATTACGTCAGGGCAACAGAATATTAACACCACACCGCGATGGACGGCTCGTTGGTCTTGATGATCTTCCCATGTGTGAAAGTATAATTGCTTTCTTGCTGATTGTGGATTGCATTATATGTCTTTCAAAAAAGAAACACACAGTTGCTCTGACGGAGGCTTCGTGCATCACATTTGTCCATTACCTGTAAATAAAACCTTTAAAAATGATAAAGATATGAGGTCCTCCTACCTCAGCGGCACCACAGTAAAACCAAAAGTATTATATGTTTCATTTAACAAAAAACATTAACAGTTAACCGCGGCGCTCCAAGGGACTAATAAATCCCAAAGCAAGGACACAGTATCACCTTATTAATTATGTAACATGCAGCCATTACATATTCATTGGTAATTAAAACCCCAAAGAATATGGAAGTAGGACACATATACAAAGCCATATATAATACGAGCTAATGAATGTCTGTGGCAAACCAGAGGTGAATAATCAATTGCAGGGTCTGTAATATAGTACGCATTAAAGCTTGCTGTTGTAAAAATGGGAGCTGTGCATGTTGCTTTTACAGCCAGACAGCGATTTAGTCAAGCAAACAAATATCAGCAAACTTGCGCTTGCATGCAAAAATTATGACAGCGTTTCCAGTCTTGGATGCTGGGAAAAAATTATTTGTTAACCCTCAATCAATTTAGTGATTATAGTTCGGAAATCCAACTGTGAGGTGTCAGTAATTTTCTGAGTAATCAGTGAAATGTAGAGCAGGCAGGAAATGGGCCGGATGAGTCTTGGAGAGCAGACGAGTGAAGGTGGAAACAGGTCAGGTGACTGAAGATGGAGGGGGGGGGGGGGGCTTTCCTGTTTGGCCTCATGGTGGCGCGACTGTCTCACTGTTGAGTGATACAGTGAAATAGTTTTTTATATTAACTCACAGTAAAGTGGAGGTGCAGACTTTTCTCTGATAATGCAACGGCTCAGGAAATGAAGAAGTAAGTAAGAAGAGGGTGTTGATGGGGGTTTATCGAACGTTTTTACACACCGGTGTGTTTGAAACTCACAACATCACGGTGTTTGTGTGATGTGCTTTCTGAGGAGCTATAATATCATGGCAAGGATCAGTCAACACATTACGCTGCTAATAGAGGCTGAGTAGTTCTCCAATCCCGTGATTAACGAGGATCAGAGACTAGATGAAGGGAAACTTTATTTTTTTACCATCTTGTCTCTCTGCCTTTCATTTCTCCGCTGCAAGTCTTCCTTCACGTTGTTTTTCTTGCTATTTTAATGCCATTTTCTTGCTTTGTTTTTGTGCTCATGCCTCATTTTTGCGTGAGCTTGAACGTTCAAAAATGTGTAATGACTGAAAATCTTGTCTAACAAAGCGTGCATGTTTTTGCATGTGAGATTGTGTTTAGACCTGGTGTTTGTTACGTTCTGCACAGAAGCTGATTGACGGCGAGGACGAGTTCATTAGTTAGATTTTATTCAGCCTCCTGCTGTCAGAGCAACGTGCATGCAAAGAAAGGATCCACACATCCTCCTGCAGAGGTCTCTGAGCTGGCAGGAAGCTTTGCACTACTTTAACTGTCTGAAAACATTTTAGAGAGAATGACATTTTAAAATACGGAGACGAAATTTCCCTCCATTAACTAAACTTCTGCTGAAGGTATGAAACTCTTCCTTTGTGAATAATTATATCTGATGAGACTGAGCTGAATTAAGGTTATTCACCTGAATATGTGGGCACGCAGAAAAATAGCTGCTGGTCTATTTCTAATTTAGGTATTAAAGATAGATTTATCAAGCAAGGGCAATTACATGTTGCTCTATATACTGACAATATTTAATAACGCTCCAAATAATACCAAGCAGAGCCCTTAATTGAATTACTGAACCACTTAAGTAAGCACATCAGCGACTGCCACCCCATTTTCTTTTCATCACAAAGTTTTGTTTGATGGGACAAATTATTATTTCCTCTTCAAACTGCAGCCTCTTTTTAAAAATGTATTATCACAACCCCGAGAGACGCTCCTCTTTTCATCCTTTCAGCCTGGCGTTTTAAAGGTTTACTCCGCTGAGATGTTAGTCGCTGTGTGTGTGTGCTTTTTTTTATGAGTCAAAAGATTTTAGTCCACACTTGATCAATAGATCAACAGTTTGATTGATGATCATAAATACATCACACACAACACTCATTTGTGGTCGATTAGAGGTGAAATCCAGATTTTAGACCTTTATAGTAAGTGAACTCTGCTGATATACAAAATAAAATGTCTGCCTCTTTTGGGAAATCAGGCAGTGTCACATGATTTCAAGGACATAATGAATAAGCAATGTAAAAAACATATTATGCTAACAGGTGATGTGAGTGGGAGATTGGGAGCTCACAGGTTGAAAAAGCTGCATAATCAAACTTAGCCCGAGCATGCTAAAAAATGAATGAGCTGTTATATTTTAACCGCTGTGCAGAACGAGTGCACGCGGCTCACCGGCCCAGAGGAAATAATTCCTTCTCAAATCAGAGCTCAGATTTCAGCTTTGTCAACTGACCGAGTCTAAAACGCGGTGTTCTTGGCTTTCTCTTTGCTTTCGCTTCTCGCTGCTTTCATGTGCCACTCAGCCACCCTCAGCTCTGGTGCAGAGGTCAGCTAAACAACTCTGCACAAAACTATGCAAAAATATTCCTCTTCTGCGTCCTCTGCATCGCTATCAGAAGAAGGTAACTAATGCCAGGATGGGCGATCTGCAGTGCACAAAGACTTTATCAAGGAACTATGAAAAATAGTTAAAAAATAGTTCTTTGACAGCAGCAGTCCCTCAGACGTTCACTGCACCGTCACGAGATGTTATGAATGTTTAAAATATCCAATCGAGTTATTTCACTTCACTTCTTCTCTTCTCAAACCATCGTCAAGGAGCACGATCAGCAGTTAGGCCCTCGTTTCTATTTTTCTGTCTGAACTCATTCGCTCGCGGTGTCTGCAGTCGTGTCACCGTGGCAGCTTAAATGGGAAGCAGCGTTCTTAGATTGCAACTTTGCAGCAGTTAATGAAGCAACTGCCATTAAAACCACTGAACTCTTAATAGCAGGATTAAAACACTGCAGAGTCAACAAAACAAGAACAGACAGGTACAAATTGGTCTGGAGTTTTTAAATGCCACCGAAAACAAGAGCTTTTTGCTCACACACAAACACACACACACACTTAAAGGAGGCTGAATCCAGCTTGTATTTCTTACATATGTGAGCATCACTTTTATGTTTTAAGTCGCAGAACATAATTCCACTTCAACCTGCAGTGAAATCACATCAAGCATCAAGCTATTTTCTCTGATTTCATTCTGTGAAAGAAGCTTCTCTGTTTTTGCTGCAAACAGCTTCGTCTCAGACACATTATGTTTCATTTCTGGGAGTGAAAGAGGTGAGATGTTGCATCTGAGCATGAATCTGTCCTGGGACATAAATAGTGATGCGACACGACTGATGGGCAAACATATGCACACACACACACACACACACACACACACACACACACACACACACACACACACACACACTTTACCCTTTTTTTTACACCTCCTATTTGCCCACACAGGTTTTAAACTCAAACAGAGAGGGCACCATCTCTTCTAAAACTACAGCAGAAAGTCTTTACCGCTCAGAAGAGGACAAAACGCTGATGACTGAAAGAGATCTAGATGAGTAGCCGGCTCATTAACAGATATCCTTCTCGGCGGATATGTTTTGTTTACTGTGGCTGGCACCGAGCGCGGCACCAAAGGCTACGGTAAACACAAATAAACAAGTGGGCAGTTGGCAGCGGTGCAATCTAATTTAAGAGAAAGCAGAGGATAGCTTTCCCCTCGCTGCAGGGCAAAGCTCTCTTTAAACTTCTGTGGATATCACAAAGTCAGCTTTACTAAGTGTCTCTGAAACTTGAGTTAGTTAGTTATTCCAGCCCGCAGATGGTCGCCCTCCTTTAACGGCACGCCCCAGGTAAAGTTGGTAATTATATCCAAAAAGAAATCACCAACACTTGTATTATTGCTGTTATCTTTTAAGATGGATTTCTATCTCTGCGTCAGGGCGCTGCAGAGCCTTTTTGCAGGAGCTTTGTTGCTTTTGTTTTTCTTCTACGTGGTGGAAACTGTAAAAACAACACAGCAAAAGTTAAAAAATTCCTCCATTTCTAAACACAATATACTAAAAACTATTTTAGTATATTTTGTAAGCAGGCAAACATCAATCACCTCCTTTGTAATGGCAGAAATCTATTCTGTGATCAGTGGAAACATATTTCTGCTGTAAACATCCCAAACGTTGTCTTCTACCACTGACTGAATTTAAATAAACGTATTTCACATACATATATGTTAGAAATAAATGCAATGGCACAGCCTAATGCGAGACGTCCACTTAGTGTCAGGATGATGCCGACGGTCTGACAGGTTCAATCCAATGATCAGAATTCAGTTCTGCCACAAACACACAGAAAACCTCCACAGACATAAATAGCATAATACCAACACTGAGTTTTGTTTTTAACAAATTCACCTTTGACAATCATCAGTTTTTATCTTACTGTGGGTTTGTATCTTGGCAACATGATGAGCGCTGTGGCCTTAATCTCACCTCCAAAGCCTGTTAAAATGGAAGAAGAACAGCAGAAAGACTCAAAGCGGTTTAATTGATTTGTTAAATTCACAGCATTACAGTAGTTTTATTAGATGACAGATGCAATAAAATACTGCTCGCTCTTCATAAATAAGACTCCTCCGCTCGGGGAATCACCTGAAGGGTACAGCACAACGTTTCTAAAAGCTTTCAAGATTTCGTCTCATCCCAGCTGAGTCGCGCTCCATCAAGGTCACGGTTCAGTCAGGCCAGAAGTACGTCATCCTCATCTGCAGAGAGGCGAAATGCCACCCTAATGTCAGCGAGCGTCGCACTCTCTAGATATTGGAGATCCTTTTTGGAAACCAGCACTCACTTTGAATTTGACTCGACGCCAAGGATGTGAACTGTACTCATTACGAGCGTAAAGGGCCCATATGGCTCCCGGCAGCCGCAACGACACCCCTGCACCTCCCGAACGACACCACGAGGGCCGCAGCCGAGAACTGATTGATCAACTTTATGACGCCTGAATTACAACACCTCAGAGGGAGTAACACGCAGGTTGTTCAAACCCAAGCAAAAAAAAAAAGAAAAATCTACCTCCTGATTCTTAACTTTAATTCAGTTGGCTGGAAATTATTTTGCACATTAAAGTTCTTGCATATTAAAAAAAAAAAACATGTGCACGCACAGTTTGTTGACAGTTAAACCGCTCACCAATCAGCCCCCCCAGCAGGGGAACCGCTTTAATGAATCACTTCAGAGTACACGCTCCAAGACTTACAACACCTCCCAGTCATACATCAAATTTCGCCTGTAGCACAAGTAATTGATTTCTTGCAGTAAAAAAAACATAACTCTCTCTTATGGATGTTCTGTCTTAAAACTTACTTCATCTTCAGCGTTCACAAGGGGCCTTTTAACTACACACAGAGAAGCAAATCATCACAGTAGTACCTTTCATATAGCTAATGCCTCAGCACAGCAGCGATAGGAACCAAAGGGAAATGTGAATTTATCCCGGCTTTAGACTACAGAGCACCTGAGGACGTCGCTTCCATCGAGAAACTAGTTTGACTTTTATATACGTAAAACAGACAGAGAGAGAGAATAATACGTTGCAGTGTATCTGAGTGGCTCCGAACTCGAGAAACGATGCTAGTTTGTGATCAGTTGTTCATTTAGATAAAGCGAACAAAGACTGTAGTACGTCCAGCATGAAGGAAACTCCACTCAGAAGACAACAGGCAAAAGGATAAAAATACAATAAATGCAGTAATGAACTGTAATGCAACCATGACTAAACAAACAAAAAGGGAAATAACACAATAAGCACAAATAATTGTACTGTGAAAATAAAAACAAGGATGATGAAGCCACAATTAAAGTTGACAATACAAAAATATGAACAAACAGTTTTAATTTATTTAATTAATACTTTTATTTTGGATTAAGATTTGTTTAATCAACTAGACATTGTAATTTAAGTTAACACCGACCCATATTTGACTTAAATGCATTAATTAGCAGGTTAAACTCATTAATTCCAGCCATATTTATTACTGAATTACCTTTTTCATGTTGACAGGCCCCATGTTAGACCCCTTTAAAATGTCCTCTCTGTGCAAACTGATTCTTTACAGTATAAAAATCAATCAGTATTTGCATTTTAACTTCATTACATGTCACAGTGTTACAGCGTCAGTTTCAGTAGTGCTTCAGTTCAAGTAGCTGAAATCTGAGCTGCAGCAGCGGCGAAGCAGAGTATCACTAAATCAAACTGAGTGTGAGCGATCCAGCGGCCGGGATGTCTCTCCAATCACTGCAGGTACTCGGCCATCGGGTCTCCCACCGCCACACTCACAGATGAGGAATCAGACTTCATGTCCAATCTTCTGGAAAAGTCTCCGGTGGGAGGAAAAAATCTGGACCGCACACAGAAAATACAGTTTTTTATCTGCAGTCCTTTTAAGACTTGTGTGGAGATTTGAGCTGATTATGAAACAGTCAGTTTGATACAAATACCTCCGCATGAGCCATGCTAGCAAACAGTGGGAAGACTGGCTGTTTTTATTTGTTTCTAATACTTCTTTTTAGTGCCTGTTGGATTTATTTGTGACATCAGACTGAACGGTGCTCGAGTTTGAAACACTTCCTCCTTTGTCCACAGGGGCCGCCAAAATCACCACAACAAGAGAAGATCCACAGCTGCTTTAACGAAACAAATACTCTGTTTCACTCTGTTTAACTCCAGAAAACTCAAAACGGTAGTAGTTGCACTTTTTTCCTCTTTTATTAGCTGTTTTATTTACTCATAAAATGTCTTCCTTGCAGTCTTTTTTAGCTCATCAGCAAAACACGACTCATTCAATGCAACAAAAACAAAACATAAAAAAAACATCTTGGTTTGTCTTTCCATTGTTTCGTCTAAGTTAGATGTATAAATATTAACTAACTAAACTAACTGAGCTAACTAAAAGAGATTTTTTTTACTTATTAATTTTAACATGTCCTTAAAAAATGATTTATTTCCATGAATTACTTATTTCTATTTATCATTTCAGCAGCTATTTGTGACCGAGTATTGCTCTCTTTGTAACCTGAGTTCAACACATAA
>JBAJHX010000035.1:19023906-19034255 GCA_037176925.1 Amniataba percoides | reverse complement strand
TCCTCTTCCCCCCAAGTGAGGAGTTGTAGAGTGTGATGGCATGATGGACAAAGGAGTTCTTGAGCCTGTTGGTCCTAGATTTAGGAAGCAGCAGTCTGTCACTGAACAGGCTCCTCTGGTTGCTGATGACAGTGTGCAGAGGGTGGCTGGCATGACCTTGACAGTTGTTTGGTGGAGCTGTGTACGTGTGTTTTTCTGTACGACTGTCTCCTACTCATTGATACAGGGATTAATGTGGATCCCAGATGTTCTGTATGTTCTAATATGGGAGTTAATAATGGAAGAACATGGGAGTGTCCTCTCTTCATTTTGAGCCACCACCAGGTAGTAGCTGTGAAAAAATAAGTGAAAAATAAAGCGCTGTTTCATCCATTTTATGCTGCATGGGATTGATGGCTGCAATAGACAGAATTCAAAGATTTGCTCCTCTCTGGGTATAAATTTTTAATCAAGTTAATCATTCCAGCAATACTGAAATGAGATCGTGACTTAATACAGCCAGGCAGAATTTATATCTGCCCTGGTGAACTTTAGATGCTCCATGACTCATATATAACGTCATTTTATTATACAGAAGGAAATAGTTTGAAGAAATAGATATGCTCACTGAGCACTCAGCACATGGATGGACAATCTTTATTTTTCTCAAATTTCCTTCTCCATCATTTCTTCTTGCTCTTTCGCTCATGCTCCTTACAAATTCAGACTCTCAGCTGTAATAGATTTCCCAGCCTTTCCACGCTGACCTGCAACAGCACAGGTACCGGTGGATAGAAACCAGGAAACGTGCAAGTGTGTGTGAGAGAGAGATGAGATGTGCAGCGAATGGAAAAGTCAGTGAGAGAGCAGCTTTCATGAAATAGAGTTCACACTCTGTGATTATGCTCTCCCAGAATAACAGCAGTGTGGATTGGATGGCTGCTGTCATTGCTTATAGCCTATTGTTTCCTGCAGAGCTGATGAAGGTCGGTATAGTCGGCCCCAAGCCGAGAGCCAGCCAAGAATATCAAAGAAAACACAAAAGCCTGCTTAGCTTGCCATCAGTCTGTCAAATATGTAAATGCTTGTGAGCCCTCCTCGCTTGTATACACGCTGTGTGATTAGGAGTTTGTGTAAGCTATTACACAGTCAGTCAATATCAGAGCCCACAGAGGAGGTCTTGATCGGAAACACTTAATCAGGTCTGCAAATTCTCTGAACCTGTTGCCTTCTATTTACTTTATGAAATCTCCAACTAGCCACGGCTAAGCAGCATTATTTTAACACACGCACACCGAAGAGCTGTAGTATATTAAATTTACATCACAAGCCTTTGTATTAGCTTTTTACACATATTTTACCTCCCTGCAGACGAAGAAAGTTTTGCCTATTTTACTTTTCAGGGCTGGAAATAATTTCCTGCCAAGATTTTCTCTGTAAATTATCTGTGCTCTGCTATTTCAGCGGTAACCCCAGCGGAGCCAGCATTACTGTGTAGTAAATTGGATAATAAAAATTTTAAAGAGATGTAGGACTCTTAGCAGACAAGTGGTTGGTTCACTTTCTCTGCACTATTGTCCTTTAATAACTCAACAGAGGTGGTGTAGCTTCATTTTGCATGCACAGCTCCTGAAGAAACGAGAGGAAAATCAGTTTGGACGATCGCAGTGGTCAACGCCAGCAAAGCTGCAATTATTTTGTCATTTTGTCCTGATGGTTGGTTTTGCAGTTTTCTTTTCTCTGATTTTATTTCAGAATAACTAGATATTTTCCCGTCTGTCACCCCCAAAAAAAACGAAACAAAAAAAAAAAACATACATCTCTCAGAGACACAGATCCTGTTTTCTGTGCTGGTTGATTTGACTCTGAAAAGAATGAATATATGCATTGGAAGCGCCTTCTGGGTTTTCACTGTAGATTTTGAAGGGTGGCAACTGTGGCCACTGATTTTGAAGTGGAGCTGCAAGTCTCCAAACCGCATGTAAAGTATGTACAAGGACACATGGACACAAAAAAAGCTTGACTGTACATGCATGACCGGAGGGGGGGAGGATGGAGAGAAGAGAAGAGAAAAGAAGAGGACGAGCTTGTCATCTCATCATCAACACAAGCGTCAACACGAGCGTCAACACGAGCATTAACACGAGCATGAATATGATGCCACAGTTAAAACATGACACTGAACAAGACCCAGATCTCTAAACAGTCCCGTCGCCATGGTGACAGGACTAGTGATGAAAAAAAAAAAGGACCGCACTATAAACCCCTTAAAGGTCTGTGAGAGAGAAACCTGCAGTGGACTTCAGCACTCCACAGACACATTAAAACAACTAAACTAAGTGGATAACTGGTAAATGTATTCAGATGTATTCAGTTCAGCAGGAGTGGCCGTCCACTTACATATAAGTGGTGTGTTTACAGTTTAAAGTACATAATGTGCTTTAACATGTATGTCCATCTGTGAATCCTGCACACTGTATATATTGTATGTAGACATGTACACATGCATATTTACATGCACCCACTTTGTTCATATAAAGTAAGACAGTAATTTCCCTTTTCAATATTTATATTATTGATTTATTTTAAGTGTCTTGTGTTTGTAAGAGAGTCAGATCCCTTGTGTTTGTGTGAGAGTCTGATTCTGAATTTGGTCCCAGCAGGAAGTTGTTTCACTGGAAAAAACGCTCTAAAAACTAACTGTATGCTAACAGAGCTGAAAGGAAAGTGAATATCAGACTTGAATGTATCCAGTGTCAAGAAACACAACTCCACCGCCTTTAATGTTGTGTTCAGTTAACGTGCGAATACTCCGCAGGATCCTTTTTTTTTTTCTCTCTTCTCACCGAGAGCACTTTAAAACATGCGGCTTAAAAGTGTCTCACAAGGAGCTCTTGAAGGCTGCAGTACATACAAACATGACCACAAGCTGTGCGTACACACTCGGATCTGAAGCGCATTAATGATTCTCTGTGGATTTTGCATTGAAGAGTCAGGTGATTCCTTCATTAGCTCTCTGATGCAGCTGTCTGCACACGCCTCCTCTGTAACAGTAATAATATTTGATGTCATTAAATCTGAAAGACTCCCTGGATGCAACATGTGGAACGGCGTCTATCTGCAGATCAATTAAACTTGTCAAGCTGTTGTACGACTGCAAACACTGCTTCTGCAACATTTTCTCGATCACTATTTCAAACACCCCCCGCTGACTCTGCAGTCTGAGTATTTAGCCCTTTCCTGACGCAGTTCCTCGCTCTGTGTATACGATTGTGGTTTGCATTGTTTTGAGTCTCTCTTCCGGGCAATCCTCCGCAGACTTACGCTTTCATGATAAATGAATTTTTACGCAACCCAGCCTGAGAGACTCTCTGGTGAAATAAAGACCAAAGCGCTGTGTCTATTCATAGCTCATTAAAGCGAACATAATAGTTACACAAACAGCTCGGCCAGGAAGAGCTTGACAGCATCATTTTGAACGTTCATTAGAAAAATGTAATCAAGACAGTCAGCTAATTGGCTTGACTTCTGTATTAGCATCAGTTTGCTGCTGCGAATCGGCGCCTGCTTCGACACCACAGAAAGTACAACAAGCTAAATGTGTGTTGCTGCCTGTCGTCGCATGGTGTGTGTGTGTCCTTTAAATATATCAGACAAAATGGCGTGTGTGTGTCTGTGTGAGTATTTCGGATTTGCTTTCATGCCAGCTCATTTAAATGTCTGAGTTGAGTACTTGGATCCAGACGTGGTCCTGAAAGGCAAGAGCCCGAGCCAGCTCGCTTTGAAGTCTGATTTCCTGTTGTCCCGATGTTTAAGCTTCGCCTTTAGGCACCTGTTCAATACATAAAGCACAAAAAAACACATCAAGAAACATACAGAAAAGAAAAAAAAAACACTTAAATTACATAATAAATCAGAGCATTACATGCAAAGTAAAGGACGTTTCATCAGTGTAGCGGAGTTAACAGGATGGCGGAATTGTTGTTGATTAGTCGGTGGTCACCAGCCAAGGAATTTGCATTCAAATTGTGTTTACTTACGGGTTCAGTCTTGGAAGAGGTACAAGATGCTTTATTAATTCTATTTTGCTGTTCGGTCGGTAAACAGCTCCAGGCCAAGAAGCAGGACGGTAATGCCAGTTTGTTTTATGTTGCCCTCAACTGTTGCTTCTTCTAATGACTTTTAATATAAGTTCTGTCTCTCATCAAAGGGAAACCCTGTGATGTCCTCGGTGTTTTGCACAGATGAGCTCCTTGGGCATTTGTCACATATTCTTTTGGAATAATGTTCCTATAAATAAAAAACAAATTGAACGGGTATAACCAGGTGTTAAAAACACATTGAAGGATAAGGAGTATAAATCATTACCAACAGACTCCTGGGTGGGGATGACTCATTTTATTGTTGCTTATTCCAAACCTGCCTGCATAATATGTTTTAGGCCTATTATAATATGTTGTTTTGGTCTGAGGTACCTTAAGACTGCTGATGACTTCCAAATCTGAACAAACAAAAATTGTTTATCTGTTTAGCACTTTGGTCCAGACTGAAATATCTCAACAACTGTTGGCATGAAAATTCAGTTTCATGGCTTTTGGTGATCCTTGACCATCAATAAAGTGCCATCATGAGGTCAAAATGTTTGTTTCTTTACAGATGACTTTCCCTTTATTATTACAATTTTGAATTGGGGCGACACTGTGACAAGAAAAGTGCCATTAGTTTTTTGATTAAATGTGTTGTTACTTATGCACATTCAAGTGAATAACTACAGAAATACCCTCACTGTCCTGATATTTACCCTTTTGTGTAAATGTGTGTGTGTGTGTGTGTGTGTGTGTGTGTGTGTGTGTGTGTATGTGCGTGTGTGTGTGCATTTGAGCTTGTAATTCAGGTATTTCCAAACAGTCACAGAAACTTGCATGGCTGACTCTGTCGCAGCTCACACCATCAGTCCATCAACATCAGTCTGGTGTGTGAGCGGCGGCAGAAAGTGAAGCTGGCAGAGAGAGAAAGGCAGACTCATGATATGTGATGTTTTTATAGCTCCTCTCCACACACACACACACACACACACACACACACACACACACACACACCTGGATGGAGTTCAGCAGACAGTCTACAGCGGGACCGAACAGCACAGGGCTTTAAAAAAAAAAGGAAATTTAATTTGTTCTTATCAGTGTTGCTGGACCGGCTGCAGACCCACACAGGGTGACCGACCCAACAGGAAAACTCCAATCAGTCCAGATGGTCAGTCCACCACACAGCGTGAAAAACGAAGGAGCAGATATTGTAAGATTGTGTGTGTGTGTGTGTTGGGAAGGATGCTTTAACAGTGTCTTGAATATCTGAAGACATAATAACGATGACGGTGAGTGCAGGTGAAGTAAACAGCAGCTCAAACTCCATCCAAATAAAATCTTTGAATTCTGATCTGATCAGCAAAACTTACATTATTCTTTTAAATTCCCCTAAAACAGAACATAACATTACTTACTGCGCATTTTATTGGATATTACAGCAACAAATCCATTTTGTGAATTGTGGATTCATAACTATGAAATAAAAAGGTTTCCAAACCCCCAAATCAAATTCGGCTTAAGCCTCCTCCCCCCCCGCATTCGGCCTTGGGCTGCACCGTTGTCCTTATCATTTGTCAGAGGGAATGTGTGTGTGTGTGTGTGTGTGTGTGTGTGGTAAGGGTTCACCAAAGTACAGCTCCTCACAGATTTGTAAGCATCAACAGTGCCACCAACAGGACCTGACACAGAAACATGTCTCGCCCTCTTTATCCACCAACTCCATCCTCCACACCTGCAGGAGATCTGTTATAAGCTCACATATCGGTCCCCTTTTCTCCTCGGTGCTTTGCTTTTCCTTCTGTTTTTGTTTCTCTTTTCGGTTTTTTTTTTATCTCTTCTTCTCTAGAATTAAAAAAAAGAGAAAAGAAGAGAAAATGAAGACGTGGTTGTCTTGTTGTGCGCGCTGAGCGTGGCGGCAGGAAACAGCTGAGAGCAAAATGAATGCAAGATGAGAACAGCCGAGATGAAAACAAGAGACAATCAGACAAAGGGGTGATTATAGTTGCAGAAAATGAGATATGACGGCATAAAATGAAGATTAACAGAAGGCTATGATCACCCTGAGACCTGAGGGGGGGGGGGGGGGGCAGCATGGCAGGTAGAGAAATAAGCCAGTCAGAGTTACTCTGAAGGCTCTAAACCTTAAAGTATTATAGAGATTTTCCTACTGATATCAGAATTTTTATTTCTCTGCAGGCTTCTGAGTGTATTTTTCTTCTGGAAAAAAAGAAGTTGATGTATTGGACTGTTCTTAAAGCGCTGCTGGAAAAGAGTTAAGCATCAAAAGCTATGGATGCCAATTACATAACGCCTACACGGCATCCATGTTTCACGAAACTGCACCCAAATATCTGTAAGACTGAGAGGAAATGCCAAGGACGAGGAGGACGGTGGAGAATCAGATAACAAAACAACAATGGGCGAAAATAAAAAGGGCACATCGGCAGAAGATGGTGAGCCAATTAAAAAGCAGGCGACAGAGAGGAAAATAAAAACAGTCAGTATGAGACACTGGACGGTGTTCAAAACATTTTTCAACAATGACAATAGGAGGTAGAGACAATAATATTCTGTTTTGGCAGTTTAAAGTCTGCATTATCTGCATCGTGATCTGCATATTAATGCTCCCTCTCCACACTAATCTGTTTTTTGCAAACAAGCCATTTTACTTTTCATTTACCCCTGTGCTGATTCTCAATGGGCTCAAATGAAAACTCATATCTGGACTTGTTGACTGGAACAAGCGTGCTGTCATTTCTGCTAAGGCCTAAAACTCATAATATTTTGAATTGTTAGCAATTTCCCCTCTAATGAAATACATCCACACGAGCGCTGATAGACAAAGGCAGTAATCACTTCTTTGTTATGTTGTTCAGGCGCCACCGTCCCTTCAGGGGAACCTTCCCGATGTGCCATTACAGTTTCCATTATCAGAGTTTACAATGAGGGTATATTAAAAGTCATGCTGTTCTCAAAGTGTTTTTAATTTTCCGGTTCCAGCTCAGCCCAAAACCCTTGTACCGTACCTTGTTACGGTTATTCTGAAGGGTCTGTTGGATAATTGTGCCGGTGGTTCAGAGCAGACCGGGGACAGTGTTAGTTAGAGCCAAAAAGCCTGTGATTACTGTGACAGATTCTCATTATATTTACAGGATAAAAAACAAATCACTGGAGGAGAGGTCTGCTCCCCTTTGCACAAAATTTGTTCGTTAACCACGCTGTATGTTACGTACGCATCACAGAAGAAGTCCCAACTGTGTCCAGGTTCTCTGTCATTTTATAGAAATTTATCCCACTAAAGAACAACACCAACCAGTTTTACCAAGTCATGTTATATCCAAGTCCACATTTGTATTATTTGAGTCCATACTGTGCACACATGGTGCCATTTAATTGTCTGAGAGAGGCCGGGCAGTTGGTTTATCTCTGAGGATCTAAGAAAAACATAATGAAGCTGCTACTTTTAGTCTGAGCTTTGGATTTAATGAAAACTTGGAGGCAAGGAGGTAAAATACACAATGCACAGAGGAGGAGGGGGGGCAGGAGGTGGGTGGGTCAATACAAGCCCCAAATACAAGCCACAGTTCCTGCTAACTGTGTGTGGGACTGAAATGGATAAATCATCAGATAAATACCAAGTCAGCCCAAAGTGGGAGCAGTTTGGAGTCACCAGCTAATAAACAGCAGGTGTGTCGGATGAGCCGTCAGCATCAGATCTTCATCCTGCGACACCTTCAGCCCCACTGACAAGAAGAGAAGCTCCTCTGGCACACCTGGGATTTATTAGCATCCAAAACCTGCGACCACTTTGGGCCGTCTTGGTGTTTAACTGAAGCTCTGTTCCAGTTTCATGCAGAATTGCTTTAAAGTGAACTGAAATCCTGAAACTGCAATAAAGTCCTCTGTTTTTCTTTGTATTTCTCTCATGACAATAACAAACTTAAAGAGTAAAACCTGGTTTAACTTCTTGCCTTGAAGCAGAGGTGAACTTCACATCGCTGGTGCGCCGCGCTCACGTCCTTTGAATTTCAAAACCGACATCTGTCTCGTGGCCCGAATTCCCCCTTTACACACACACAAACACACAAACACAGACTGAGCTAAGTTTAATATTCCAGACGTAGATCTGGAAATCGAATGAGGCTTAGGACAATCAAAACCTGATAAGAACCTAGAGGGAGGTAAACACGGCTTCAATCAGCATCACCAAACAACGGCAATTACAGTGATTGTCACTAAATGAATGTCAGCTCTGCTACAGGGGCTGGCAGGAAACAACACTCCTCTGTGTCAAACTGCCATCTAGTGTTCAACTAGCTGACAGCCTCTAATACAGCTTTTCTAAAAACTTCTCTCCACCTTTGATTTGCTTGCAGAAATCAGAAGCGTGTCTCCTCTCTGTCATGGATCGCTGTGGCCTTCTTAGAGCTACAGAGGTGGCCATGCCTGTTTCATGGGCAGTGTATGTATCAGCTCTGACACGCAGCTCGGATATCTCCTGTCCTGGTGTCAGTCTCCGTCCTCCCTCTCCGAGCGCTGTCACGGCCGTGATCAGCGATGCTTCCAGGAGTCGATGAGGTTCATCTGCTCCGGCTCTGCCCTGTCAGTGTCAGTTATCTCAGCCTCGCTCCTGAATACCGGAGGAGCCTTCGAGCCTGTGTGGATATGCAGCAAATGATCGAGCTATTAAAAATGAATCCTTTTGATTGATTGGATTATCCTTGGCCCTTTTTTTTTGAGAATATACGCTGTCCAACATGTGCTGAATATTTCACAGCTGATATAGAGTTGCCTTTTAATGAGATTTTCAGGTCAGAACAACCTCCGAGGTTTTATTCCCCATCTTCTTAAAATTATCACCATACTCAGGTTTCCGGAGCCAAGGTGAGGGTAAGGGCTCAAATCCTCCGTGCTGCGTCAAGCGAATAGAAAATGAGACTTAATAGAGTACGTACAAATAGATAAATTCACAGGTCACTCATTTTCTGCACTTTTTTAATGATCTCATTGGTCTGCTGCTATAAAATTAACTCTTCATATTGAGTGTTAACCTTGAAAGTTTTGTCAAAAATATCCCATTTATTGTATAAATGTATTTCATTTATGCTACAGCTGTTGTTACATCTTCAAATTAAATCACAGTTTTCATCATTTTCTGCAGCCTTGGCACTGGGTAGGTCACATCCCTCTGTTTCACTGTTTGCGAGCCTCCTCTGGGTTTGTTTTGGCAGCCATCAAGTCATTTGGGACTTTTAAATTGCCGCTCTGCATTGAGATAAAAAAAATTCCCTCACCATGATATTTGGATTTCTATGAAAACATGATGAGATCTGTTCACGGTGAGCCACGCACGGACAAAAGAAGCAAATTTGGAACACATCCCCTTTCCTGTCCGTGTGAAACCGAGGTGAAATCGCAGAAAAAGAACAATTTTCTTTTGTGCCGAATGAATGCACGAGATGCAATCACCGGCCATTTATGTGGAGCGGCGCCGGTGGCTTATTAAGCCAGGTAACAAAATCGTGGCCTGGTCTGATGAGATCCCCGGACGCTGGTTTTTAAAAGAGATGCTTTTAGTTGAAATTAGTCTGAAAAGCTGTGGCGGGAGAGAGCAGCTGAGAGGGGAAAGAGTCACTGCAAAAAGCTGCAAAAAGCTGCAGGTTTTTTTATTAGGACAGGTGGCAGGAAAAATGTGTCTTTTAGGAACTGAAACACTCCAGAATGACAAATACAGTGATATATATTTTAGTTTGAATGTCTCAGTAATGTTTCACTGAGAGGCCGTCAAGGCAGATGTAAGCCATGATACATGATGTTTACATGACGTGTACATGATGTGTACGTCATGCATACATGTCGTTTAAACGATGTGTACATCATGTGTACATGATGTTTACCTGACGTGTATATGATGTGTATTTGATGTATTTATGTGTACCTAATGTGAACATGATGTGTATTTCATGTGTACATGATGTATACATGATGTGTATATCATGTGTACATGATGTATATTTGATGTGTACATGACGTGTACATGATGTGTACATGATGTGTACACGATGTGTATTTGATGTGTACATGATGTGTACATGATGTGTACATAATGTGTATTTCATGTGTACATAATGTGTATTTCATGTGTACATGATGTGTACATGATGTGTACATGATGTGTATTTGATGTGTACATGATGTGTACATGATGTGTACATAATGTGTATTTCATGTGTACATGATGTGTACATGATGTGTACATGATGTGTATTTGATGTGTACATG
>JBAJHX010000035.1:19004476-19015662 GCA_037176925.1 Amniataba percoides | reverse complement strand
TAAATGTAGTATTTTTCCTACTCTTCATTTGTCCGACAGCTTTAGTTTCTTTCCAGATATTATTATTATTAAACCTTTTCTTCCTTTTTTTAACATATTGCCTCTCATGGGAACAATAAAGATAAAATTCACCACAAAATTAACAACATAATGGGGTGTGAAATGTGAGATAACTCCAGAGAAAAAGCACCTTAGTAACTAATCTTTGTGGTAGCTTGCAGGCACCCGAATTTACTGACCAATTTACCTTTATTATTCAGTTGCCATTATTCTTTAACATGTTGGACACTTTTCATTGGGTCATAAAAATGTATGTAGTAAATGTAGTAAATGTATTTTCTCTCTTCCATGCCTCCTGGTCGTGATGTAATCCGGGCCGGCGCTCTGGCTGCGGTCCAGGATCTGTGACAGCTGTTACCCAGAAGCATTCGGCATCATGATCTGTGCAGAGATAAAAAAAATAAATTTAACACAAGGTCAGAAATTAGACCTGTCTGATGGGCTGAAGCTGAGAAACGCAGCACCTCAGATCACCACCAGAGGGAAGCATTTCACACAATATCACAGCAGTGATTAACATGAAAGCACACAACTCTTAGTAAATATTTAAAGATAACAGAACAAAATACTGAACATAATTTGATCTTTTACATTTCAGACATCTTCTGTTCTGTGGCCGCTGGGGTGTATTTATGTTTGTGATACAGACTGAACAAATAGAACAATGTAAAAATAATTGCTGACACTAAAATTATATTCTGGTGGATATAAATTGCAAATAAGTTTAAAGCAAATACAACTTTTTCTGAACAGGGGAAACTGTGGCTGCAGGTGGAAGTTACAGGAAAATAGTTCATGTTTAATTGTAGTGTGCAATTTACAGGAAAGGTTTGAAGATTAATGATCATGCATCAGTATTTACCTTAAATTCACTAACACTGGTTATCAGATGTTGTAAGGAGGAGGCAGCAAAGCCACAGAGAGTTAAAGTGAGTCAGAGTTTGTTTTAAAATGAGTCTTTTCATGTTGAAAAAGATTAATGTCTCACTGCTGCTGCTGCACATACAATGCAAAAGAACAGAATTTACCATCCAACAGACGAGAGCGCCTGCAGAGAGGAAGGCCGACTCCTCTCCGCTCGGCCCTCTCGACCTTTTCGCTCCGGCTCTCTCCCTCCCTGTGACTGCGTCGACCCCGAGCACACATTCCTGATGTCGAATCTGAGAACCTCTGAGGGGGGTAACTGAGCTCCACTTAGAGTACATTGAGGGTGAAAATGGAAATGAACCAAACCCACTCAGAACCCGTCTGGGTCCAGTTGGACTGCGTTCAGACGACGTGTGTTACCCTGCTGCATGTGTGTGAAACGCTGGTGTGATGTGTGTGTTATGACTCTAAGTTGGAGCTCCCACTGTGGGCTTCCTTCTATCAATAACACACCCTAAAAAAAAAGGTTCCTGTGAATGGGATCCATTGACCCGGGCCGTGACTGAGTGACACCCCGCGGTGCAGCGCCAGCACACAAATAGTTCATTTGTTTATGAGCTGACAATCACAGACGGGCCGACCCCGCGAGCCGCTGAGACGCATAAACAATGTTTCTGCTCCGAACTCAAACTCTTTTCAAGTGTACGAGGATTACACGGCTGCTTCCATGTTTCATCTGAGCAGCGAGAGGCCTGTCTGTCGTCGACTTTTCTCTGAGAAAAAATACATTTCAGCTTATACGGGAGCCCAAAACCATATTTATTTTATTATATACCCTTCTGTGGTAAGATTAAGAAGTTAAAGAAGGTTTTTGTCTCTTTAAAGAACAAAATCCTGCCCTCTTGTTTCACCAGTGTTGCACAGATAAATGACAGTGACACACTGACAGTGTTCATACGTCAACACTCACTTTGTGGTCCATGACATGAATTTTAGACTCTTACTAAACAAAAGTGTTTGTTTCGCATAATGCAAGCCTGACGTTTGTGCTGCACGGAGTTTACGATGCTTCTTCTTCTGCCAACTGAATAGAAAACCTGCTGATAATTCATCATTACTGCAGGTGTTTTTGGAAAAATGCACATTTTAAAGTAACATACCTGACCCTTTTATCAACATAAGTTTTTAAGGAGTCCTGGGAGGGTCACTTTCTCCGAGGTCAAAGCAGGAAAAGCTCAGGTGTTACTAAAAACATCCATTGTAGCTCTCTTCTGTTCAGGTGTGCCGTCACTTTGGGACTCGACCCTGAAACTGAAGACATGAAATTCAGCCAACATTAATTTTATTATTGACACCTGTGCTTTTCCTACTGTGATATCAAAGTGTTTGCTGGGAAAAAGACAGGTGAAGGTGAAAAACTAAAGAGATCTGCAGCTGTGAGGAGTGAGATTAGTTTCTTTTCTGTGTTTTTTTATCATCTAAAGTTCAACAATGTTGGATTTTTTTAATGCTTCTGGGAATTTGCTTTAACTTTTTTTTCTTTATTTTCCATTCTCCACTTTAAACAATCCATCAATCAAAGATGAAACTGCTCGACCAAACATAACAGTTTCTCCTTTTTCACCCTCGTGTCAAGATGTTGATGGACAATAAAGGAAGAGTGTTCTCTAACACGGAGAAATCTTCTTGTTTAAACTACACGAGCGCCCGGTGGTCAGAGCTCTAACCTGCACTGATAACATATTATGTATAACCCTGAGGAGATTTACTCTGTAAATATACAGAGGAGTCAGTCAACAGAGCTCTTTATTGCTGTGACTCTCAGACTGATGCAGTGATAATGGCCACAGTGAGACCTGATCCACACACGGGATTATTTGTGCAAGACTGTGAGGGATTGACCGGCGCTGTCGCAGATAAACGAAAGCACGCTGGGCTCGTTTTAACAATGGGGAAGAGATTTGCATGCATTTCCTAAAAAATGCAACTAGATTTGGATGAAATGCTATTTTTTTCTTTCTGTCTTCTCTTTAAAATGGGAAATTATGAACCAAATCAGTCACTCTGCAGCCCACCAGCTCTGCCTTTCATTAAATGCTGTTGGGCATCACAAGGTGCAACTTTCCGAAGCTTCATGAGGGACCTGATATTTTTAATGAGGACTTCGGCTTCACTGGCCAATAAATAACTGACGTTTCCATGTTTTTTTCTTTTTCCAGGATTGTTAAGTGGACATAAACTACATAAGATTTTCAGTGCCACATTTTTTTTTTTTTTTTTACTCACAGTCCACAGGAAACAGACGTCTGCGTGGACATCTGCTTTCAATTCCTGCAGGTTTACTTTGTCCAGTATGGCGACCCCACCTCCAGTCCAGTCTCTGAGAGCCTTTTTCTTATTTGATTGTGTTTTGAAGGAATATATGTCTGTCAAGAGCATATTTATTTCATACTACTAATGAATGACGGTGTGATGAGAGAGAGAAAACTACTGAAATAATATATACTAAAAAAAAAAAGATTTCAATGTCAGATTTCTACTGATGATGCTTTAATCACAATAGTTCCTGTGAGTATGTTTTCATGTGTTTCTAATGCAAAGGTGATGTTAGTCCAAGTGATTCTGGCTGAAATTTTATCCTCCGGCTAATTCATGTCTGTCGTGTTTGAGTTGTTGGGCTTGAGCCTGAAATTAGACTCACCTGTTATCAGCACACGTGATGTTATTACACGCTTGAACTGCACACGGCTAAGAAGGTAAGAGAGCACCAGGAACAATCCGACCCAAACTAACATCTATCGTGTCTCGGTTCTGGATCCCGGCCTCGCTTTCAGGTCTTGAAACCATTTCGACCCATCTGCAATTAGCTCATGTGGCACTCAGTTTGACTTTGAGGAATTCACACCGATTTTTAGGGGGAGTTTTTGGGCAATGTTTCTGATAGCAAATGAGCCGTAACATCTGTCGGCAAAAGCACTCAACAGGAGGCAATTAGAGGAGCGACCTGCACCTTTGTTTGTTTATTCTCTTATAGATTGACTGAGTGACTTGTGAGGCCTGTTGTTTTTACAGTTTTCTGTTACCCGGAGTGGAGGTTCTTTTTTTTTTCTTTTTTTATGACTTATTTAGTTATGAAGTCTGTTTTTCCTCTGCGTACTTTCTTTCTAGTGCACAGTCACAAAATGAAGCTTGCAGATGTGCCAAATGTTCAGTCGTGCATTTACACATTGGATCGACGGGGGAGAAAAAAAAGAAGTCGGGGTGTCATTTGTTAGAGAAGACAGATTATAAATGTAATCTGATTCATCACAATATCAGGAGGTATGGACCTAAATAATTCAAAGAGGGAAAATCCAGATGCTGCTTGTGTTAAATGATCAGTCCATCATCCAGCTTTTTGTGATCATATGAAATAATTTAGCATTTGGCTTTCACCCTCAAACTCATTTAGTGATTTTGACTTCAATTCCCAGAATTCCTAAATACCAATAAACTAGTGCAAGAAAGTATTAAAACAATGACAAAATGCAATTTATATCCTGGATTTTGAGTTACATAAGTAATTTTCAATGATGTAATGCAAGAAATCAAACAAAAAACATGTTAGGAAGTATTTTAAAGTTCGAACCATGCTACTCTCGTACCTCACACCCCATTTATACCGATCAGTCCTGTGTTTCCTGTCTCGACGCTGCTTGTGCTCATCGGTCATACGCAGACCTCTCTGACCTCTCCCAGCACACGGGTGCTCCCAAATCAAAGCGCAAACTAACACGTCAATTAGCTTTCTTTTCCTGTTGATATAACAAATCAATTAACTCTCATTTCCTGAACATCTGAGGCGGCGGTTTCCTGTTTGCGTCCTGCAGGATCGACGCGCGCCGCCTTGTTTTCGGCCGACCACGTGCGCACATCAAACAGGCCTCTAATAGCGGCCTTATCACAGCACATTAACCTCACATAAACATGAACCCAGGTCAGGGCAGGACGGCAGTGTGTGTGTGAGTGTATGAGTGTGTGTGTGTGTGTGTACCCACCTACACATTTGTCCAGATCACGCCATTTGTGTCTTAAAATTCTTTAGTTCATCTTTACATGAGGCGTTTAATCTTCTGATGTAAACGTACTTGAAATAAACTTTATAGCTGCTTTCTTTTTAATAGGTCTTTTAATGTTTTACATCTCCTGCCATGTTGATACCATGTGATGCATGTGTTGTTTTTTTTAAATCCAATATAACAATATATAAAGATGAGGATGTTTTAAAAGTTTAAAGTGGCAATCATCTTTAGTGTTTTTGGCCGCTAAAGGGAAGTGAAACAAGTTTTAAATGCGACTTTGACGATGTTATCAGCATGTAAAGTTTATATTGTGAACGTGTTCACAAACAGGTGATTATCTACACACTCGAAGCAGAATTCATTTAAAGTTGTTTTGTGTCCCGGATGAATGTAAGTCAGCTTTCACTCACCTTTTAGCTTCGTTTTAGTCTCCACCAACCCCCTGAAAAATATATATTTCTGGTTCTTTAACTGCTTTTCATGTCAGATATAGTCACTTGATCTATTTTAATCAATGAAATGAAATGAAATGAAAATGAAAATATTAATAATCATAGCAGCTTTAAAGCTTCTATATATGTTTGTAATTTTAAAACTTCCCACTTTGGTGACTTCCAGTGGTAGTATAAAAAAAGAGATGCCATGGTAAACAACACATGCTAATGGACTTTTGTATACAAATAAAAAGATTTTCTTTAAATGAAGGTGAAGGGCAGTTTGCATTGATTTACTTTGCAGCCAAGAAATTTAGTCTAGATAAATATTTTATTGTTGTCATGGTAATACTATTACAATCATGCCATAAGTGAAATGTGGAAGACCGAAAGCACCATGCTGCGTGCGGTCGATCTGCGTAGACAACTTCCTGTATTTAAAACTGAATTATCATGACCATCATATGCATTTTAAGGCATTAAGTTGAAATAACACATTTGGACATTGTAGTGACTGCAAAAATATATATATATGTATAAAAACCATGGGAATGTTTCAGATGACCTACAGCAAATTTACCTAGTTGTTAAATAAATTAAACGAATGTCTCTGTGAAAAGAAACACACATGTGACGTGAATCCTTTCAGCAGACGGCGAAGCGAGTGATAACACTGATACATAAAGAACAACAATACAATCACACGTCACTCCTGAAACTTTCATTTCAGCGAGACGCACGACGCGGGCTATGGTGGTTAGTTCCTGATTTTCTTTTCAAAAATATACTGCATATCTATTTATATATTTATATAAACAACGGCACAACTTTTGATAATTTTCTTTTTGTTTTATAATTCTAAAATACATCTATAATATTTAGAAACAATATGTACAATTTCCCCTCCTCACCCACCCACAGGAGGCTTTCTATGCAACACTGAATTCTTCTAAAATGGAAGAATAAATTAAAGTTGAACACCTCTGTTTGCAAGGCCGGGAGGTTTAAGAGCTGATAGACTTTGTTTGTCTCACTCACACACACACACACACACACACACACACACACGCACACGCAAACGACTAATGGTTCCAGTTGTTGCTCGCTGAAAACTCTTGTGATGAGCTGAACAACGAGTGTCTGTCCTAACACTGTAATCCACACAGGAAGTGATGTGTTACGTGACGTCCAATAAAACTTCCTGTTTGTGAGATTTCCTATTCTACTCGCTTCGTACTCACCGAGGCCTCGATTTGTAAGAGATACGCTCTGCTGACGTGATTTACCGTTCGTATCCCGGTAGCTTTTATCCGAGCTAACATCTGTGGACGTTCACATCCTGTCTGCACGCCTTTTTTTCATTTTCAACAGTCTCTGAGAGTCCTGATCCTGATGAGAGTTCATACGTCCTTCATGTTCTACCAGAGGAGCGCGGTCCACGTCCGCACCGCGAGCAGGAGGATGAGCAGAGACGGCGAGGAGGAGGAGGTGGTCGGCGCCGAAGATATGTGGTGGTAGTTGTAGTGGTTGTGGACTCTGTCAGGCGGCTGCACCGTGATGTAACCGTTGATGATGCGAACCAGCGGGGGAGGCGGAGACTGGGCCATAGTGCTGCAGAGAGAAGATGCAAATTAGATCAGATTAAATAAAAGGCATAAAAATGAAATAAAATCACACATTTCAACATTTTGAGGGCTCGTTCGTTCACGTTGTCAATCAAAAGTCATCAAATCACAGATCTACAGTCCTCATGAAACTGATGAGCTGAGTTTTTTTCTCATTTTTTAATTTTATTGTTGCATATTTACACATGAATATTTAATATTGAAGCCTTATAAGTGATTGATTATGAGTTTTAATGCAAAACTGGGTGTCCAGTTTGCTTTCTTTGTGTTTCGAAAGTCCAAACAAGATGTGTATAATCATTTTCTGAGCTCGACTCAAAAAACTTTTCCATATTCTGCAGTTACAGTTAACGGTCTCGCCATCTTCGGCCTGCTAAGCCTCCGTACTGCTCTTTTGGGACTGAAAGGAAAATCATGTAGTGATTTGCAGAAGAACAGAAAGACTCTCCACACACACACACACACACACACACACACACCCAAAATCATCCACAGTTGCCAGAGAAAATATGCAGCCTGCAGAAGGAAAACAACGGAAATATTAATGATAGTGAAGCCTACAAAGGAACATTTCTTGACAAAGGAATTCACTACTACAGCGCGGACCAATCAGGAGAGGTTTTACAAACACAAACCTCCTGGGCGTCGGACTCATTGATCAACTCGTGGCCGTAAACCAACTTCTCGTTCAGCCTCCACTTTTCTCTTTTCTTCTCCTCCCAATATTGTATATTTTGGCCGTATTTATTTCTCTCTTTATCTGTCCTTTTTCTAAACAAGTCTGGCAATTAAATCATTTCTGCTCTCCCGTTTGATGCCGAGGCAGCAGCTCTCGTGTGGTTTCGGCTGGGACCAGGCCAGGCAAAACAAACACACACACCAGTTCCTGAAGTCGGGATCTCCTGGGTGCCGTCGGGCTGCGAGAGCAATTTGACACAGCGTTATAAAATCCGATATTAAAAGAAATGTGATTGCAAGATAGTGTTTCCATTTTGCTAGATTTAAGTTTTAGTGGGAGAGACAGAAAAACAATGAAAACACGTCTAACATTTCAACAAAGGTTCAAATTAAATCATGTCTCAGTTTTCATTTTGACTTTTTCTGCAAACAAGAGAGAGTTATCGTGCACAAATACGCCTCAGTTTGGAGATTCCTGTAAATTATTGAGGCGGAAATTTAAATTCTCAAAGAAAATATTAATTGTTTTTATGAATTAGGTTTATTTAAGTTGAGAGGTGAACTCAGGTGTGACACGTTGTAGCTGCTTCTGTCTTTTCTGCCCTCCCTTTCTCACTCAGCCACCTTTTGAGACGTTAAAATATACAAAGTGCCTGCACCGCGTACGCTTCCCAACGTGTGTACACAAACCGTCCGTTTCCTCTCTGTTCGAAACGCGCTGCCTCTCAGAAAGAGAGAAAACATTTCTGCAGACATAACGTACACAAACAGTCACAAACGCCCTCTGTTCCTGCCGAGAACACACACACACACACCGCACGGCTGGATTTTTCTTTCCAGCGGTAATTTGGAATACTGTATGTGGAAAAACGCATGTTAACATGGAGGTAAAAACCTCTGCATGTTGAGAGCTGAATCACTCGAGTCCAGCCTTTTTTTCTTTTTTCCACTGGTTCATTCATCTCTAAACCAAACCTGTTCACGTAAAGTTGCAACTGCATTCAGGACCTGATATCGCAGGCATACTGCAGACTGACCAGGTAAAAAATTAGACTTCTATCTGTCATTTCTTCTTTTCCTCTCACATGTGGTCCGCCCACACTCGGTGTAGGACTCTGTTCAGGGGGTCTTACAGCATCACAGACTGTGAAACAAAGACTGTTTTCTGCAAAATGGCTCGAAAATGATCTTCTGTCAGCAGTCAGGATGCTGGAGATGACTGAGCTCACACACATACTGCACCGTGTACTGCAGTGTTAATGTGCTAATATAAGACAAGTGACTCAGGATGCAAACCTGTCAGCCTGAAAGAGATGAACATGTTCACACTCATGTACAGCTGAGAGTTTTCCATTCACGCGACCTGTGTGTCTTTGCACTGTGCGAGTAAACTGCAGCGCCCGGATGAAAAGTTCGACCTGATGTAAGGACACGTATTTAGGAGGAGGATTAGCAAGGCAAAGTAACATCAACACAAAATGAAAAAGCTCCGGAGGGGACGCACACCAGCTGCTGTTTCAGAGACACGTGGAGACATCGTAGGAAATGCGAACCGCAGGTTTCAAATATTGTTCAGAGACGACATGCATAACTGAAGCCTGTGGCTACGAGAGGACCGGGGGTTTACCTTCCTGTGTAAACAGTCCAAGTCTCCGACTGCGTGATGTTAATATGAGCCACAGCAAACAGGCTCTATGCTCCACACAAATGAAGCCTGGGAGGGTTGTTGGCTGCAGCATGAGAACACATGCTCGTTCAGGGCACAGATAAAGGAAAAAATATGATGCACAGATAAAAATAATGCTTGATTTATATTGATTAGGAGGCTTTGGGAATATATAACTACACAGAAACATACATATGTTTGAATAAAGGGTAAATGTCTTTCTGTGTCTGTATGTTCATCTTGTTGAGTTTCTGTGGAGAGCTCTGGTTTCTCAAGTCAGGTGAACTGGAAGCTTTAAATTGTCCACAGGTGTGAGTTTACGTGGTTGTTTGGCTTTACATTGTTCTTGCGACAGACAAAAGCCTCTCCCTGCATGCTGAGATAGCCTCAAACTCTGAGCAGGATGAGAAGGTGCAGAAAATGAAAGGAGGGTCAAATTAAGTTTTTTTTTTTGTTTTTGCTTCCGGCCCACATGCACGATCGTATCTATGAAAACACAACAGTTTGCCCTTACAACAAACTGAGAGAAGTTTCCACACAGCGGACCACACCTTGTGCAGCGTGTCCCCCCTTTTTTTGTCTGAAAGGTGAGCTTGTTTTGTTGTCCGGTTACTCCCCGCCTGGAGCTACCGTGAGACCAAAACCGGATACTTAGTAGGAATTCCCAGGCTGCTATTTTCCACATCCGAGACACTTCTACCAGTTAGAAAACTAGTCTGGACTCATACCACGCTGCAGCGCATGTGTGTGTGCTGAAGTGTGTGCAGGCTGCATGGAGAGTATGGTGATGTGATACGGTGGCTGTTTGAGCCTGCGGCGCCACACCGGGAAGTGTCAGTTTTATTCTATAGACAAGTGGAAAGACTGCGTTACACATTTCCAGTTTTCACAACCTCTCTGCGCTTTCTTCTCTGAGTTTTCACAGTTATACTCTTTTCTTTTGTCCTTGCGGGGGGACCTTTTGTCTCCTCTTCCTCTTTTCGCAGCAAAGGAGACACTCTGGTAATTGATGACAGATGTATATAAAAAAACAGGCTCCTGTGTACGCTCATTATTTTATCGCCCTCCCCGTCCTCTCTCACCTCTCCTCGATGCGGACCCAGAGATCGTTAAAATGTCGGTGCCGCTGCTTCTTCTGCTTGTTCCTCCTCTTTTTCTTCAGCATCCTCCTCTCGGCCTTCTCCAGCAGCTCCAGGCTATCCGCTGGCAGGAGCATGTGGGGCAGCAGGTCCTCCTCCAGGGGCCGCCCCTGATCCTCCTCTTTGTGGGGGAGCTCGTGGAAGAACGGCTCTAGGAGAGGGGAGTCGTCGCGGTGCTCCTCCGAGTCTGACGAGGCAGGCCTGGATGACGACCTCCTGCAAGGTGCACGACACAGGAACATCAGATACGCTTCAGCAGTTCAATGTGACCTTTAATGTGTGATGTGACTTTCTTTCCCAACTTTTATTATCACTCATTTTAGGGTAAGATGGCTCTTTAAGTTTTTGTGAATTCAGCAAAGACTTTTGGGTTTGGTTATTTCATTTTGTTGTTCCACCAATACTTGTTTTCTTCAGTGCACAGCGAGTGAAAATCTGCTAAATCTGAATGTGGGCCCATTGCATGCTCTATAGCTGCAGGTCTCCATAAAGGGGAAAGCTAACATTTTGTGAGAGAGTTTCTGCAGAGCATTCGTCTGATGTGACCCCGTCAAAGTGGAGGTGTCACATCCAAACCACGAGAAGAGAAGAGAAGAGAAGAGAAGAGAAGAGAAGAGAAGAGAAGAGAAGAGAAGAGAAGAGAAGAGAAGAGAAGA
>JBAJHX010000035.1:18978715-19002971 GCA_037176925.1 Amniataba percoides | reverse complement strand
GTTGCCCCGTATAATGTGGCCGGGACATGAAACCTTACACCCATTTAAGTGATAAAATATGGGCCTTCAACTTTTACGGACTCGTGTTTTCGGAAGAAATCATGTGCAACAAATGTGCAACAACGATGGTGAAACATAATATTTTTATTCATCATCTCTGTATTTCTCTCTCTGCTGTTTTCTTTCCTTTGTTTTCTCTTTTTACAGAAAAATATGGACTAAAATGACTGAAAAGTTGTAAAACTTATGTTCAACTCATGAGGAGGAAAAACAGATTCAGTGTTGCATAAAAGTAAAATTACACTAAAGACGTATTTTGAGTTCAGGTGGATAAATTGGCTTCATTCAGTAAAATTAGAAGCTCGTATGATATTAGAGGGATTAGTTAAATTTACAGTGTGTTGCCATGTTAAATCACGCAGGTGTGTGTGTGTTTAAGGGCGTTTTAGCAGTAAATTTACCTGTTTATGGGCTGCCCAGCAGGGGTGTGCTCCACCTCGTATCCCTGACGACGAAGCACATCAATGACTGTGTTGTTGCCCAGAAAGTGACCTGAAAAAAAAAATGGAAAAGTGATGACCTCCACTTATGAATGAGCTACTGCAAGCAACATTTAACATAAAAATAAATGAAATAAAAAGAAATAAAAGTGATGGAAATTGCATAGAGGAGAAGACACACTTTGTGCAGGCTACGTGTTTCCCTCTGCTTTCAGTCTTTGTGCTAAGCTACGCTAATCGCCTCACTGCTGCAGCGTCATATTTAACACACAGACGTGAGATCAGTCTTTGCATCTAAATTTTGGCAAGAACACGAATGAGGTTATTTCCCAAAAGTGTTTCCTTGCTGAAAAATCAACAGATGGGAGATTTTGATCAGTGTGAATAAAGGATGTGCTTCGACTTCTCTTGTGCTTTTACACCTCACGTTTCCCCTCTTTTCATTCGTCACTGCCTCCATCTTTTGTGCCATTTTCCCCCCACCTCCTTATCTCTCTTCCTCCCTCCTCGATCAATCTCCCCCCCCCCCTTTCATATCTGCCTCCTTCCATTTTCATCTCTCCATTATCCCTTATCCTCTGACTTCCTCTCTTTCCTCCCTCTGACCCTCTCTCTCGCTGCCTGAAGTGGGGGCATTGAGGCTTCAGGTTGCCATGTCAAGAGGTCTCCATTCTTCCCCCCCGGCCCTGACAGGGGGGAGCGTTAGGGGGGGGTTCATTGTTTGGGGCCGCTCAGCCGTGGCACCGCCGAGCCGTGTAAACAATGAGCCCCGGCACTTTAATCTGGCTCAGAGCCATCGATGGGGAGAGAGGCCCGGCCTGGACGCTCCGCCACGCTGCCCCGTCTCCACGACTAACAAGTGTCCCGCCACAGAGGAGAGCTGGGGGGGCGGGGGGCTGTGCCAACATCTGATCCGGTCTGATGGCTGCTAACACAATTAAATAACCTTCTTCTCTCTTTGTGAATGTGAGTGAATTTCTTCTGCTTTGCCGCAAGAGTGAAGCCTGATGGGTCTTTTAAGAAAGTGACAAGCTTTGCTGAGCTTTTTACCGTCTGTTTGAGTGGAAAAACATGAACTTCTACGTCATCATTTCTCAAACTTTAACTGATTAGAACACCTCTCAAAATAAACAAGAGTTACAGCACAAAAGAGACGAGTTTCTTCCTCCTCTGAGCTGAAATCATTATCAATACAGGTGGTCGGTTAAGTGAATACCCAGCAGCCCTTCGATTCATCGTGGGAGCGAGACGGAGGTTTTTCCAGGCCTGCCCACGTTTAGAAACGACTGATTTATGTGAGTTTACGTCAGGGGATTAAGGTGGGACAAATGGAGCTGTTCGGCACAATGTAGGGCTGCAGAGGGGTGGGCGGGCTGCACAACTTCAAAGGGACACACACACACACACACACACACACACACACACACACAAATGTGCACACACACGCAAATTCTCATAGGAGGCAAACCATCAATTCTGACATGTCCCCGAAAGGCCTCGCTGTGTTTTTCTGTGACATTTCTGTGTGCTGTTTGATTATTTGAGGAAAGAAATCCTAAACCACAAAATTTACAATGAAGAGAGGCTTTTTTTTGTGAGATCAAACTTTGTAAAAACACCAAAATACTTCTTTATAGCAGATTTTCTTTCACTTTTGAAGCAGAACAACATCATAAAAAGATGGAAGATGCTTTTCTTATAAAGTAAGAAGATACTACTCTTATAAATGTTTTGATTGAAATTTGATAGTTAAGCTAAATTATGCATACATTTAACATGAAGTCCACCTTAACAGGAAAATGTTTCATACCTAAGTATAAAAAAAGGCCGACCTGCAGACCAAGGTCGAGGAATTACAAACAAAAACAAAATTCAGACATCTTTGATTAAAAATGATTGATTCCCCCGGAAAGAGGCAGAACGTAGGAGCAGAAAAATGATGTTTCAGAGGGTCTGCGTTTTCCTGAAAGCAGGCCTCGTGTATGATGTAGGCTTTGGCAACAGGCGCGGACTCTGAGGCCCGAATACGCCAGAAGATTTGTGACAACAGCTTCTCTCAGCTTCTATCAGGTACAGAGCTACACAGCAGAAGAAAAGAGAGACAGACAGGAGAGTATGCAGAGAAAATTAAGCAAAAAATGACAAAGTCCTGATCTTGATAATGCAGCCCAAAATACAGTGTCTACATCACATATATTCTACATTTCCAAATATTCAACCTTTTTCACCTAGTTTCTCTGCAAAATACTGATGTAAAAAGAGTATTAGAATTAGTTTCTTGATATATCTCTTGTGTGCTAACACTGTAAAGAAATTATCTACACATTATGGGAGCGTTTGAGTTCATAACTGGGGTGAGAAGATGCTGAAAAAGGACACACCTGTGTGTCCTCTGCCAAAGACAAAATTTCCACTGCGCCACAGCGAGCGTCAGCGTCGTCCTCCGGGTCAGAGAGGACGTTTTTTAGAGCTCCGGGACTGACGGTGACTCAGCGCGCACAGCAAAACTACTTCCATATTCACTTTTCTGCTTTAATACTTCCATATTTGCTTCAAAAGCAAACACATATGATAACTGTAAAAATGCCGTGGAGCTGACACATAAACATTATCGCCCTCCTCTGCGCCGTATTAAGTTCGGTTCTGCCACGCTGATCTCGCAGATGTTTCCATCGCACGGCTTTGTTAGCGTTGACTCGCACAATCACAATCAGTTTTTCCGCTTATTGGCTGTCTCACGGCAACGCATTTCTTTGTTCCCGGGCACTAAACAGCTGAATCTTTTTGTTCTTCCTGAGTATAATTTCACTCTCTCCTTTGTCACGTCCATAAATGAACTCTAGTTTTGATCTGGGGATTATTACAGCTTCCCAAAATGTGTCACTTCAGTTCTCCTCCATGAGAAACAGTAGGAGTCGTATTCATTCACGGTTTTACTAGAAACAGGCCTGCAGCTCGTGTTAGGCAGAGTTTAAGACGCACACTTTTGGAGTGACATCTGTGGCGTCTGACATGCATTTCCACAGATTATTTATTCAGACCAATTTCATACGTTTTAAATCCACGAGACGGGCCAAGAACACGTACGTCAATGCACAATATGTCGATTGTGCGTCACTCCAGCAGCGCCGAGAGACGGGAGATGGTGGAGATAAAGAGCAGCAGCGACCTGAAAGCGCTCATTCACGGCTCGGCCCGGCATGCAGCGACGCTCCTGCACGGGAACGCTCAGGTTAGAGGGCAGATCAGCTGGTGTCGCGCTCATAAAGACGAGTTTATACATGCTGACTGAACATTTCTATGATGTGACAGCTCATTAACTGCGTCTGATGATCAGGTGGTAGTTTGGTCATAGATGAGTTCACATTTTGAGTTGTCAAATATATATTCTGTGATAAAAATAAGTCAGTGGTGTCAGGATGATGATAGCTGTCTGACCCTCCTGAATTTACACTAAAACTCAGCGTTCAACACTTGGCTAAGATTAGGGAGAGACTGTAGTTTTTTTATGAATTGAAAAAGTCATAATCTTGCATTGAAATTTTAAATATTTAAGAACAAAGTCTTAATCTGACCAAGTCCTTTAAGATGACATAACATTACCATGAAATTTAAGAATTTACACAAAACAAAGGAGCTATGTTGATGATCCATATGTTGCAGATACTATAAATGTAATATATTTCCTTTTTTCCTTTTTATATTGGTATATACATATTTGCTAAAGCACATTTATTGTTTATGCAAGTCATTTTCATGACAGGTTGACAAGTTTGGATCTTTAAAAAGGGAGCTACTCGCAAACTTTAACTCTTTTTATCACACGATGTACTTGAAGAGAGCATATTGATGTCTTTTATTATAACGAAATAATTTCATTTCTTCTGCTGGTCTTTGTTTTATTGTTTCCATACATACTGAATGGAAAAGAGCAGCTGAAAGAAAATGGAGTCGTATCTTAATTTGCATGAAATCTTCCTGCACACCTGTATCCAGTCAGAGAACCGCGTCCTTAAAAAGACACTCGGCCTCCACGATCGGCTCAAATTATTAGAACATATGGTAAGCCTTAAATAGCGTTCCCTTTCCATGCACGTTAATATTTACATTACAACCTGCGACCAGGACCCGAGCAGCCGTTCTCATAACATTACAGCACGCTGGATAAACAAACGCCGCAGGCAGCGCCGAGGCCGTCCTTCCCCCGAATGGCCGCCGCTGGCTGTTTGTGTACACGTGTTTCCTGCTCGTCAGCTGGGCACGTAATCACTATAGCTGAGAGCTGAATGAGGCCTTTTACTGAAGAGGATGACAGCGAGGTGTACGCTGCTTTCTTTAGTCTGCACGATGATGGGTTTCAGTCTGTCACTTCCTGGAAGTAACATTTATTACAAGTGACACGGAGCCACAAACGTTTGGCTAAAATGTGCCTCGCGACCGGCCAATTTTTTTAAGGCTTTCTATTCATGTGTAGATATCTGACACCACAGTGGTTTTAGGGGACATCAATTACAGCACACGCAGGCAGAAAAGAGGGAAGTTGAGCTATTCAAACTATTGTCAAAACTAAATAATAGACTGAATTTTAGGATTTGACGTTTCTAGGACATCGGAAGTGCGAAGCAGCCAGAAGGTTTTACTGGAAAAAATCACTGTTTTGGCCCACGGAGCTGCTAACAGACGAGCGAAACCTCGGCGTCTTCAGCAGTCAAGGAGACACGGCCGACCATAAAAGTGAAAGTCACGTCAAAGACAAATAAGAGGAAAATTATTGGTTATCCGCTGGCATGAAGATCACACAGTCAGCCTGGTGTTTTGCAAACAATGCCAGCTCCGCATTAACACACATATCAAGTGTCTGGAAACGCCGCTCTGCTTACATGGCACTTCTTCTCCGGTTAAATCATCCGGATTTATGTCTCTGACGGACAGTCAAGTCCTCGGTGTATTAAATAAAAAACCTCATCTATTACCAGTCAAGTGCAATTTGTTTGAGAAGAACAGGACACTGTTGGCAGTCGTCTCAAAACAGAGACAATATGATTAAATCCTGTCGAGATAGCTGAGAATAATCCCATGTGGGAGCTCTGTATGCAAGTCAATCAGTCTTTACCTCATTAGTCTTTAAGACTCTGTGGTAATATAAAATATCCATGTTGAGCATACTGTATTATATTATTTTGGACATTTTAATTGGGTTTGTTTTATTAATCTGCAGAAAAGTAGATGACCAGAAGTATTTATCCAGCCACATGCTCTGTGAGGCCGAACTCATGCACAGGGACGCTTTGTGCTAAATGCTAAATCAGCAAGTTCATATAATCACAGCAACGATTCAAACGCTGATGTTTAGCATGTATAGTGTTCATCATTTTATAGTCATGAAGCATGTTCACATTTACTAATTAGCACAAATCAAAAACTACAGTTAAGGCTGATGGGAGTTGTTAGTTTTGCAGGTATTTTGCAGGTATTAGACCACAAATAAAAGTATTGGACAAATGAAAAGTTTGACTTGATGATGGTCTTAGATGGAAAGTCCAGTGGATCGCAAAAGTCATCATGAAATATCATCTGGGAACCATGAATATCTGTGAAAACGTTTCTCTGATAATCCATCTTGAAAACTTTGACAAGTGAGGGGAGCAAGTTTAGCTGCAATGAATCCAGTGGTGACATTTTATTTCTAAAATACAAACACTTTAATCTCCTGGCAGCGTTACAGGAAAAGTCAGGGGAGCGCTAATATCAGTAAGATTCATCCGCAGGGGATTGTGGACGTCTGTACACAATTTCATGGCAATCCATCAAATAACTGTTGAAATATTTTAGTCTGGAAGAAAGTGGAGCTTCCCAACAAATGACCGACATCCCTGCACGGAGAAAAACGTTCGAAGGCGACAGAAAAGCAGCGCTGAGTGTTTTATGTAAAGAGATTTCAACCACAATTCAATTACTGGACAGCAGTAGTTGTTAAGTGAAACTTTCATAATTTATGTCACAGAGCCAAGTTGCGGTGCTGCGAGGAGCCTCTTAATGTACAATATTCATCCGAGCAGGCACCAAGAGTCTTTGCCACTGGATGGGCCACGGAAAAAATCTTTAAAAAAAAATGAATGTTTTCGCCTGGAATCAATTTAGTGTGATGTTGTTGCAACTATATGTTGTCATTTTGATCCAGCCTCCCTGCAGGATAAGGGTAAGGATGATATAATAGCAGAGGAGAGACGGTCGGAAGCCAAAACCCAGATATGTTTGGTTAAAAGTGTCTGCGTACGAGCCCACAAATTCAGTCTGAGTCACAGGAGGGAGAAGAAATCCTGCACTGTCATTGGTTCAAACCGGTCCAAAATCCACGGCATATTAAATTTTAGCTCCAATCTGCTGCATCTCTCAATCCTCCCTCCAGAGTAATCTATCTCATAAAAATAAATGGTACACTTAAAAAACAAGAGTAGGCTACATCCACATGTGACTCAGCCCACTTATCTGTGTGAGTCTATGAAAGAAAAAACATATTTTTGTCGTAGAAGCAGAGGGGTCCAGTTTAAGGGTGAAACCAGCAGCCAAACTAAACCTCCGCGTGTTGTTTCAGTGCTTCTGCTGCTCCGTCGTTAATGACCTACTGTACGGCTGAAGCTGATGTCATAATTTCCTTCGCGACTACGTCAAAGTTAATGAAAAATGTAAATCTTTCACAAGATCCTGGATGAAAAGTACTGAACAGTATCTGCGAGAGGAATGGCAGATATAAGGGCAGGATTATCCTCCGAATACCTGCAGGAAATGTTGTCGCAATCTGAACTGAACAACCAGCCGAGAGGCCGACATTACGATCGCTTGAGTTTTCTGAAGCTCAAATACATTGTGGTTCATTTTCACTAACTTTTTGTGCATTAATTTATGTCACATTTCAAACTGCCCTTACCCCACACGGTGGTATTTTATTTAGATTTTATTATAGTTTTCACTATTCATACACATAAATACTACAGAAAATGTGCAAGAAAGAAATATAATACAGCTTTTTACATTTAAATACAGAGGGATTTTATCCCAAAACCCCAATATTTTCTTTCAAAAGGCATTTTTATTTGTGGTGTACAACATCTCAGTTGTGGTGAGCAGGTCAAACAGATACATGTTTTTGCAGACTGGCTCTCATAAAGTTTTTTAAGACCTACACACACCTGACCTGTGCATCACCACAGTTTCAGTATCACCAAGTTACTACAAATAAAATATGCTCACTGCATTCACAGAGGGGTGAATCTTGTGTTTGTTGAGGTTCTGGGATTTTATTGAGCTCAAGTGAAATACATTGTGATTCAGTTGCTTTATATTTATTTTATACGCTATATTAAAATTGAAGAAAAGTATCAAATGCTGCATCGTTTCTCAGAAAGTGACAAAAAAACATGATGACCTTTGTCCTTAAAACTGATGTCACTTGTTAAAGATAATCAGGTAGAAAGTGTAAATAAAATTTCACCAAAGTTTTAAAATCACTGTGGAGTCTCTTGAAATGTTCGACCAATACTGAAGACATACTTGATAAATAATACTAAGAATGGGAGAGTTTTCCTGCTCGGATTCCTCCAGGATTTGGTTCTGATGCCAGCGATGAGAGAGAGCCGTGATAAAAGACAGCTGTGATATGGCTGTGTGAATCTGAAAAACACAAAACAGCGAGCCCAGGGCACAAACACACCTCCGTCCCGTGAAACGAGCCTCTCTCAAGTCGGGCCAAAGAATGCTAACATCTCGACCACCACCAAAACATTTCTCTTTCTATTTCGCTCGGCCGTGCTGACACGCACGCCGTGGAGACGGGCTGGATTCAACGGGGACGACCCCTTTAATGCAAAATTGATATCGATCGAAGTTTGGCGAGCGGTCGCGGGCCAGTGAAGACGAGCTAAGCTGAGAGACGATCAGATGCAGAGATGAAAAAAAACGAGACAATCGAAGGAGCTGAGACGAGCGCTGATGTCAAATGCAGAGTTTAACGTGTGATGAAAAGCAGGAATAGAGACAAAAGAAAAGGGGACGCAAAACAACGCAGGAATGTTAAGTCGTCAGATGCCAGACCGTGATAGCCGAGGATAAGAGCGCCCTCACTTTGGGACTTAAACTCTTCTCTGTTGACTGTGTCTTGACATGATGCCCATGTAAAGTCTGCAGCACAAAACAGGAGCGGAGCCGGGCCCGCTTGAAGTGGTATCTCAGTTTGGCATGCAGGTTTTCCAGCCATTTCTTTTTTTATACATATATCTGACTCTTTTTATTATTCAGAGCTTAACCAGGGCTTAATCTTTAAAGTGATGCATGCAACTCTCCATCTCTAAAAACATCCTATATCAAAAAAACATCCAAACATACAGTAGTTCCTTCTGCAGTGGAGGAAATGTGGCTTCCTTCACTTTCACCTCATCTGTAACTTTCACATATCAGGACAACCGATCTCTTATCTGAGCTCGTTTACTATCCCACAGTGGACACATCTGAAGGTTTCTGGGACAAAAGTCACCGCCCCAGACAAACGTTTAAGACCGATGTTCTGTTAAAAAGCACCTCTGTGACATTTCTTATGGATGGAGGCTGGTTTGTTTGGCTTACAAAGGTTGATGAGCAAAGTTGCAGAGCAGACGTGCAGATCTGCCACAGCTTTACGCCCGCGTGTGAAAATTTAAAAGATGGATCATTAAACATGCCCACGTCCTAATTACTTTGTCTCGCCCCGGGCCCTTTTCTTTTATATGATTCATGTTTCGCCGTGTTTATCATTAGAGTAAACCGGCTAAATTGTCTGCACAAGGCTCGCCGGGATCGTGCTGAGCGACTTCGGCTTTGAATTTATGCGGAGAATAAATGAGGAACAGAGCACATAAGAGGCCTGTGGTGTGAGGTTGTTTTTTAAATAAACCCTCACTCAAACTTTGCGGTGGCGTGCAGCACTTTGGAGCCGTGTTAGGGATTACATCTGTCAGGCTGCAACAGTCTACACTGCACTCTGTCTCAGCGCGGCCCTCGGCCTCGCTCTCGCCGCCAAGAAATTAAGGACGCCCGAGCACACACCGGCTTCGCTCGCTGCGGTCGCCTGAGACAGTGATCAAAGTGAGAAAACTGTGTAAAAGCGAGCAGTTTTGACAAAGTAAACCAGAGCGGTGCCAGCACCGAACGTCCCTGCCACTGAATGTCCCCTTTTACTTCTAAATACTGAATAATCTTACTATAAAAGAGAGTGAAAGGAGATTTTAGAAGCACTTTAAGGGGAAAAACCCGCCCACCTGACCTCAGGTTAGCTAAAAAGAGATTTCAGTGTTGATCAAGAAAGTACAAAATAAAAGCGTCTTATAGCTTGCGTGTAAAATCCTTATTTGCACCATCACTTTAGATGTCAAAGTGGGGTAAACAGTACAATATCACACTCTGAATTGAAGTGTTGCACAAGATTACAGGATGATTTTACATCTTCAGACTTAAATAAAACAATCTGAGTGATGAGCGATCTTTTGTGATGTGAAAATAAAAAAAAAGCGAAATGTGAGCACTTTGTCCTCCTTGACCTGGAAATTTGAGATGTGCTACTTTTCACTTTTTAAAACAGTCGGGCTGAAAAGGCTGGAAACCCCAGAGAGCGTCCGTACCGACTGAACGAGACGAGCTGCTGGTTAAAAAAGGACGAGAGCAGCAGCGATAAAGCCATTATTCACAGACCAAACCATCCGACGTGATCTGAGAGAGGAACCCGAGCTTGGTTTCTAGCAGACAACACAAGCAGCCACGTTCTACTTTAAATCAAACGCAGACTGCCGTGCAAAGGAGGCTTGATCACAATCATTCATTCAAACAGCAGGAGCTCTGAAGCTAAACACTGTTTCTTTTTCAGCGTTTTTTTTTGTGCTTTTGCTCGTCCGAACCTGCCAAAACGTATTCCTGCAGTTTGCATACTGCGGCCTCAAGCCTGTTTCCTCTAAAAAAACAAAAAAAACACACGTATCGCTGCCAGTCTCGCATCCTGCTGCGAGTCTCTGCTCAGCCTTTCAACTGTCTCAGTCCAGAAAAAAAAGGGATACCGAGGGGAGTCGGATGCCCCGCTCGCTTTTTAAAAAGCATTCCACATCGTAGTTTTTCTCAGATGTTTTCTAACAGAGCTTCCATCTAAAACATGTGGCTCAGAGTGCAATTTTGTGCCTATTTGGTTTGAGTAATCTCCAGGAGATCTTGTAGATGTCAAATGAGGCCTGCGTATCATCTGTGATTTAGGTCTAGGTTATAACTAAGAGCAGATCCACCGGACGGAGGCCTGTAAATTCACACGAGGCTGCTTTATCTTACTCCATCTCCCCCTACGTCACTGTTTTTTGTCTTTTTTATCTCCCAGATTTCATCACTGCAACACTCTCTCAATCAGTTACCATCTGCTCATCCCACTTCACCCTTAATCACCTCGATCCCCGACTAACTGGTTAACCGGGGTGCATTGTGGATGGAGCTGCGGGCTCAGTTTTCTCCTGCGCTCCCTGCTGCAAATAACTTCAGCCTCACGACGAAACACGGCCAACTTTTACATCTGCACCTACTAAAAGCATCTGAAACAGCCTCAACCAAAACAGAAAATCGTGTTTTTACAATCTCTCTCTCTCTTTCTTGCTCTTTTCATCCAGACCTTCAGTGACGTGAAACAGGAGTTGCAAAACCCACTACAGCCATTTTAACAAGATTTTATTAAAACTGAACCGGAGTCGAATCCAGAAGATTATTTGATTTTTGCTGAATCAGTGGCGAGGGGACGTAACGCAGACTTTCTGAGAAGAAGAAGAAGAAGAAGAAGAAGAAGAAAAAGAAGAAGAAGAAGAAGAAGAAACAGCACTTTCACCAAAATGTAAAGATTACATATGAATGAAGCGAACTTGAGTATAAAAACGTGCACTCATAGTCCCCGCTAACACAGGCTCATTCATACTGCAGAGAAACAAAAAAGTATTCAATAACTCAGCAAGAGAAAAAGAGAAAGAGAGAGGGAGGAGGGGAGAGAGAGAGAGAGAGAGAGTGGAAGCCACAAATCACACAAGTCATGTTTTCCTCTGTCTCTTCATATCTTCGTCCCCTCTGGGCAGCGTGTTGCTCTCCTTAATGTTTTCGCCCCCGAAATGAAAAGGGACAGCTCCTTCAGAGCAATTCCCCCTCCGAATCATCAATAGATGCGCTGCTCGCTCGCTGGCGACGGACGGCTACGTGTATAATTTTCCTTTCCCTTTCATAAAGGAGCGAGCTGCTTCTGCTCCAAATGAAAGTTTAGCCTCTGGGCAGGCATGTTAAAGAGCCCGTTCCAGGTGCATGAGGAAATACTGCCGGGTTTGAATGGGGTCAGGGGTGAGGAGTTCAACTCTTTCAATAAATCACGACGAGCTGTTGTGACAGGCGTTCCCCCCGCCGCGACCGGGAGAGAAGTGTGAGCTCTATGAAATATGTCTTTCAAGTGCAGAGACTGGGGCCTTTGACCCGATGATTGCAACAAAATGTATGTGTTTAGGCCGCTTTTCACTCAGCGGCTTCAGCGGACGGTTAGTTATTCACAGTGGCTGACAGGTTTATCCTCCCATTTAAGAAGAGACAAAAGATGCACCAGATGATACTGCACAGACGCTCACGACATGTTAACGACGTTTCTTCTGTTTATCTGGGTTATATTTGGACTGTAAATACGCGAGCTAACATTACACACTTCAGAGGAAGATCAGGACACACAGACAGACGGCAAACAGTGACAGGTGGTCAGTAAGTCAGTGTGTCGGTTCAAATTCAAGAGAAACAGGCTGTCATCACGCCCTCACGTCCGTTAAAGATAGATGTATTTTATAGCACACATACAGATAAATTAACAGGAGACTCACTATTACATTTTTAAATGAAAATAAAGTGTTTCTCTGTCATGCATTGGATCATGCAAAACAAAACTTCATTAAATCTGTTATTTGTTCATTTTAAGCACTATTTTTAATCAAAACACTCTTCAATACGATATTTGTCTTAACGTTTCTAAACTTATGAATGAATTCACGTCTCAGTAAAACAGATTTCAAGTGGCCTTCACCTGCGCGATGCATTCAGAGGAAAAGGATGCATGTAATTCTGATGAACTGAGTGACTGATGAACTTTTATCTCACTGAGCTCATCCTCGCTGTTTAGTTTCACTCTCCAAATAGAAACCAAACATCATCTGCTGCTAGTAGTTCAAAGCGGGGCTTTTATTGTGAAGCAGCCACAGGAAACTGTGTATTTGAGTTTGTATGAGTCTATTTGATCAATTATTCACTCTTTTCTTTATTAAAACAGCTCCGGCTTGTTTGGCTGCGGTCCTTCATCACTGCTTTGTCAGAAATACAAAAGTTTTTAGAGCCTTTCAAACCTGTTAAATGACCACTGACTGTCTTGTTGGAGAAATTAATCCAACAAAACGTAACTTTAAGACTAAAAACTCTTTTTAAAAGAAACTTGGAGCATAAAGGTGTCATTCAAACCTAAATCCGAGACTTAATCCAGGTTTGGCAGACGTTTTTCGCCCCTGCCGAGCATGCGGTGGGTCTGGTCTGGTTTTTAATGGTGCTGTGTGACATGCGCGTACTCATGTCAGCGACTGCCCCAAACAGTTGTAAACTGGCTGTTTATGAGGGTGAGGTGCCGTGAAAAAGCACCACATTTTTGACTTTCACACCATCTGGGGAAAGGAGGGAAAAAAGCGAAAGAGGGCAGCGACCGCAGCGATGCGGCGCTCGGTGTGAAAACACACTGGAGGGATCTGAGCCAGGCCTGTGTAAGGGTTGGCCTGAGGATTCAGGACAGAAAGTGAAGGGGGACGTCCAGTGAATCAGCTCGAAACTCTGCAGCGTAAAATATTACACACGCTGGGGTAGTTAAATATTTTATTTAATGTTTTTTTCAAATTCCCTGAATTCTCTTACGTCTGCTAAATAAGGTTAAAATGATCTTACTGCACACTGACGGTCTGTATACTTTGTTCCAACTCTTTACTGAAGTTATGTCGTGTTTGCATCATGCATCATTTGATGTATGCACCTAAAATAATCATTTTATGCATCATTTACATACAATATCACAAAAATGCCAGGTCAGATGTGCCTGAAATGATGTATGCATCATTTTTGACACATTTGGCATAATGTGGAGATCTCCAGATTTCAAAATAAAGGTCTGTGGATTTTTCATAAAGTTTGGCAGCACAGTGTGACGTGATAACGATGACATGCAGCAACGACCTTTTCTTAAATGCAAAAGTTTTGCAGTTTCTTTTCATATGGTCACTGAAAAAATGACATTTATTGCACTGTAATGTGATTTTTTTATATATTTTTCTACTATTAATCTAGTAGAAGTGCAGCAGTGGACCACACACTTATTATATCTTATAACAAAAGGCTCATTCACATTATGAGTAAACGAAAACATGAAAAACTGCTGTTTTTGCTCTTTTTAATGAATTTTCTTTGTAACAGATCAGACCAAAAGATAAATCAAAACCACCTTTAACCCTCATTAAGTTATATTCCCTCTTTACTGTTACACATTCACCTCTGGCTCTCACGCTGCTGTGGACTCGGCGTATTAAGTGACTACTTCCCTGCTCCAGTACCGAGAGCTGCCCACATACTGACAAGTCAAGGTGCTCCGTGTGAGTTATGAGTTCATGTCAACCTCTGTCATGAGCCGCAGCTCACGGGCCAAGCCATCCATTTATTAGAGCCATACCCACCCCACTAAACAGCTCACTAACCGAGGGGTATTCACTTTAGCGCGGCTCTACCAACCTAAATAGCAGGAGATCCAAAGGCAGACCTTAATTGTCTGTGAAAAGAGTCAAACATTTCAAAGTACAGTAACCGTTAGAGCCTGTCAACCACACTGGCAATTACACCGCCGCAAATATTTAAATTTGTGGTTTTGGAGCCGAGTTTGAGGGGGGAATCATGATGTGCTAAGCAGCTCGGGGGCCGAGACCGAAACACGGACGCGTTCGGGTTCAGCCTGGAAAAAAAAGCAAAAGGCGGAATTAGTGCGAGCCGGCAGAAACGGAGCCCTCAGCCATCAGCGATATGTAAACACGTCGTTTTATTAAAGTCACCAGTGCCAGCGTATGGCAGAGATTATAAAGGGAACACGGGTTCAGATTGTATACATGGATTGGGTTACTGTACCTACGGAGCGGCGCAGTAACAGCTTCCATATGCCTGTCTGAAACATATGGCGCTTTTTCAACATCATCATTTACGCTGAGTGATGGCCGTGGTATTTCAGACAAACAGATGGGGGGGAAAAGACAAATTTCGAGGAGGTATTTACTTACAGTACGGTAAAGCATAGCGAGGCGTGACAATACCCCGAACTCCACGCAGGCTGAGCCGGGCGGAGGTTTAGTTAACTGGATATTTCTGCCCTGGTGGATTCAACTACAGCCCTTTATGTTAACTCTACCTTAGTTACTCGTAGAAAAATACTCTGCAGGCTCGCCGAGACTTAAACGCTCCCTGACAGAGTGTAAGAACTGGCAAATTTTATCTGTCAAAAATCCTCCTCCAGCCAGTGAGCATGCTTTGGAGTAACGTTGCTCAACAAAAATAAGCAAATCACTGAAAGCTCGCCTAATTCCAAAGCTGTCATCGCGGCCTTTTTTCATTCACGACTTTTTGGACGTGGTTGTCGGTAAGGCTGAGGCAATCGTTCTGTTACCCTACTGACCCCCTTTTTTTCTTGTTTAATTTAGAGGCTGAAAGCAGGTCCAAAAAAAAATGAGGAAAAACGATAAGGCCCTTTGTGAAGTCTTTCTCTTCTTCCATAAATCACCTCTCGACGTCCTCCGTAACATCAAACAAACTCCTGGGTGGTCACGCTGAGCGCGCGCCGACACAAACGAGACGCTCTCATCGTTTCCCGAGTCTCTTTTCTTTCTCCTCGCTCACGTCTGGACGCAAACGTCCGAAGAGGGACGAGTCGTGGAGGTAAAGACAGAGAGTGAGTGTGCAGAGAGGAGAGGAAGATGTGTGTATGTGTGTGTGTGTGTGTGTGTGTGTGTGTGTGTGTGTGTTCCTCCGGGCAGCCCAGTGACCGCTTGTGTTTGTTTGACTGCTGCCCGCCTGACCACGACTCTCCGCTGGAAAAACAGCCTTTCCCCTCGCAGCGTGCAAAGTTTTGTCACAGGCCTCCTTCTGGTGAGTCTGGACAGAATCAAAGAACGAGCATCTCGGCGTTGTTGAGAAAATCATTCTCTAGACGAGGCCTTGGAGTATTATGACGAGTAGTTTTAAGGTCTTTTAATGTGCTATTCCTTTTTCAGTGTGTCTGTGGATTTGGCATCAAGGTGTAAATGACAGAAAGCACAAGACAGAGACTCTTACAGAAGATGTTTAACAACACTTTTTATCTTCTAATACTCCAAAAACCCCAACAGATGTCTGTAAAGATCTTCAGCCGTCGTCTTCATGGGATATCAGGACTCAAAAGAAACTAGACTTCACATAATATGAAAAAAATGGGAGATCATCTCTCAAAGAAGGCCGTGTGTGTGTGTTTGTGTGTGTTTTTGTGTTGTAAGCACATGAGAAATCATTTAGGGTTAGAAAACGTTAGCTCTGGTTTGGCAGCGTGTGACTGTCAACCATTAATGCTTTCTCCATAAACAATTTTCAAAAACCCCAAAGAATCACTAAATATTTCTTCCCCAGAGAGACGCGGACAACAATGAGGAGCTTTTTTCTTTCACTACCGTTTCGCTTTTCACACACTGGAGTTCATCTTTTTAAGATTACGGTTTTATAACATTTCATTATGAAGACGTTCTGCTGCTGATGATGATGATCCTCCAGCAGCAGCAACTAACATAAAAATATATTTGATTTAAGAAATGATCGTCTTGAAGAAAAGAGTTATGGTATTAAACGTTGCTGCAGTGAGTTTTTTTTTAATTTTCCGCCATCAATCCTGACAAACAAGCCCGAGTGAGGCCAACACTTTAATGCTTAACTCTCGTGATATCTTCGGTTTCCTTTGGCACAGCACAATCTGCATCCAACCGGGCGATTTGACAGGGAATAAATTATCATGTATAAACTGTTTTGTTAACTTGTTGTGGCAATAAAGCTTATTATGGGGGGAAAAATGAAAAAACCCTCAACAATTTTCCACATAGGTCAGTCAGGAATCTGCGGGCCAACCCCTGCAGGCTAATGGGACCATTACTCGGGAAGAGAGGTATGCTAAATATGCGGTCGCTCTCTCAAAAAAGCACAAAACTAATTCCTCCGAATCCGATACGAAGTCGGGCCTGCGTGGATTTCCGAGCGATCGTAATTTATCTAAATCGCGAGGTAGAACGTTTTCAAGGCCTCGGCCGGACAGTTCAGTGAATTATTAGCCGTCTTTTTGTGAAGATTCACAGACGTGAGACGGTCGCCGATAAGTCGTCTCACACCTGATCGTTCCGGCGAAGCTGAGCACGCCGACATAATGGGCTCCATTGTGGTGTGTGTGCGAGTGTGTCTATGTGTGTGTGTGTGTCCTCTGACCCCTCCAGGGATAATTAAGGACACATTTTTATCCTGGTCTGCCTTGGGGGTGGGGACTGTGTGTGTGTGTGTGTTTGTAGGTGTGTGTGTGTGTGAGTGAGTACACCCTAATGTGCCCCATCCCGTTCCTTGTACACGCCGACCCAACCTGCCCTCCGTATGTCTGAGACCGGTGCTTCTGGGCTGATTTCCCGTATCACTTTCACTCACCAGCTCACACACACTCACACACTCACATATACACACACACGCAAACATGCACACACACACAAAGACACACAGAGGCACACACCTTTTTAGACCAAGCCCTTGTAAAGGCACCTCCTTAGGGAGCCGCCGTGAAATGTACTCCTTGTTAGGGTTGGAGTGTGTGTGTGTGTGTGTGTGTGTGTGTGTGTGTGTGTGTGTCTGCTTTTCCTCAGCTGTTTCCTGCCAGCTCGGAGACCAACAGACTGTGAAGGCCTCCCTCTCTCTCTCTTTTCTGCCTCTAAGTGACCGAAGAAACTTTGGACGAGGACGTTTTTCTGACGATGTCATCACCAGGAAAATCTGACTGAAATTGATGAGACTAAAATTTGATCCTCCTCCTCCTCCTTCACATCCCGTAATGAACTAAATCAAATTCTGGGCAATGAGAGAGTCTTTCCAAAGTGTATCTGCCCGTCACTGTAAAAATATCATAAAAGCTTTTATGGTTTCAGCGGTGATAAATCGACTTATTCAGCTTATAGTGCCATTTATAAGTGTGGTGAACTGCAACCAGAAAAGACTTTTTAATCCAAGCTCTTAGCTGTGGTTCATTTACATTAAACAACCATTTTAACGTTATGTTTTTTTAATATATCTGACTGTATAACTGATGGCGACATTTTCTTTAAATATGATTAACTTTTGGTTTCTTCCCTCACTTCCTTTAGTTCCCTGTGAAGAAATTCTTTTTTCCAGTTTGGAGCAAAAGTTTGAGAAATAGTTTAATTCAAATTCATGTGTGAATATTTACACTTTAATTACTTTTTAATTGGTTAAATACAAATTAATTAATAAATAGATAATTACTTTTGCAAAAATGTGTTTATTCGTGAGTTTATTTTGACAGCAGATTCATGATTTTAGTTATTTTTAGAGTAAATTATCAACCGACTAATAGAAAAAATAATAGTAAGATGAATTAATCGTGACAATAAATGTTTAAAAATGATAAAATGTGAAAAAAAGTTTGCATGAACACTTATTTCCTGTTAGATTCCCTGCTAGAAAGTCTGGAGGACTCTGCAGATATCATTTATAATTAGCATTTGTCATGATATTGGAGCATTTTTACGGTTTCTTTTGCTATTCAGAGCAGAAACTTATTACTTGAAAATGAAGTAAATGAAGCGTTACTGTTGATTTCTTCTGGTGACTCACAAACGAACTGAGTAACTTTATCTGGACTGAAAACGCCGACTGAGTAAATGATTAGGAAAAACGCCTCGTCTTCTTTATTAGGTGCGAACAATGCTGCTATTAAACAGACCAACGAGACACCCAAAGGACAAAGACCGTCTGCTTTAGATACACATCACCCGGCCACGAAACATGAATACACACACACACACACACACACACAGTTAAGTAGTGGAGTCTCTGCAGTTATCTGGTCTCTTTATCCTCCCTGTTTTAAGTCAACTTTCTTATCAGGCGGCTGCTACTTATGAGCTTGCAGCAAACTTATAAAGGAATTCAAAGCGCCGACCTGACTGAGACTCTGTAATGAGACTCGAACAGGCCACATGTCTGTTTCTGATCAGTCCCAAGCTGATAAAAGGACGTTTTATTGATCCTCCGCTTCAGAGGAAGACCTGACTAAACTCTGTTTTATTTGCACAGTAAGCTGATAAAGCTGCAGTCCAAATGTTTAGTCTGGTCGAGGTTAGTTTAGTCATCAAACGACAAGATGAAAAAGAAGGTAAGGGAAGTGACCTGGGACAAAATTCAGAAAAGAAGGAATATTTGTCACAACTTGTAAAGAAAAATAAGACTCTAGAAATGTATTTTGTTATAATGAAACTTATACATCATATATCTTTATATCTGAAAGTTTCCTTGCAGATTAGAAAGAGAAAAAGCTAATTAGTGTTTTCAGGTTTTTTGTCTCTGCTCTCTTGAGTCGTCTTTGTTTTCTCGTCCTCTACGTGAGTTTGTTAAGCTGCTCAGACTAAGACGCCTCCTCTGCAGAAGTGCTCTCCTGACAAAAAGAGGAATTTTGTCGCGGGGATGAAAGTAATCTCTCCGAGTGCTTTGATGAGCAGGGGGGGGGGCTAATAAAGACCTGGATGTTACTGAGCTGTCGACACTTTAATATCACAGAAACATTTATCTCGTCTCATGTTAAAGTGTGTTTGACACCAACCTGCTCCGAAGGCGAAGAAGAAGCTCTTGTCGGGATGCTCCTCCAGCAGCGCCTTCACCCTCTTCCCCATCCTCTCGTTCCTCTTGTAGATGAGCTCCTGTCGAAAGTAGCTGTCTATTTCCTGGGCGGTCACCTGCTCGCTGGGTGGCAGCGTCACGTTATTGAAGTTAGGGACCTGCGGGGGTGATGGTTTGATGAGCCATGAAAGTGAAAAGGGGAAAAGGGGAGAGGAGATTTCTTTTGTTTTGTCTTTGCAGGAGCTTCTATTCAGTTTTTTAAAAGAAAAACGGCGAAATTCTAAAAAACCTGTTGCTCAGATTTTACAAAAAGAGTCATAAAAATGAAATGAAAAGTAAATATCTGGACTGACGAAGGTGCAGAGGAAAAAAGGGCAAATAAAGAGGGACAAAGAAAAGCTGAGCAAAGAACAGAAGAAGTAAATTGGCAATAGTGAAGAGAAAGTGGTAAAGGGAGGGCGCAGGAGTCGGTGTGGGGGATGAAAGGTCGCTCACGGGGTTAAGGGGGTGAAGGTAAAAGGTCAGGGGTCGTGTCACTGGGACACTCCAAAAGGCCAAGAGGTCAAAATGACTCCTAGCTTATTAACTGGAGTGAAAGTAGTTCAAATGCACTGATAAGATCTCATAAGAAGCAGATAAGATAAAGATAACTGACCTGCGAGGTGTCGTGGTTGAAGATGATGGAGTTGAGGTCTCCGCAGTTGTAGTGCCTGATCAGGTCCTCGGTGGTGTACGGGACCTGCAGGCTGCCAGCCCTCAAAGACTCCTGCTGCAGTAACGTCTGGTTCAGAGCAAAAATCACCTGGAAAGAGACGAGGACGACCAGTTATTCATCGACTCAATTTGTATCCTGAAGATCGTAGCTGGTCGTAGTTGATTTGGCAAGAACAAGTAGAAGATCTGACTTGACAGCATCGATGCAACAAATATATAATATCCAATAATAAGTAGATTAATAATGCACAACTTTGCTCAGCTGTTCAGATCTGAAACTCTTAAATAGTCGTTAAAGTTAAAAAACTTCCTTTATAATGAATTACTCAGTCTGTTTAAAACAGAGATAGAAGATTTGTTTCTTGTGTTGCACATCTTTTTAATCAGAGATGCAAACAAAACCAGACCAAACCAGCAATCTAGAGCTGAAGCTGCTGCGAATATCATTAGTTTGATAATATTATGGGATGAATGTTTGACCTGACATAAATGTGAACCATATGGTGGTGCTACAGGAAAGGTCAGGACTTCACTCAGATACATCCTCTGGGGACAACAAACACCTGAACGAATTTTTTGTACCATCTCGATAGATCAAGATTTTTACAAGATATGTGAAAACTTTGTCCTGCTGTCGATGCTAGAAGCTAAAAAAACGAGCATCACCAGAGCCAGTAGCACTTATCCTCTGAGGACCACGACTTTCAAAATAAAATTTCATCTAAATCTGTCCGATAGCATCCTGCTAACATGGAAACAAGATATTTATATCACACAAGTACCACAAGAGATCATGTTAGTGGGACAACACACAAGTGGGTATGTTAAATAAGCAAGAAACTGTTGGTAAAATCAGAACATTGAAAGAAACTCAAACCCACACAGGTTGTTGACTGAGAAAAAGGTTTAGATTTACTGAACTTTTACAGCAAAGGAGACAGTTTGAGTTGAAGCTGCCAGAAAAGGCCTCTGCTCTGCTGCGGAGATTCGGCCATTGTGCGAGCGTGAAATCGTCCAGTGTTTGGTGAGAGGGCCCTGGTGAGCCTGCCGCCTGTGATCAGCGCCGCGAGGACACACAAATGCATACATGCACACAAAATGCACATAAACACACACACACTGAAGGTCCTTACAGCCTACACACAGCATGACTGAGAAACACACACACACACACAGAAACCGACCACCGCCGTTCACCTCAGCATACGGTCTCCCTCTGATCTGTCCACCATACACACACACACACACACACAGACACACACACACCTTTCACCCTGCAGGCCCTTGATGTTGATTCCCATAAAGGAGGAAAGTTTGCATGGAGTATTTGTTTCTCAATGGGAACAATCAGTCAGAGTGAAGATGTGTTTTGTCAGCTGTGGAGCTATGTAAATGTGTCTACAGTATGTCTGCATGTTTTTACAATCCAGCATGCGGGCGTGCACCTCCGTGTGTGTGTGTGTGTGAGCCCCTCAGATCTTTGTCAAATGAATTGTGTATTGATATGCATACCCGTACGCCAACCAGGCCGACCCAAGTGGCTGTTTTTTTTCATGCTCTGTTTTCTAAGGTGCTCTGATGACACTTTTCTCTCCGGGCCGGCTCATTGTGGGAGCCTCGGTGCGGCAGGAGAGGAGGAGGAGGGCGAGCGTGGAGCAGATGCCTTCTTGTCAGGGGACAAAGAGCCCCTCCGTCACCCTCTCTTCTCCTCTCCTCCGCGATCCCTCCAGCTTTCATCGGCCGCGCATCAAAGTGGCGCTCTGCATATGAAAAGGGCCCCGTCTTTATGCCGCGCAAATTAGCCTATCGCCGCCCCTCCCCGGCTCATTTCACAAAAAACACCCTCACATCTGTGCCACGTCCGTGAAGGAAGGCCCTCATCTGCAGGGTCTCCCCTTTTCTCAGCTCGCTCTCTTCTCCTCTTTCTCCACTCACCGTGCCTTTCAGCCCCTTAAATTATGGCTGTGAAGGGGAGGAGGAGGGTGGAGAGAGAGAGAGAGAGAGAGAGAGAGAGAGGAGGGGGGAGGATCAGTCATAGCCAGATAAAAAGAGTAAAAAAGAAAAGGAGGGGGGACGTTTAACGAAGATAGGGGATAGAAAAACAAGCAAAAGGGCAAGGAGGGATGCAGAAAACAGGAGCAGGAGGAGAGGAAAGAAAGAAAGAAAGAAAACGTTGATGAATGATTTCTTTCTTTCTGCTGTGATCCTCCTCTTCTGTTAGTGCACTGTGGGTCAGCGGGTGCATTTTCCCACTCGGCCCCTTTCATCAGGTCCCCCTGTTACTTCTTCTTCTTCTTCTTCTTCTTCTGCCCTCCCCTGCACCCCATCCCGCCCCCTCCAGCACGCACACACAGACACACAGACACACCCCTTGCTGATATCAAAGCAAGCAGAGCCAATGAAAGTCAATAATTGTCCTTTGTCATGGAAATGGCCCCCCTCTTGTTGAGATGGAGTGGGGTGGGTGTGTGCATCCAGAGCAAACATCATCACAGTCGGATTCCCACATGTGGAGATTTGGAGTGCTCGGCGGCGCGGCTGAAAAAACTTCCAGCCGCTCTCGCTGTGGAGGCTTCGCATGAAGAAAAGAGGCGAGCGAGCTGAAGGGAGAGTGTCTCTGAGGAGAGGTGGCATTAAAAGCATTTATGAAACAGTGGACGGCCTTGCAGCAGTCATAAAAAAGGAACAATAAAGAATATTTGGTTTTAAACTAAGAAGAAAAACTGTTTGCAAAAGAGCCAAATCTCAACTTTCCAGCAGCATTTCAGCCTGTTTCGCACACTTCCAAAGAAGCAGACTACACGCCGAACACGAGCACATCCATCACACAGCTGCAGCATTAATGCAGCACGCTGAAAAACACTCTTTGAACAGTGAATATTCATTCTTTAATGATGTATTTACATTCGCCTGAGAGCACAATGGACCATTTAAAGTCTCTGAAGTCTCACTGAAACAAAACTGTTGTTGTTCTCTTAAAAAAAAAAAGGTGAATAATGAATCATATCGTTGTTTTATTTCTGAAGCTACACCAAAGATGTAAAAAGGACTATTTGCCACCTTTATGAAGTGAAACTAAAGCTGGAATCAGACTGCATAAAACTCTCTTGGCCGAGCTACGCGGCAAACCGCACGTTGAACCCCGACCAATCACAGCTGGCGTGAAGCGTACGGGTAGGAAACCGACTTCGTTCCCTTAACAGCAGCAACATCACACATCAGCATCAAGGAGCTTTAAAAGCTGTCGACCCAGGTGAGAGAAGGAAGAGAAAGTCTGAAACACCTCTGTCTTTAACTGTCATTTGATCATTTTGCACCGTCAGGCCACAATCTGGATGATGCTCTTATACAAATGAGTCACAGATTGTCCTATAAATGGCGACAGAGTTCATCATTAAGGGGACGAACTTTGTTCTTGTGCGGAGAGAGGCCGACGTCTGACCGCTCTCACACTTCAGCTCCACCTCCAGCAGATTTCATTTTTCATGCCACAGACAGAACAAGCGCAGATAAGAAAACTCGAGGGTTTTTAATCTGAGCAACAACATGTCAGCAACACATTTGGTCTGTGTATAAATGTATGTAAACTGTACGTGAGGTCCTGTCGCTGCGCGGATCTGGTGCGATGTGAGCAGCTTGTAAACAGCCAGATAAAGTCCTTGTATGGTAAAGCCGCCGGCTAATTGATGTTATTCTGATCGTACACGCTGGCTGCGTTTCAGCAGCTTCATTTCCAATTGAATTTTGATAAGAAACTAAAGAGGAGCACGTGTGTGTCGGCATGCAGGCATCTTTCTCTCCGTGCTGTCTTTTTTCCTCCTGCTTGATTGGCTGCACTCGTGTGTGTGTGTGTGTGTGTGTGTGTGTGTGTGTGTGTGTGTGTGTGAGCAGAAAATCACGTCTTCGGGTTGAAGCAAACATTTCAAAAGTAGCTTGTCCACGCTCTTGACTAACCATGTGCTCAGACCGCTGCACACACACACGCACGCACGCACACACACACACACACACACACACACACACACACACACACACACACACACACACAC
>JBAJHX010000035.1:18953437-18970802 GCA_037176925.1 Amniataba percoides | reverse complement strand
ACCGTGTGACGCTAAAACCACAAATTAACACTACTGTTTTGCAGGGTGGTGAATACGGGTGCATTCATATTTCTTTTCTGATGTGAAGTTCAGTAAGACATCAAATTTAGCTTCCATTCAGCAAAATGGATGTACGATGACATTCAACACTTATTTTGATTAATGTATCGGTTTCTGGATAGTGAAGTAAAAAGGCTGGTCACTGAATTATCATCTGCCAGGAAAAATAACACATCAGCCTGATAATCCAACAGATGTGGAGCATCTGCTTCAATGATGAGAGCCAGGCAGGAAAACTCTCCACCGCGATGCACTACACGTCCACATCCAGCACACGTGATGCAAATGAACCACGATAGCTTCTTCTATTTTGGACTCTTCGGGCCTCCATCCCATTAAAGGTCAGTGCCGTCATGATGGCTCGTTATTGGTCAACAGAGTAAATTTGTGTCATTGTTCATGGTGATATAATTCGCCTCCTGATGCACATTTGCAAGAGTTGCTCTCACCCCAAAACGTTGTCTTCCATGTTTGAGAAAAAATGTTGAACACGAACTTGACAAGTTGCAGACGAGCAATCACGTGAATGTCAGAGAGCGACTTTGCAGTGTTGGTTGAAAAATCCACTCAGCTGGCAGACACTCAGGTTGAAGTTTGAGACAACACTTCTTTGCTTTCCTCCCTGTACGTTCGAATCGATGTAACAGCGTGGAGATATATTTGCTCGTCTGAGTCTGGTGAGCGCGTCTTGTGGAGGACGGCCAAGCCTCACAAAACCCTCCTGTGTGGTGCTCACCTGCGAAATTCCACTCAAGCCACCAAAAATGTGGAGCGGAGCCAGAGAGACACAAGTGGATTTATGGTCAGGTCAGCTTAAAAAAAAAAAAAAACCTGTGGTCCCTCCGACTGCAGCTCAACTCTTAAATATGTGTTATTAGCATCTCTATATTTATGTGGAATCAGACTCTTTTTACTATGTTTCATACCATTTTTACATTACTATGATTTTTTGACATCACATTTATTTGCAAATATAGAGCTACATCAAAGTTAATAGCAGACAAATTAATGCTCGAATTCTCATCTCATAAAATAATCCCAAATCTCAAAGTTGCTGCTTTTTGCACAAAACTTTTCCACAAATCCGGGTGACACTCTGAGGGGAAGCAGAAACTATTAATCCTCTGTGCTGGAGCTCTTGGACAGCTCTGGCTTCGCGTTTGCTCGGCAGACTTCCAGCCAGGTTTGGCTGCTTTCTACCTGCCGGCGGTGGAGAAGCTTGAATGAATTCAGACCCGCCGCAGACCTGGCCAGCGCGGAGAAAGCGTGAGCAGGCCGGCGTTTGCTGTGGCGGGCTGATGCTCATGTGAAAACTAAACCTCTGTCTTAAAAAAGCACCGATGTCTGATAGTTCTTTGCATTTTAATTCAAACAGAAGTTACAGGCTGACTATGTGAAAGTAAGCTGAGGTGATTTGCTGCAGTTCGTCTGCTCGGAGGTCGCCGCAGCAGAGGAGATAAGATCACAGTCGTCTCATTCGCTTAACATCAGACTAGAACGGAGGCATTAAGCTTTTTAACTGCTGATGTGTATCCGCACGTCGAGAAGATCATTACTCTTATCTGATAGCCATCATGTCCGCGGCCACCTTTCATCAGATAGCATGCAGCCACACGTTTCTTTTCACGTGTGGGCAACACATTGTTTTAATGCAGCGATACAGCACAAATCCACTGTTACAGGAAAACAGGAGTTTTAGGTGAAAGTGTCCTCTCATCACAGAAAATGCAAAATCAGCCGTCAGTCGAATAAATGATGAAGTTACTGAACAAGTTTAATTAATAACTTTGAGATTAAAAGCTTAAAATAAAGTATTGCATTAATAAAATTTGATATATTCTGTGTCATTGATGTAAAAAAAGGGAATCATGGGACGAGATTTCCCACAGTGCAGCCTGAACTTCACATCAAACATCACTACACGCTCTGCCTCGTGGGTTAAGACGCGTTAAAACAATGTGAACTCCACAGAAGTTGTTTTACGAGCATTTTGAGCGACAGTTTGAACTCAAATCTGCAGCGTTTTGACATAACGGGAGACATCTGCTGACCCGACACAGAGGCTGTTTGTTGGCGTGACCGAATGATACTGTAGCTTAAAATATATTCATTATTTTAACTTATACAAAGGAACTAATGTAAGTACTTTCTCCTTAAAAAAACATGTATGTGCTTAATTTATATCAGCCACATGCTAATTATGTGCCGATTGGCCGGAGCTTAGTCATAACAATGACATTGGGGTCTTGGCCACACTCAGCCTGCAGAAAAATCTTAACTTGCACAACAATAGAGGGAATGATGGGCAGCAAACAAATTAAAATTAGCATCGTAATGACTAATGGCCCTTACGTATAACTTACATTAGCTTTAAATAGGGGAAGGCCGCCGTTAGTGAGCGTTAAGTGTATTTGTAGATGCTGAGCTTTTCTTACTTAAATTAAGGTGGTGAGATATCAGAATCACAAACGCAGCCCGGCGTTTTTTCCTCAGGCTGTTTGCCGTCTGCGAGGTTTCACAATCGCCTGCTGGAACGGCAGATGGAAAACCGCCTGCTAAAACACAGCAGTGGCAGAGAAATCTGTTATTTCATCTGCAATTACATTCAGGGTTATTTTTACTTGTTTCACTTGAGTTCTTATACATTCATCTTTGGCGCAGATCGAGTCATTGATTAATTAATTGTAATGAACGGTGCACGGCTCGAGTGTTACCTTGGAGCCATTTGGCCGACTTAAACATTACTGCAAGTTTTAGTTTGTGTGATCACAATCAGGCTGAGCATTTACAGTAATGCAGAATAAAAACACTTCTCACAGTATCTAATGCAAAGTATTACCCGGGTATGATAATTAGACAGGGCCATATATAAATAAATGTATAAATGATGTGAAGACGCCAGTGTTATTTACTGCAAAGTGGCTGTTAAGGCCTCAATATGCAGGTTTTTATGTCCTTCCAAAAGAGCAGATAAATCACACTAATAAGCATTAAGTAGCAGGCGCAGCAGCTTATTTGGAGGTATCAGACGTTAACGTGCTACGAGGCTCCTCAGCTTGTGCAAGCTTTCATGACCCGGTCTTAAGTCAGAGAGACAAGCTATTAAATCCCCATTTGAGCTGCAGAAGCCTGAGTTACACGACCAGGAAAAGCCTGCAGCAGTCTCCAAAGTCAGACTCTCCTGCGCTGGAGCGTATTACTGTATATGCTTTCAAGGATCTGAGCTCTTTTTCTTGGCACGGTGTCGGCACCATCCAGCTGCATCCGATCCGCTTTCAATCAAAAAAACAAGACGCTGCAAAGGGATGGACTTACACACGCATGGAAAATTTACACAATTATACTACCTTGATATGACGGCGGCAAAGAGGGGGATTAGCTCGTAATTACATGAAAAGAGACTGTTGAAGGGTCTTTGTTGTGTCTTAAAGAGGCTGAAATGTTCAGATTAACAAACTCATCACACTGATGACTCCTTTGTTCGGTAGCTTTTCTTCACGATGACTTGTTGACAGACGTTACGCTCCGATTTCTGTCAATCAAAAGCTGTTTTGAAGGTGAGAGGAGCTCTGCGTCTTCGCCTCCGGTGTCACGTATCCAGACAGATGGACAGATAATGTCTGTGGGCATGTCAGACATCTAATATGGAAGTGTTTGGTCAACAGCTCGGAGGAAATCAAGCACCTCGGTGCCACATGAAACCAGCGACTCAAAGGAAGCCGTGAGGACACGTTGGAAATTCAAGCAGAGAGCTTTACACACACACACACACACACACACACACACACACACACACACACACACACACACATTCATACACAAACATGGACTCTTGCAAACATGCACAGAAATGCACATGTGGGCGCAAAACCTTCATATAAACACAGACACAAACAACAATAAACAGATGCAAACAATTACACGGACAAATACACACCGCGCTGCAACTAAACATGGGAAGTTTACTCCCATTGATCAAAGTGCAGCGAAGTAAAATCATCAGCTGCAAACTGTTTTGGGGACAACATTTATGAAACAAACATACTTTTCATGTTAAGTAACATCATCCACCGGTGAGAGCAAATAATACAAATCTCCTCCTGCAGTATGAGTGACAATAAATTCACAGTTTTATTGCAAAAAGTGAGACGCCTGTGGGTTTATTTATCTTCGAGCGGGGGTGTGTGTGTTTAAGTGTATGTTAACATATTTCACTATAATCTGTCTGGCTGCACAAACTTTTTTTCTGGTTTGACAAAATTACATTGCCTGTTTCCTGTTATATCTCATGCGATGACATTTACTTGGAATAACTCTTTCATCACTTGTTTAAAAACGTCCACGCGATTCGTCATCTCTGGAAATAACAAATGAATATTCTTTAAGCCGGGACAATCGTCTGGCAGAAAAAGTCCCACTCGAGATGCCTTAATGAGTTTAATAAATTCGAGCGCAGGTTAAGATTCATGGCTGTTCTTGTCGTTTCTTTGGCCGCGTCCGCTCATGTGAGCGCACGTATACGTTTCATCACTGCAGGCCGTTCTCTGGCGATCGCTCAATCAACTGGCCGGATAGCTGTGGTTCTTTCCACCCGGACAAATGAGATTTAATCACATTTGCTGCCCGTGTATCGCTGTGTAATACTGTCATCACACCAGCATATGTTCTCTTTCTTAAACACACACACACACACACACACACACCCAGTACCTGCAGCAACCAAAACTATTCATTCAGAAGTTGTTGTTTTTTATGAAACAGTGACATTTTGGAAAAGTTATTTTCTCTCTTGCCAAGAATTAAATAGGAAGATTGATGCCACATTTTTTTATATCTATACATTAAATATGAAACTGCAGCTAAAGGAATGACTGCGGAAAGTAACCTGGCCAAAGAAATAGTCCCATTCAAACCCCCCGTAAAACCACATTTTGACATTTTTACTCATTTTACAGATTTTTACACAGATTAAACAAATGAGATCTGATTTTTACTATTTCACATGTTAATCATAGAGCTTTAGAGGTCCTGCAGGGCTGATTTTTGTTCATTCCTCTTCCACTTTCCTCCAATTTTCGTGCTAATCTCAGCAGCAGATTCATATTTGTCACACAGACAATGAAAGACTTTCACAAAATGAACGATTCCTCTAAGAGCCTTCCCAGAAGCAACGTGCACAGACAAGTGTTTTGGGCACATTATTGGATTTAATAACTTAATAATTAGCTTTGCATCATGATGGTGGTGAGGTGTTTTGTGGATTATTTGTGCCAAAAACCAGCTAATGTTAGAGAAGCGGTGCACCAAACTCACACTGACAAACAAAACCAGCTCACCAGCTCTCACCACAGCCATTTACAAAACTCACAGCCACAGTCCAACTGCGAAAAACACTGATGTCGGTCAGTAAGTTCTCAGAAAGTACTCCTTTCTGTGTATTCAGTCCAGAGTGAGGTTTTAAAACAAGAATCAACTCTGAAGTTAATCACAACTTGAATCAAATCTTAGGATTCCTGAAGAATTCCCAACCCTTCATCATTATCATCATCATCGAGTCAAGCTTCACTTTTCATATAATCTGCATCACCGGCACGCTCAGCGGTTGTCGGGGTCGGGACGACGCGGGGTGAGGGAGTTTTGAGATGCTCTCACTGTTAGAGGAAGTTTCCCTTTAATCCCAAACCCTGAAAAGTGTTATGTAAGGAGACGTAAAGTGAAGGAGAATCTCTTTAATGTGCTTATTTACATTTAAGGAGGAGAGTGTTTCTGAAACTGGGTATGGAAATGTCTGAATTTCAGATGGAACAGATGATAATTGGGTTAAAATATCTACTGAGTTTGGTACATGCTCAGATTCAGGTGGGCAGAAGTGACTGAAATACCTTTTTCATACATAATGTTTCTCCTCCGTAACGTAAGAGGGGCTGAAATGTTAAAAAGAGAAAACAACTTTATTTTCAGGCCGACAGCTTTGCACTACTCTCGGGGTATAAAAGCGGGTTTTGTTTGGATTTCATCAGGCCTTCGCCTCGTGGAAACCCTGCAGATCCAGAGACCCCGCGGCCCGTCACTTCAAGTGAAAAGAAAACACCGCGAGCGAAGTTACAAGGTTGTCAAACAGAGGTAACGTCATGATACCTTTAATGGAGGCCGAGTCACGCCTTCCTTCCTTAATGGCTCCTCCACTGATCTCAGTCTGCATCTCGGCCCTCCTTGTTCCAGTCCCTCCTCGTCATGAATAAACCAAATGGGCTTCAAACATTCCTGCCCGGTTCTCAGAGACGTTCACTGAGACCTGCATTCATCGCCCTCGCCATGCACCATTACTCCCAGTGATGGGAGGAAAGAAACAACACTTTCATTAGCAGGTCTGCTCCACTGAGGTGTGGAATGTCCCGCGGGTTTCCAACAACAGTGACAGAGAAAGCCGGCCTTCATGCGACCATTGTTGTCCTCAACAAGCTCACTTAGTGTAATGGGCAAGGCCGAGCCCGCTCTTCAAAAGACGAGGGGCGCCGCGCAAGAATAAGAGCAGTCATGCTTGGCCAGATTAGAGATCTGGGTAAAGAAAGTATAATTCATTGTGGTTTGAAAATAATGAGCTCAATGGGCTTAATTTATAATGGCAGGCAAACTCAAAAATGGACACATCGCTTGTGAGATGAGATAAAAAGCCGCCCTGTTTTCAAAATGCATTAAGTTATCTGATAATGTAAATCTTGTAGATGTTAAGCACTTAAAAACAGCTGCACAAAGCCAGAACTGAGCATTTAAAGGAACAAGAGCTAATCTTTCTATGAAAGCATCTGAGGAATCGATGTGAAGGTGAACACGCTGAATATTTCTAAAGATATTTCATATATTTTACAAGCACTTATCTTTAATAACTTTGACTCAGCAGGTGTCATTCATCAGCTTCATGTCACAATGTTGGAAAAGGGAAAACCCTCAGAGGAAAAATGAAACAGCCTGATGAGTCACAACCAGGTGCTCGTGAGAAAGAAGAATCTCAGGTCAGACACCAAACTCTCTTCTCGATAATCACAAGTTGATCAAACATTTTTCTCCGAGAGTCTGAATGGAGCTGAAGTGGATCTGACATGCTGGACTCGCAGCCTCTGACTCCTCCACTTTCACTCTCTCGGCGCCTCGATAACATTAAGAGCGCCCTGGCTCGAGACGGCCGATGGTGGTGTGATTCAGCACCTCTCGAAACCTCTGCAGAGGTTAAATGAAGCGTCATCGCGAGGCCTGTTCTCACCTCAAACTCCTTCACAACCAGATTTTGGGATTCCAGAAAAGCCACTGTGATTTTCCAGCTTGGAAATCAGTAAAAAGGCACGTCCCTCCAATCAGCTGCACGCAGGGGACGTGTTTATGCTAATGTCTGCATCGGCTCTGGTCAGACGTCCACAAAAATGTATTTCTGTCATGACCACATGTCAATATCTGAAGTATTGAACAGAAGTAAGCATGAAGGGTGTTGTTCTGCGGTTCCTTTTAACAAAGGCGAAACATGAAATATTTCATTTTCCATTTGCCTCTCCCTTTTCCTGTAAGGTCCCCTCCATGCCAGACGTAAATGGCCAGTGAAAACATTACAGAGACTATTACAGGCCGTAAATATGGTTCTCGAGCTGCGGCCTGATTAAACACTGCTTTCACTCAAGAATGGCGGCCGAGGCGGCGGCGGCGTTTCTCCGCCGTGTATCTCACTCATCACGCTCTATCTGGACATCTCACAGCCGAGTTGAGCTAAAAGGCTTTAAATGGAATTGCCCTTTTCAACTGCGAAAGAAGAAGAAGAAGGAAAAAAAAAGTTTACTGAAATATCACGCGGGCTGCTTCGAGCCAGCGGCGTTAAGGCGTCCGTCGAGCTGCTGTTGATTAGATTGCAGCCGAGTGTGGAAATTATGGAGTGCCAAGCCGTGCGCTGTGTTGGTGCAGCGTCGGGGTCGGGGTCGTTTCTGGGACACTGGGATTCATTGTTCTGGAGGCTCTGTGGGCCTAATTCGATGAAAGCTGTGATGATGGGAGGTTTTCTCTCTTTTCATGGCGCTGTTGACAAACCCAATTTCAGCAACTCACTTTCTTTCTCCGTCCCCGCGTGGTAGCAGCTGCCATCCAAAAGAGACCAATATTACCTAAATAATCTGCCAACTCCTTTATCTTCATAAGGTTGGTGGAATATGATGCTATTCTACTAATTCAGTCATACAGGGCATCATCATCATCATCAGGATTCCTGTAAACCTGCTATCCTGCTAAAGCTCAGACACTCGAGTCACTCCTTTGCAAAGGTTTTAGAGATCTCCTGCATCTGCCTCTGATAAAAAACGTCATTATTTGCAAACTAACCAGACGACAATGATTAGAAGAAGATCAGCTGGTGCAATATTTATATAATAAATATCAGACTGATCATTGTTATGGCACAAGATGAACTTAATTATCTTAAAAAATCTTCAAACATCGCCATTGGATTCTATTCTACCGCCTGTGCAAACAAGCGGCCATTTTAACTATTTATATATTCTTTGTGATAATTGACGTCCACCATTTTTCCTCCACGGCTGCGAGAATGCTAATAAAAAGCGGAGCTGGGCGGTTTGGGCCGAGACGTTTGAGTCTGAGGGGGCCGTCAATTCAAACCTGCTTTAAAATAACAACACTTTAAGCTTCTGGGTGTTAGGGTAAGTGGTCAAATGTAATCCCCTTAGCTCCTGACCAGCATTAGCAGAAATTCCTCAATAATACGCGACATGATTTCATAGTGACTGCTGCCTTTGAGAGATGTTTGCAATGCAGAGGGGGGTCACTGGGGGGCACGGAGAGACAGACAGGCAGACAGACGGGGGGTGGGGGACTTAAGTGAGCTGGTCTGAAAACAAGGTGCCTCTTTTTTTCTGGTGATTTCAGACTTGAGTCATTAGGATTTTTTTTAATAACAAAAAGGTGGCGGAGCACGGCCGAATGTTTGCACAGCTGATTGTTAACAACGCACCTTTCTCCTCTCCAGCGCAGCTTCGGGAAAACCGAGGAAAAGATAAAACTACAGGCCCCTTTTGTAAAATAAATAGTGAATCTGAATCTACGCGTCTGCTCTTTGTCAGGAGGAGCACACATCGTAGTCTCTTGAGCTTTTAAAAGGTGTGAGCCTTCTTCAGCAAAGTAGATCTGACACTGAGTTTGTTGAAACGACGGAGAAACCGACCAGACGTGTTACGAATCGTTTGACTGGACGTGGAGTTCAGAAAGAGGAAGAACTTGCAGTTCAGAAAACAAGGATGTGCTGCTCTGTGGAACATCTTCTTCCACCTTTACCAAAAGTTTCAATCAGATATTGGAGGTCTGTAAGATCTGTCACCCCCACGCGTGGAAGCGATTAAAAAATGTGTAAACAAACGAACGCACGTGGAGATGCACGTCACTTCTCAACGAAGGAGACGTTCACACACCAGCGATCCATCGTGGCTTCCTAATTACAGCCTCAGGTTCAGAAAATTGTGTACAGCCTCATAATGACAAACACACCATAACGTTCAGCCTGCCACACACACACACACACACACACACACTTCCCGCTGCAGCAGTGTTGGCGTTGTGTACAGACGCAGACCTCACAAACAGAGCGTATCTGCTGCGATAAACAACGAGCCGCTGACGCACTCGCCGTCCTCTGTTTGTCCACACGGCGAAGGCTTCACCTGGACAGGATTAAATACTTCTCAAAAAAACAAACACTGTTGCTCCTAAAGGGGATTTTTAGCTCCAAGCAGCCAAATCTTTGTTGTTCATAAGATGTAAGATCAGTCCTCTTTCTTCTCATCCAGCTTTATTAAAAACACATATTAAATATATTTCATTTAGAGCTTGTCATGTCAAGAAAAAGTTCATATCAGCTCACACTGGCTCACTAAATGTCAAATGTCACGAGTTTCACAGTAAAAGCCTCCAATAAAACGGCTTTATTGTGAAACACTTGCAGGAAGTAGCCTGCTTAAGAGTGATAGTTTTACTGGAGGCCATCAGTTCTTGTACGAACTCATCTTTGACAACATTTGAAACTTAAGTACCACCCTAAATAAGCATTTTACTGAACACACCGTTAGCTTACAGCAGCTTCGCTCCGCTGAGAGGTTTCCATCTCAGCCATAAGACAGAAAATATTATGTCATCCTTTAAAGACCAGGACCCAAAATGTGATAAAACTACTGCAAACAACAGGTGGAGATCGAAACCTCGCATACAGGACATGTATAGATTAGTTTTCCTGACGTCCTGCTTTCCTTTTTTAGATATCTTTCTAGAAGGTCTTACAGAAACACAGAGAAGATTTTAAGCACTGCAGAGACGATGCAAAGAGAAAAAAACAGGCAAACCTGAAGCCTGAACGTCGGTCGGTGCGGTTTGAAACTCACCTGGGAGAAGTTGAGCCCGTTGAGCGGGTGGCACTGCTCCTCCACCTTCTCGACGGCGCCCGTCCTCTTCCTCATCCTCTCCGCCTCCTGGGCCAGGTACAAGTCCAGCACCGGCACCCCTCTCGTCTTTATGTCCGCCTCGGTCAGCGAATTCACCATCAGCATCACCCAAACGGGCCGCTTCCTCTCCCAGTTCCCGGCGATGGCGTTGAAGAGGTAGTCGGCGTAGAGTCCCTTCCCTCTCTGATCCGGCGTCATCCACGAGGGCATCATGAGCTTCACGTACTCGAGGTGTCGTTTAAGTCTCCGGTAGATGTCCCTGGGCAGGACGTCCTGCAGGTTCTCGCCCTGAGGAAGCAGCTGGCAGCTGGTCAGGGCTGAAATGGTGTACGGGTCCGTCAGGTCCAGCTCGAAGTACACGATGTTGCTCTCCTGGAAGGCCTGCTTGGAGTTCTCGGGGATGAAGTCCCAAACACGCGTGTAGGGGACGTGGATCGTACCGTAGAAATACGAGGGAGGGTCCCGCTTGATCGTCCACAGGAAGGAGTTTAGGTCAGTTTGCTGGTGAGAGAGAACAAGATCAGATGGGCTGTAAATGACAATTCTGTTCATTATTGATTCATCTGTTGATTAAGCAGGTTTAAAACACCCATCAGATGTTTAAAGGACCCAACAGGTTCAAGAAATTGCTTGTTTTTTTATTCATAGTGATGTAAAACACTGAAAAGCAGCAGATCTCCTCGTTTGTGAAGCAGTGACACTTTGCCATCTGTGATTATTTGAATGATTGTTGCTTCATTTTTCTGCAAACACACAGAACTTCGGCCTCACTATAAGCAGACCTGAGCGACGGATAAGAGAGGAGGACAAATCCACAAACTGAGAGACGGAAGAGTGGTGGATTCACAGGAACAAGTCAAACGTTGCTTCATGACATTTACTTTGCATGAAGCAACGCCGGGCCTGTCTGACGCCGAGCAGCAGCCTGTCTGCGAGGCTGTTTATTAGCCGGCCCGCTAACAGACTGATAATGACTTATTAACAGGCCACTTAGGAGCCGAGTGCCAACCCAACAATACACACATCCGACTGTCAGACTGTGAGACAAGTTAAACACAGGACGATTATAAAGAAACCAATGAAAACTTTGTGAAAATACAACAATCAAGGACAGAAGGAGTCTTGAATTGATGGTATTTTTCCAAATACACACACCTCTGTGCACAGTGTGTGAAGACCTGCAAAGCCAATACACAAAATGAATCATTAACAGCTGCATTATCTGGAACCAGCTTTTAAATAATTATTAAGTTATATGATTTTTTATGAAAAATCTGGTAGTTTTGTACTAGTGGTTAGAAAAAAATTTAATTTGAAGAAACTGATGTGATTTTCAAGCCGTTTCTTCACATTTTATGGACTACAAAAATATATAAAAGTAATTAAAACTAACAGATAACTAACAATAAAATAGGTGTAAAGATATCACAGACAGTTTGATACACTTCATCATTAAAAAGTGTGAAAAGTAAAGAGTCAGTAAAGAGGAACATCTGTTTGAAGTTGGGGTACATTTTGTGAAATGAAGAAAAAAAGGTGTCAAACTGTAAAAATGCCACTTCAGGGCTCCTTTGCAGACACTTTCCTACAAAATAAAAGCACGTGTGGCACCTTCCAGAGTCTCGAATACACATTAAAGTGCATTTAACAACTATATATTTACTTTTAACACTTAAGATGAAAGCCTTTCCTGGTGACTTACTTTCCTGTTGAGCTCGCAGCTGGTGGAGTCCTTCAGCCTCCACTGCTCTGCCCGGACCAGGAGGAGCAGGCAGGACTGGATCAGGGCGCACACGCTGCCCCGCATCGTGGCTGCTTCTCCGAGAGAGAGAGAGAAAAAAGAGAAAGCGGTGCAGCTGCAGACGGCATGGACCAGGTCCCGGCTAGTCCCGCAGATCCGGCTCCGTGGTGAGCCGACGAGCCCCGGACGCGCCGCCGGGCAGAGGCATGGCCGGCCGGATCCCGGACCGCGGACGCGCCGCCTGTGTGGAGAGGTGGTGGTTTTGGTGGTGGTGGTGGTCTGAGGGGGGGTTACGCAGGGTCACATCACCCCTCTGAGCCGCCTCCTGCTCTGCATCGCCTCTTTCTCCTCTCCAAAAATCTGTGCGTAAAGTTTATCCAAAAAAAAAAAAAAGTTTGGAGAGGCGACAGGTCGGCGCACCTGGAGGACAAAATCCGGATTCTTCTCCTCCTTCTGCGGGTTTGGTTGGTTGGTGTGAAGAGAAGAGAAGTGAAGTCAAAGTGAGCTGAAAGCTGCGGAACCTTTACGCACACTGATCCTGCGGAGTCTGTTCAGCCTCTCTCAGCACGACGTGTGTGTGCGTGTGTGTGAGCATCCCCCCCACGGGTCGGCCTGCATACCCCTCCCTCAATCTGTAGCCCCCTCCCTCTCTCTCTCTCTCTCTCTCTCTCTCTCTCTCACACACACACACACACACACACACACACACACACACACACTCATACTAATCTGATTAAACGTCACCCCGCCCGCTAACACGTAAAGTCTCCATTCACATCCTTCATGTCAATAAACAAGGTGAGTGTGAGTGTGTGTGTGTGTGTGTGTGAGTGTGTGTGTGGGAGGGAGGGGGGGCAGCAGACCATCACCACCTTTAAGAGGTGAAACAGAAGAACAGAAGAAGAAGACAGAGGTGAAGTTTAAACCTTTGCACTGACAGACAGACTGATCACAGCTCTGATTTCTCTTTACAGTATCTTTACCTTTTTGTACTTGCAGCTCCAGACTGATGAGGTCTCTTGTTGCCCCCCCCCCTACTTCTCCACCCCCCCACCACTCCACCCTGCAGGAGGCCTAGAGGCAATCAAGGGTACCAGTGGAGATCCCGCGGACAGATTATCACGCCCTGCCAGTTAATGCCTGACAAACCGGAGGCATTAACATGAGAAAAACCTGCAATAACAGCTCGTTACTCTGAGCCGCGTCCCCGCGCAGACACAGAAACTCTGGAAGTGAATCTTATTGTGAAGCCCTGCAGACTGTAAACACACAGCACATGAGAGGATCAGTAATGTGATTTTATCCTCACAGGGCCTGATCACACTGCCATGGGATTAACAAGCCCACCTGGCCTATAAAAACTTTTTTTTCTGTCTAATAGCACTTAAAAGTGTTACATATAAACAGGGAGAAAAGGTATTTTTATGATAATGCATGCTCATTGATTATTGATACATTATTGTTACTGGGTGCTGACACAATAATGAATGAGTCAAAGAAGATTTAACTCCAAAAGATCCACATGAGGTGACACAACTTCTTCGTCTTCTGTATAACTTTTGATAAACGGAGGTGGAGCAGGTGGACTCTTCTGGCTCATCTGGATCTGGATCTATGTGCTGCGACTCTGGACAGTCCCGGTTCACATGAGGTCAGCGAGTGAACACACGTCGGCGTTTGTCTGAGTAAAAAAGAACAAGAAAGGCTTCATCTGGCACAAAAAGTGAACACTGAATCACTGAAAATGATCTTAGTTTTTAGACTGATCAGTGTTTTTGCTGATAACCTGAAGACACCACTTACCTTGTTTGAAACTTTGATGGATAAAAGAAAGAGGAATCAGATGTATGTATGTAGAATATATATATTTAATCTAAATTAAAACTATATAAACATTTACGGTCCAGTTCTACAGCATCTCTGTCCACATGAGGATAATCTGGACTCGTGACTGTAGTGTGACTCTGTTAAAGCTCCTCCTAGTGGAGACATTTGTTCTCACCGGCTCTGCAGTTTTTTGCTCTACTCACTTATTTTGTGCAACTTTAAAACTGTAACTTGTCTGAGATTTGACAACATTACACCAAATTAATCTGTGCTGTTCTGAGACGTTTTGACTCTGAAACACAAAGAGGAGACACACCTATGGACGAGCGACGTCTCTCCAACAACTTCTGATCTGAAGTCGGGCGGCTCGTTCGACCAAAACATCACTTTTAAATCAATTCAGTTCAAATGAAGGTTCTTCTCTGTTCACACTGTCTCATTCCCAGACTGGAAACAGGTGGAGAGCACCTGCTTAAAGTGGAAATAACTGTTGTAAGTAGGAGATATATTAGATATAATCATGTGTGTTTGTAACAGAGATATTCCTTCAGTGAGACACCAGGAAATCCTGTTGCTGTCTGAGTAATGGAGAAAATGTCAATCATCCAAATACACATCTGTGTCAAGTTAACGTGTCCAAGCTGCTGCCTGATCACACTGAAAGAGGCAAAACTACAGTGAAAAGGATGAAGGAGGGCTCGGTGGTGTGTGTGTGTGTGTGTGTGTGTGTGTGTGTGTGTGTGTTTGCATGCTGTGTATGTTTGTTTATGTGATGCATTCGTATAAAGGTTAAAAAAAAAAGAACACCTGCAGCTGCTTCCTCTTTAATGTCTGAAAAGGCGTGTGTGATTTGCAGAGAAGCATCTGTGTTCAGACACACACACACACACACACACACACACACAAACACAAACACACACCTGTTCTTTATTTCCAGTATCTCCCCACTCAGCCCAACAGAGGCTTTTCTATATAAATAATCATCCGACACGCATCGTCCTCTTCAGCTCTGTGCAGCATCACACACGTCACAGGTGAGGCCTGTTTTTTCCTCATTTATTATGAGTCATGGCAACAAAACGAAACCACATTTAGTTTTTCACTAAAACTAAATGTGGGTTAGTTTTTCACTAAAACTAAATGTGGGTTGAGGAGAGTCCGGAGGTCAAGTGATACAATCTTTAAGTTTTTCCTTTTATAGTGAAGTTAAAGTCAGAGTTATTTAATCTTAAACTGAAGGTAAAATGACGATTTGAAGCAGCAGACGGATAAAACTGTCCTAAAATGTCACTTTCATGCTTGTGAAGTTTAATTCTTTATTTGTCTTCCTTTTATTTTGAAAAAATATATATATATCATCTGATCATACGAAACAATAATAATGAGAAAAAAGAGACTGTTGAATTTACGAGTGATCCGTAACCTTTTTCCTTCCTGTGTTTGAATGCAGCTTTATTATTTTATGAAAGGGAATCTGTGCAGCTGGCGGTGGACCCTCGCTGACCCCTGTCAATACTGATACTGCAGCACATCTGTACATTTCCACTTTAAAGTGGCTCTGTTTGCGGAGATCAAACAGAAATGGGGTCTTCTGAGGGTCCGCGAGCAAACATCTGATTCTGCCTCTTTAGAGAAATCTTCAAAAGGGCTTTGCAATATGGAAATGAGCACATATGTTTCGCTTTATAAAGATGTATTTGATCCCGTCAGGTGAGCCGCACGAGTCCGTCCGCCCCTCAGGAAACCACTTATTTTATCATCACTATTTTTTAATGATGGCTTAACACAACTGTGAATACACTTTGATTAAATTTAAAAAGTGCAAAAGCAGAAATGGCAATAAATAACCTGGAAAGTGCTTCCAGGTTTCTTTCTATAGCTGAGAGAGTTTGTATGTCTGCGTGCACACTTCGGTTTACACATTCCTGATGTTTCCATAATCCCCAAAAACACGACTTTCAGTAAGCAGACTGCTGGACAGATGTGTCCATTCATTTTACATTTTACACATGGAGAAGAGAAGAGAAGAGAAGAGAAGAGAAGAGAAGAGAAGAGAAGAGAAGAGAAGAGGAGAAGCCTTCCAGTAACAGTTTGACTCCACATGACTCAGTCCCTTTACAGATGGTCAGTCATATCGACCATGGTCGACTTCCTTCACAGCACATTAAACTCTGATTGAAAAGACCTGGCATTTGAATCTGCAATTCTGCATGCTGGTATATGTGTGTGTGTGTGTGTGTGTGTGCAGCAGTATGACTGTCTGTGTGGGTTGGTGGAGGTCGTCGGGTCAGAAATGAGTCAAGAAAGCTGCAGTTGTGAAACGAAGAAATTGTCCAAAGTTGCGCAGAAATGTCCATCTATTGCATCTGTACAATTACTCTTATTTAATATTTATATTTAATTATTTTTATCGTTCCTGTCATTGCAACATTTACTGTTATCTTACATTATGAAAGCTTTTTTGTTCCCGTTGTTGTTTGTTATTGTTTCTTTCTTTACGCTCAGCTCACCTGTTGCTGCTTCATATTTAAAGCACAAATATGAAAATAGCGTTTATGTTCTTGTCTAAGTTTGATTTGTGTTTTGCATTCAGCCAAAACTGTCAGCAAAGTCAGTCAGTTTTAAATTCTAGTGGCTGTAACTCAGCATATTTTCTCTCCATCTGTTCATGTGTTATATGTAGCAATCAAGAACCATAAAACAACTTTTTTGCACATTATCCAGCTTTTCTCTTCTCACTTGTGTCTGGATAAACGGATGTTTTCCTGCTCCCTGTCTCATAAAAAGGAGAGACTACACTTAAATAACTTCAAGAAACACACCTCAGGATGTCTGAGAATCTCTCCGGCAGACGTCTCCGGCTTATCTTCACTTCCACGGATGCAGATCTTTGGAGTTTAGACGGCCGCCGCCTCGCTGGTTTAACCTCCTTCTGCACACACAAGTTTGTTAGTGTGGTCGAGAAAATTGTGAATGTAAAAGCAATCAACAACCGACCGAACATCTAACATGAATGTGCTGTTTCTGCGCCGTCTAACCCCAAAGAAAGTCTCTGAGATATGTAATATATATACACGACATTAACTGTTGGCACCAAATATCCACAGAAGTAATGACTCCATGTTGGTCTGAAACTTGAAGTCAAGTGAATCTGTCACCGTGCACGAGTTTCAAACAGAGGCAGAAACAGAGGCCTGGCCTAAAGTCAGAGGTCAGAGGTCACATAAAACGACTGACCTGATTTCACTCTACCTGC
>JBAJHX010000035.1:18936814-18952082 GCA_037176925.1 Amniataba percoides | reverse complement strand
GTCCTGTTTCTCCTCCCTTTATTAGAAAAACGACTGCCTCAGATTGATTTTATTTGAATCCAAGGACATTTTTGATAAAATTATATATCTTTTATGAAAGTAATTTTGTCCAAAAGTAAAAAATAAAATAAGAAACCTTTAATAAGAAAAACAAGCTTATTTAAATGCCGACTGCTGCAGGTGTTAATTTCAGGGAAGGTTTTATTAAATAGTTTGACATTATTCATCATGAAAAATGTGAGAGATAACGGTTAAGATGTTAACAATATTACAAATGTCCTCAAGGATCTTTTTGAAGTTTTATTACCGCCAAATCAACTTTTATTGGATCAAAATTGACTTTGTCATTGCACTAAATTTGATTACGTCGATGAGAAAAAGCAGAAAATGCTCGACTTGTCTGAACTACTTTGATTTTAAAAAGCAAACCAAGACATTTCTTTTTACATTTTTTAGACCTTTTGATCAATAATGACATTAGTATTTATTATTTTATTTCAAATGTGATTATGTTAAAAGGTGCTGTTAAAGAAAAGGATCACATATTTTAAAAAACGCACTGTGTACTTTCACGATCTGTCTCAAGGCGGGTTTAGATTTCTTGCTTCATCGGTAAGTTTGGAACGAAATCACAAACATACCAGAAACAATCACATGAAACATGTTCAGTTTGGTTCATTTCGATTTTCTGAGCACAAAATCCGATTAAAATGTGAAATTCATCCGTGTTTTCTTTCCCGAGGCCCGTCTCCGATTTAGGTCAAGAGGTGATTGCGGCTTGTTTATTGCTCCCGGCCAGCGTTAGGTGGAGAAAAATAATAATTATCTTTCCTACCATTTTCATTCCAGCTCCACCCTCCACGTCCAGCCCTTTACGAGGAGACTCTCCCTCTCTGCTGCGAGTGTGTTTTCACATCATTAGTTTTCACCACGACATGCTCAAACTGATGTCTCAGTCAACGTCGCTGCCAGAGAAACAACATTTCTCTCAACTTTGCAGGAATTAAAGTCGAAGCAGAAGCCGTCCAGCTCTGATATTGATCTAGACTCTGAACGTGTGTTTCCAAGCTCGTCTTTTCAAATATCCGAGCTTTTCCTCGACATGAATTGATCACTTCTTCTGCAACGCATTCCTTCAGGTTCAATGCACATTTGGAAAAAAAGAGAGAAAATGACAAGATACCGAGGCACATTTGAAATTTTATATTCATAAATGATCCAGTTAGTCACAGATAGATCCATAAAAGTGTTCCTGGCTCTTTGCATGTGCTTTGTACTTCCAGCCGTACGGCAGCCATGGAAACATCTCCCTTCGTTTAAAGCTCATCTTTCTTTGAAAAGAAACGGGAATTCGTGGATTTGCCTCTTTTTTCAGTTTGTTCAGGAGTTATTCATCTTTCAGGAAGAGATGAATAAAATGTCATTTTTCTTCATTTTCTTCAAGGATATTATGTTATAAATGTGTTATGTGAAAAATGATGATGACGATGTGGATTTCGTGTGAAACTTTTGTTTAAAACAGAGATTTGGCTGCACTGTCATCTTTTCCCGATCATGAAGGAGTCTCCAGTTTCAGATCTATTCATCTTTTATCTCACCAAATCTTCATCGGGGACAAATATCAGGGTTTTGGCACTTCTCTTAAATGCTCTAAAATACAATATGAAGAGTAAGAAACTCCTCTAAAAGTTCAGTCCACGCACACAAAGATTAAATGAAGGTCCTCTCATGTAAGAATAAAGTAAAACGTGGTTGACTATCACATAATTGTCATAACTATTAAGCGATATAAACTTTACTATTGGTTCTTCAGTCAGCAGCCATCACACGTCCTCCTTTCTGACCAAAAAAACGTAGGAAAGGTTCGGATTAAAGTAAAGGAAATGTTTCCGGATGATTGTAATTATCGTGGCTGTCAGTGCAAACGAAAGACGCAGCACGCCGAGTGTGAAAAATAAAAATGGGAGCTTCACGGTGACTCATTCGGCTGTCGTGGCCTCATAAATCAGCCGCACAGTCTCTCTGTCTCATCTCTCTGCGACCGGGCCTCTAATGGACACCTGTCTGCAGCCGCAGGACGGCTTACCTCACCCCGCCGCTCTTTTTCCATTAGGCTTGATCTCCGTCACAGCAGAACATGACAGGGGAGAGGGAAAGGAGGAGAGGAAGGAGGGAGGGGGAGGAGGAGGTTTAAGCAGCAAAAAGCAGAATTAGTATGACTGCAGAGCCAGAGATGGAGAATGAAGGGGTGTGAAGGAATGCAGCTGTTCAAACAGCTCTTTGATTTAGTGGTCAGGGCGGCCAGCGTGACTCACTCCGGCTCAGGCAGCGTGGAGATCACTCAGACGTTCATCCCTCCGGTCCGCTGCTTCTCCTGCTCTGCCTCTGTGTGTTTGAAGGAAGAGAGTTTAAACATGAACAGTATCACCTGAACTTCATGACTTCTGCACGCGATTCCTGAAGCGCCCACATGCACCCGATTTATGAAGCTTGTTAAATATTGATGAACCACCTGGAAATGCTAAATATGAAGCCGGGGAAAAATCCCACAGCAGAGATAATATAATAATCGATTCATTGAGTTATTCGTACGTCTGCGTTTACACATCATATCGCGGGCATCTGCTCATGATGATAACAAACCCGAAGGCCCCAACAGAGGACGAGATGAAGACGTGGATACGGGAGGAGGTGGCAGCTCTCCCGTCTTTCGCTGTGGCCTTCTGCTTACAAGAAATACCTCGCAGTCCTGAGCCCGACTCAAACCAACAGGAATGTGCTGCTAAACGTCAAAAATGTACGGACTCTCAGCGGTGGAAAAACATTTTTTCTGCTTTTCCATGCATCGATAAAACATTTGCAATCAAGGCCTCCCCGTACCTCTGGAAGGCTTCGCCGCATGAAACGTAATTATACTTTCCTATAAGCGAGGATCGATATCTGTGGATTTAAGGAGCTCTGTGCAGGATTTCGTTTTTATTCAGTATTTCTCACCAACTCACTGAGGCCCAACAAGCATGTGGATCACATTTAAGTTTCCCTCCTTAGAAAACTTTTGCAAAAGCCGATCATTTTGAAAGCCGCTTACATCCACATTTGCCTGCTAACAGAACCGTTTTGTAATTAATGGGGATGAATTTAATCTCACTGTAACATTATTGAGTCTGCTGCACTAACGACAGCACAGATGTTTGATTTTGCTTCTTATTTGGACTTTTATCTGCACAGCTGCTTATTCCTGAATGTTTCGCATCATAAGTGCATATTTTTCATGACCGTTTCATGACACGTTTCTGTTGATTGGTACAAAATGAAATAACTCTGCACCACTGCTCGTCAGGAACTGACCTTTTAATGAGCCGTAACGCCAATTAACACATCATCCAATAAAACTGTAAGCTTTGATAACTTCGTCCGTGCAGCATGAGCAGCTTTTGGAGACTTTTGGAGATATCGTCCATCCAGGAGGAAACAAAACTATCTGCTGAGGGTCGCTGTGTTAAATATATCTGTATAATTACAGTACATACATGTCAAAATGAAGAAAAAAATTAATTCAAGTAAATCATAACTTACAGGTCTCTGTTGGTCTGGAGGACACCAGGGTCAAAGGTGAAAAAAGGTTCAATATGAGAAAAGAGGCACCTGACTCGTTCTCCAGTTATCGACTCTGAGCTCGAACGTATCGGCACATCATCCAGCTGAAAATGTCCTCCTTTGTGTGACCTCGGTGACCTTTTGCTGAAGGAGAACAAGAAGAAGAAGAGCAAGAGATCCGTGTATGGAAAAAATGTACCTGCTCAGCCTCCGTGTTCGTCTTTTATGAAGCGCTGCCTCCCGTAAGCAGCGGCTGTCAGTCAAACTGCTCCCCTCCGACCCAAAGAGCCGCTCCGCTTACTCTTTTTTTACTCTCAGAGAAGTCGACAGGCCGAGCTCGAGGCCCCTGATTTCTGATCACGCTGAACGTGTGTGTTGGAAAGGTGTGTGTGTCTTTTTGTGGGCATGTGCGTGTTAAAATCTGAGGTCAGGTATCCGCCTGCGCCGAAACACCAGCTGACTGTGTGTGTGTGTGTGTGTGTGTGTGTGTGCATCAAAGACAGCCTTGTGTTATCAGCCCCCCCCCCCCCTTTAACCAGCAGTGTGATTGAAATGTAAATTGAAAATGTCATAAAGCCCATATTGTCAGCCAAACGCTAAGTTATGAAGAAATAATAACAGGCTCTTTCATTAAGGAAATGACAGCTCTCGTTTGCTCTGATTTTCCTCCCGCTGGAATGATCCCGTAATCACTTCAATATTGAGGAACAAAAAAGAAGAAAAAAAAAACATCTGGGATCAATGACAACATTTTCTTTGGACATTAAAAACAATGTTCCCTCTCTGGCAACGTTTCTCAGTAGCAACAACAGAGTTCTGTAAAAATGGACGTAACGTAAAATCTTACACAGGTTAAACTTTTCTTTCTTTCACTGACAGAGCAACATGAAGCTCAAAAGGTAAATGACACACATGAAGTTTTATTTCAGTGTAAGCGGGTTGTGTAAGATGAATTCACCTCTGAGTCTCTTCTTGTCGGACCGTTGGGGGATAACGAACGAGACGTCATGTTTCGAGTAACGGTGGAAGAATCGGGGGGGCTTTTGTCTGGACCACAGGAGAGGAGCTGCGTCGTCCTCCCTGCTCACGACGTCCATGACTCACCGTCTGACTGCGCTGTTATTTCACTTTCACACCGACTTTCCCCGATGACAAAATGGAGAAAAGTGGAACATTCAGTGAATACGAGTCAGAACGGGAGGTGGGAAATTTGTAAATCCCACATTGTGTGAACGCTGTATGAACTAAAAAAGTTTCTCTTCTTCTTTACTTCTATCCTGATGTTGTCTGCAAGTTTGACTTTAATAAATCAAAATGAAACTAAATACATGATCATTTAGACGCTGCTGTAAAATAATCCTCCTAATATATCAAACTAACATTAGATAAGATGAAACAAAGCCAATATTAAAGAGAGCTTATTGTCACTATGAATTAAACCATCAACATAAACAAGTTGACCCCCCCGGTGTGTAAACTGATACCAACACACCGGACTGGGAAGGCCCAGGTGAGCGAGAAACCGGAGACGAGTATTTTCATTGACTCTGCAGATCTGCAATGAGACGTCAGGAGGAAAAACCCAGAGGCCGAGCGGCGAGAGACAGACAGAGAGAGAGAGAAAGAGAGAGAGAGAGAGAGAACGAAGCTCTCAGGAATGAAGAGATGGGACACCGATACGAGGGAAGTTCCTGCGTCCGCCGCCTCGGGGGCCTTCAGGGCTCCGTTTTCACGAGAGACACTGAAGGTCTGACTCTCCACGGTCCACAGAGCAGCGCCGCGTCGAGAGAGAGCGGTTTCAACACCAAGATCAAAGACTGGATGGAAACCAATTCTGCTTTACGGGTGAGAGAATTATATTTCTTTTGGTTTGAACTCTGAATCGGCTCCTCCAACATTTTCCTTCCACGATATAATGAAAGCAAAGACGCACCGCTGGTGGGGGTTTAAAATGCTTAAATGAACTGCATGAGGGTTTTTGTGCATGACATTCTTTCTGAGTGATCATCATCAGTGTTTATTTTATTTTAGTGAGGGCATCTTAAATTGATATAAGACAGTTTAAGTGACCTGGATCAGTCAGTGAGGCTTTAAACCTGCAGCTTTTCAGCCACATGGGGGCAGCAGAAAACAAGTTATCAGTTCACCTGATGAACCCGAGCTCAGTGTCGTGTTTTAACTCAGTTTTTGGTCTCCATCAACTCGTGAAGGAAACTTTCGGCTCTCATGCAGCCAGATGCACCGTTATGTTTGCAGCTGTGTCCATTTGATGCTGAGCGGGTGGAGTTTTGGATTTTTAGAGTTTTGTGGTGGACTGCCAGAAGAGAAAGCTTTAGAAAAGTGTGAAATGTGGGTTGTTTGATTTTTTTTTATTTTTTAAATAACTGTCTGCCTTATCTTTTAGAGAAAGTATTGATTAGCATGGGCCAGTCAGCTGAAGAAAGAGCTGCAGTTTAAGGTGAAAATTAAAGGTAAGTTCATCACTGTAAAGGATCCTTTTTTCATTGACACACTGTCATTGTGTAAATGCTTTAATTTAATAAATTAAAACTAATCTGCTTCTTCGGGAAGGCACATTTGAGGTTGTGTTCATTCAGTCCAATATTAGTTTGTGGCCACCTTAATTAAAGAAAAGAAATTAATAAAATCAGCAAACAGACAAGCAGCCTGTTTTATACAAGCTTTATTTACAATGTCATTTCCAAGTTTTGCAGTGTAGGAAGCACATTTTCATCAATAGGTCCTCAGTGGACAGATGCTCTATGAAATCCATCTAACTAGACGCGAGCTCTCACTCTCAAATGGCCAGTCTACCACTGTCACATAAAGTATGTACATAGTGTGTTTGTATACAAGCGATATAAAACTTGGCAAATGGAAGGTTATTTGCTACTTCAATATGTAAAGAAAAGTTTGCCAATGAGTAAAAAAATACAGCAAACACTGCACGCGTAGTGATCGATTCTGACCTGTTTAACGGCCTCGTGTTGTTCGTTTCGTCTCTCTTAACACGCCCGCGGCTGCACCCACGGTGCAGTTAGCAGCCGAGAAACCGGGGGACACACTCGTTTTAGCTTCGGTATGTGAGCGACACACCAATTACTGAGTTTTTGAGAAGATTACTGCAACACACAGTCAGTATTTTGTTCTTAAATGTGAATATGAGGGATAGATTTGGGGATTTTTTGCACATGAAGATGTCACCTGTCTTCTTTAGTGAGAAGAAATGAGTATTAATAAAGGTCTGAAGATGGTCCAAACTAGCTGGCTTCTGAGGTCAGTTTTATTTGTTAGAGGCCTGTAATGGTTCTCCCACAGAAACTCATTATCTGCCAGTAATATTAAGTATGTACACACACATATAAGACAGAGTACAGTGTGCTAACCTGATGGGGGATAAAAGGGGTTATAACATTATAAGCTTTCTCTTTGGGAGATATTAAATAAGGACAAGAAAGTTTCCCCAGCACCCCCCACAGAAATTTAAATAGGCCAACCACAATGTGGACGTCTTCTATTATATACAGATTTCTTTATCAGACCTGCGACTGATGGGGGGATTGGACGGCTGAAAGAGTTTTGTGTGATATAACTTACAGCGCCGAGTGGATCACAAAACAGATAGAAACTTTACTTTGAAAGTGACTTTATACTGCAAATGTTTGTGGAAATGTTGAATCTGATTTGTGCTTTTTTAAAATGTCATTACACACGTATGCCCGACAGCTAACAAGCGTTTTCCTCAAACGTGGTCGCTAAAAAGATTTACGATCGTTTCGTGGGGTCACAGTAAATCCACCGACAGCTCGGTGAACTATCACGCCGCTAACTCCTCTTTCTGAAAAAAGTGAAGGTAAAATATAACCTTGCACTGTTCTCGCCATTTTACACTAACAGGAGCTGACACTGTTAATGATAATAATGATAAAAACCTTTGTGTCATCAGATGGAGACGACAAACACTGCTCTATATTAAACCATCTCCTCCTTCTGTTGCATAAGACGAGTATTTAACAGTATTTTGATGTTGTATGGAAAGTCCACATCCATTGTAACAAGTGGTGATATAATAATACTAATATTTTAAAAAACACTGCTGTACAAGCGGCAAAAGAATAAATACGCCTGTAAGATTAAAATGCACGGCATGAATTAAACCAGGGTTACACAATATAACAATTATGAGTAAAATAGGTTAAAAAAAAAAAGATGAAAAGCCCTCATTAAGCCCACTTAAACAAGAAATTTTAGAAATTTATCACATGGATGAGATTAAAGTTCATCTCAAGACTTCTTTTTTCCTCTTTTCAATCAACATAATAAAACTGGCCTTGTTGTCTTAATTCCTGTAATGAGCAGCTGCTCGTTTCTTCCTTATTTTTTAAATAAATATATTTTAAACAAAGGCACTAAACTGGGGATTCAACCATCTCTCGTTTAAATAAATGTACACACTTATACCTATAATGTGCATACATCGTTAGGTCCAGATTATTCTTTTTTACTTTGTCACCCGTTTTTGTCAACAGCTCCTAAAATAAAATGTAAATAAGACATTTACTTAAAAAAAAAAAGATAGACAAATTGTACAGTTTGACTAATAGAAGCACCAGGTTTCTCTGTTACAGATCTTACACTCTGTCTGGTTTGACCATGTCCTTTGTAAAGTTATTAAATCTGTCAATGTTTTCCATTCACTATTAATGCTAAAAGGTTTTTACCAATAAATGTTTTATTAAGTTGCACTAACAACTGAAATAAATGCAGGATCTCTATGAACTGTGAACTTGCTGCACTGCTTTCCCTTTCTACTTTTTAAAAATGGTTTCAGTCCAACCAAATAAATCTTCTGCACACTAGCCTGCGTGAGCTGACGTACAGTTTCATGTTTTTATCTTCTGAATATTCCTTCAGGAAATGAATAAAAGCAGCATCCGTGCTTTATGGTAAAATATATTAAACGTGTTTCGGCTCAGTTTAGACTGGAGGTTGTTTTGCTACTTGATGCTCCGTCAAACTTCAATGCAGCCAGCATCAGAAACACAAAACTGATGAATACTAAACGTGAATGTGAATCTAAAGACAAACTGCAAGTAAGCTTAATGAGGGCTTTTATCCTGTAGAAAAAGCATATCAGTAACACCGTCATTCATTTATAAACACTTATTTTTCCATCCTACGCTCCTACTGCAAACTGTCCAAAGAGCCTACAGGGACACTCAGTCATGCCCCGTAAGCTCTCCTGTAGTCCAAAAAACTTGTTGTACTCACTAATACTTGAGGTAAGAACCACTTCTAAGATGCTTCCGACACGCTGAGGAGAGGCAGAACCACAGCAGAAGATAAACCCCTAGAAGTGTAAAAGGGCCGCAGACTCCTTGTGTTTTTTTGCTTTTTTTTTAATGATGCAGACTGATTTGCATGCTACACCTCTCGATTCTTTCTCTCACACTCCTGCCGACTCTCCTCCGACCACGTGAATAAAAAACAGATATGTGAAAGTACGTCATTGAGGTATCCTGAAGCGACCGGCCAAAGTCACATTACACTACAGAGGCGGCCTGTTAATGAAGCGACTGCTTTACTCACAGGCTGCGCTGCCATTTTCTGCCCCCTCGATGTGCTCGGCGAACCGTTACAGACTTGAAGATGTGGAAGCACGAGCAGCCATGTTCATGGAGAGCGAGGAAGAAAGGCGGGGAAAGATGGAGGAGAATGGAGAGGATAACAAAGAGCAGGAAGAACATGAGGAGTATGAAAGTGGGGAGGAGTTTAATTGGTGGAAGCGAGGAGGGTGAGGGGTTTGTTCTTTTGCCCCGCTCCCCTCCTCAGGCCTGTCTGGAGGTTACAGTGCATGACGCTGCAGAGGGTTGTTAGTGCTCATGCTGCCGCCGCTCGCCGGCGGTGGTGTTGGAGGCGTGGTTGGTTATTCGCAGGCTCGAGGCAACGGAAAATGTCATGCAAACAGTAGGCAGGCAGGAAGTTCATGCATCGCGCGCCTCGGCCTCGCCAGAGAAAGACGGACCGGGCGGGGTTCGGCCATGTCACCGGTGTGGCGGTCATGCAGTGACATTGCTGTTGAGGGAGGAGAAAGAGAGAGAGCTGAAATCCTGGGCTGGGTTTGACAACATGCACAGCAAACAAACAGGGTTAATTTAAAGGTGCATCATGCTGAGAAGGGATCGATCATGATGCCTTCAACACAATGACAATGTGAACAGAATGAGTTAAAGCGAGGAGAAGAACAGCTGCAACAAGCACACCTGTTCATGTTTAAAGTGACACGGGCAGTACTGTGTAGTGTTTGTAACACACTTTAGACCTTTTTACTGTGAGAGTATGGAGAGAAAGCCTTCTAAACTCCTTATCTTTGTTGGCACTAAGGCTAAAATTTAGCAGCTATCTCACGACCACATCGTCTTTGAACCCATTTCTTTAGCTTTAATGCGACTTGGGGAAGCCTGCAGTTAATTTTGACCAAATCCTGTGGTGCGAACATTTAAATGAAACACTATGGCACGTTAGGTGTCATCTGGGACAACCTGGTAAATGCTGGTAATGCTAAAACTCTGTGAACTGATGTCTTGTCTCAGTTTGTTCGACGGCGACTCCTTAAGACAGAAAATGAACACACCCATCTTTACAACAACCCCACTCACAATTATTGCTGCACTGTTACCAGCTGTTTTTTCCCCAAATCACATAGTCCTATAAGAGATTATTCAGATCATTTAGCAGGCAAATGGAACATTTACATGCGATGACTGTACACCATCCTGTGTCTTTGTTGCTTGATATTGATCTAAATTCACAGATCAGGATAAAAATTACGTGGACGAATCTCCGTTTGGGAAAAAAAATACAAGTCAAACACGTAAATGGAAATCGCTGTTACCTGCTTAAAGCTACATCATAAGAGTTAACAGACAACGCAGGACAGAAAATCTGACAACTCCAGTAAAAAAAAAAAAACAAAACACACAAGATGAGCCTCAAACGCTATCACAGGTAGAGATGTGCATAAATACTGCATGAACAGGCAGAGCGGCTTCTCCAAACAGAAAAAAAAATCGTCATGAAGATGAGGTTGTTCTCTGCCTCAGGGTCCAGATTACCTGCCTGGCAAACGTTTGCCACAGAGGGCAGGTGGAGGAGGGTCAGTGGTTGAGTGGAGGGGTAGAAGATGGGGGAGGTATGTTTGGAGTGATTAGTCAGACCCTATTAAATACGCCGGTGTGAAAAGGGGGAGAAGCCTGGCATCGCAGGAGTCAAATATGCTTAGTCAGGGAAAAAAAAATTTAAAAAAGGAAAAAAGTGGTGCAAGATTTGGGCAACCTTGCCTGGCATCTCTACCTCATGGATCTGATCAAGAGGAAAAAACAAAAAGGAAATCAATAGGCAGAATGCAGGGAAACAAGAACGTCCATTAGAAATGAATGGCAATAGAGTGCCTCGAAGAAAGGCACATCTACCGTATGTAAGTTCAGGGGATTTGTAAGGTAGTTTGTCGCTGTGTTTCTATGCCCTGCTTCCATCTACCTTGCGGTAGCTGGCTGGACGTGGCCCGGGTAGGAGCGGCGTGTGCTGGTGGCTTGTCTCTGCCGGGCCAGGAAGGACTGACCGGAGCCGGTGTTGGCGAGTCTGTCTTCAGCCGCCTTCTTCTGCAGAGACATACCCTGATGACAAACAGAGGAAGTGCCGTTAACGGTCACCGTGGCTGTAACAGGACAGTAAATGGAGGTCCAGAGCTCATGCAGGAGCACTGTGCTGTTCTAACACAGAGTCAGCAGAGATTCAGCTACTGGCAGCCCTCTAATGTTGATGTACGGGAAGGAAAATGAACTCAAACACAATATTATGAACATTAACGCCAGCTATAGATCAAATGTTTAACAGAGCAAACGTTTTAATCAGATCTATGCTGCCATCTAGTGGTCAAATGACTTCCTGCAGGATTTGAGAATGATCAACCTTATAAAAGTGTAGCTGTGCATTCATGTCAAATCAGACATGAGTCAGCACTGGTTTCATACCATATTGTACCACGCTGACACAATCAGCTTCTCCTCGTAATCTCTCTGGCCTTTTGTTTTGTCCATTTCTTTCTGTTTGGAGGAAACATAAAACCACAGAAGAATTAAACAATGCCAGTACTTTACAATACTTCACTTTCACACATTTTAAATGGTTTTATTCTGCAGTTGTTTTTTTTTATAGGCTGTCGCTCTTCTAACGCTTCATTACCTCCAACGAGTGCAACATCCTCTCCTTCTCCTGCAGCTGGTTCTTCAGGGCCTGGACCTCTGGACCTGAACCCTGGTTCTGCTTGGGGTCCAGGGTCCGGATCACCTGGAGAGGACACATCCGATCACATCACATGCATTTTCCTGCCGACCCACACACACACACAGCGAGAGTCGCTGTTGTTAGTAAAGAGACTCTACTCACACTCTTTGCTTTCTCCAGGTATTTCTTATATCTCTCCTCCATCTGTTTCATGTCTTCATCTTTCTTCTTCAAGGCTTCTTCTAGCTCCTCCACTCGTTGGGCTGAGAGGAAGCAACACACAATTTTTTTTTATAGCTCACTTTAATCGTCCTTTCTCTCTGAGTGATGCATTTTTATGTCTCTTAGCTATAATGTGGTATCTGTACCACAACTACACAGATAAAATCATTTAAAATCGAAAACGGTGATGTAAGAAAGTGTGGAGGTCAGCAGACTCACAGCTGGCGTTGTATTTAGGCTCCATTTCGTCGATGAAGGAATTCTTCTTCAGCAACTCGTTGTTCAGCTCTCGTAGTTTCTCCCTGATGAAGCAAACAAAGGACCAATGTAAAAACACTTCTAACACTTCGCTTTGTCTCATATTTTATTATACAAAAAACATTTATGGGTCTGTTCGATGATAACTTACATGTGCTCTTCATATTTTTTCTTCAGGATAGAAGACTGAAAAGAGACAAAGTTTATTACATCATCATCTACCTGCAGGACCCGTTGTGTGCTGTACAAGCTCGCAAACAAAAACCTGCACATTTCACAACATGTTTTCATAATGGCATTATACCACATTACAAAAAGAAGAAGAAAATATTTTAAAATCTTTTTACAGGCTGGATAATCACAATGAAGATTATTTAATTAAAAACGTGATTAAAATTCATTTTAAAAAGTGTTGTTTTTTGAACCCATATTCAGTGGAAGTGTCACTGCACACGTGAGAAGCCAAAATCATGTCAAAGCAGAAATCTGTAGATTATTTAAGGCTACAAATCAGGAGGCATGAAGGAATGAGTTTCTACAGGGAGGAAAAAAATCTACATGTAGAGGAAGGATTGATTAAAGATTAAACTACTTCTAACAGGGAAATCAGACCTGCAGAGTCCAGACAGCTCGCTCGGAAAACTCATCATTATTTGTGCGCAGCAACTCAGTAACAAATGCACAGAAAGGCAGTAAAAAATGTTCCTTATATTTTTGATATCCAGTGAAAAAAACAATACTGTATTTTGGAGTTCTTGATTTAATCTAAAAAATATTATGTCTATAACACAACGTTGACGTTATCATTTTTATAAAATGCACATTTATTATTTTCTGAGTTGTTGCACCTTTTTCTATATAGTCCAAAAACTAAAAGTACAAAGTCTTAAAAGAGGAAACTTGCAGGAATCACAAACTTGTACTTACTATAGTCTGACAGTGGGAGCATTATTTGAAAAGAAAATGCATTTTACTGAGAATCACAGACCTGCCGAAGGTGGATGGTTTTACATCCCTGTGACAATCTGTCAAAATGTCTGTCCCATCTTTGCACCTGGATGACTAGAAGTGACCTCACGTATATAGAAAGTCCACTCTCTGCTTACTGTGAGCTTGTTTCTATAAAATGTACTGTGTCTAATAAATGAAAACTGGTTTTCTGTTCATCTTGAGTGAAAAGACAGATGGTTAAAGACAGACCGATAATGCTGCTGATGGGATGCAAAATCTGCACAAGCTGGTAAGAACAGACCCAGAAAGCCCACGAAAGAAAAAAAATGTAAGTGTTTTAGATTGGGATTAATTATGTAGTAAAGAAATATAAGCAGCTCGTGAAAGATGGCGTTAAACATGCATGCAAACTCTCTCTCACATATAAAACCTTCTCTGGAGATGCTCCAAACCTCCTCCTCCTAAATACCAGTTGCTCTCTACTAGGAACTAGTTTAAAAGAGACAAGGAACAAAAAAAAAACAATTAAAGTTAAAGTTAAATATGTTAAAACAAACCAGGATGAGTTTACGTTGCTGATTTTAGATTAGTCTGATCCTAAAAGAAAAGTATCTTCAACACACAAAGCTTAGTAGCCATAAAAAAATGTATATTTGACTAAAAGCACACAAACACAGGATGGTGGGTACAATGAGTGTTAGAAATGCTTTTGTTAGTTACAACTAAGAGTTAGTTTCAGCTGTTTTCTGCAGGGATGAGATGTTGAGCAGTTTTCCAGTTTAAGAGTGACTTTTTAAAATGAAATATCAAACTGGAGGAGCGGGGCGCTGCAGTCTCATGGGCCGTCTTTATTCATCGTATGTGGCATGATGGGAATCTGACTTCATGTGGTTGTTGCCGACATTTCAACTGGTATGAGAGTTACACACACACAAAACAGACCAAACGCTGCAGGACTCACATCGTCTGCTTTGGATCCTTGTTCTTGCAGATTCTTCTGCAGCTCCTCCACCTGACTCTGCTCCTCCATCAGGCGCTGATTGATTAACCTGGACAAAAAGCACAGTTTTAGACCCAGCGATGACCAAACTGAAAGTTACACAGAGGCAGATAAAACATCAGAGAGAGGCAGACTTCTGGCTAAATTCCAGCAGAGACAAAGAAAATCTTTGTAGAGAGAATAAAAGGGAGATTGATCCTCGTTCCAACAGAGGGAAACGCAATCTGCCCACACTGAAAGTGCTGCAAGAGCGGAACAAAATATTCTAGGTGGTAATAAATTCTCTTTGCTCTGTTCTCATTATATTTCAACAAGATATTGAGTACAAACATGATAAAACTGAACTGTGTTTTTCTGAGGCACACGTGGTCTGACCTGTTCTCCGTCTCAAGTTCGTTTTTCCTTCTGTTGGCATCCTCCAGCAGACTCTGCAACAGTGCGATCTTCTCGTTGTCCGACCCCTCCTGGGCCAGCTTCAGCATCTTGTTCTCGTGCTGAAGACGGATCAGGTGCTCTCTGTGAAAACACATCAGATTAAGCATCAACATAAAAAAACTCAAATCATGCATTGCTGAAACATGCTGGCTGCTGTGCACATGTACTCACAAACCCTATCAAACATTTATACCAATACGAAATAAAGAAATAACCAGAGAACACATTATTATTGTGCGTTACAGCTGAGCAGTGGTTTCCTCTTCTGCACTAATTTAGTTCACACAAAGACTTGTTTATCTTCTCTGCATTGTAAAGAAAGAACGAAAGAAAAAGAAGAAAACTGAGCTCAGTACAAAGAATCTCAGAGTCTCTCTGTACTAGAAAGACGTGCAGAGAGCTGTAGAGATACTGTAGATACTGAGAAGACTGAGCAGGAGGTTTCTGATAAACAGGCAGGACGTTAATCTGTCATGATTGTTTCAGATGCTTTTTTATAAATTCCAGACTTTCACTTTT
>JBAJHX010000035.1:18922352-18936714 GCA_037176925.1 Amniataba percoides | reverse complement strand
TGAGCAGATAAGACTGAACAGATTTCAAAGTGTTGAGCACAGTCTGTCTCTTGAGTCCTGTTTTTTTTTTCTTCTTTAAGGGTGTGGTTGCTGATTCCTTTCCAAGTGGAGAACGGACTAAATGTTTCCAGACGGACTCACAGCTGCCGGCTGGCAAAGGTTAGGCCGAGGAAGGCAGAGGAAGACGTGAGAAGAGGTTCCAGTACAGCTTACTGGGTAAAATATGACATCAACACGATTTTTTCTGATTCCTACTTCCCACATTTCCAGCTGTTGTTCTGGCTGTTTTATAGTTCAGACAACACCGGCGGGCACAAATCAATCCCAGATGCTTCTTATGAAAGCAACAGGTTGGATCTGAAAAAGGTTTTTAACAACCAACACACGTGAATTCACACACACAGTTCTTCTTTTTAGATATCTCACATGAAACGTCTGTATTGCAACATCATGCAGGATATGACATCACCTCAGCCCACAGTAAGTTTCCTTACTCTCTCTTTACAGGGTGAGGAAACAGCTCAGACCGGATGTTTTTTTTAGCAATATTTAAAAGGGATCAGGGTTTCAAAGTAAATCCCAAAATTTTCTGGGCTCAGAAGGCGCAGCACGCTGTCAGCAGGAAAGCCAGCCCTCTTGGAAAGCAGCAGTCAGGCTGATGTAACTCATACGACTATTACATAACTAACTACAGAGACAGCTCTTTTTAGGCCAGACTCATCTACCGTCAAACAGCAGAGAGAAACCATCAGGCTACAAGATGCACAAACACACTGCAGCCATACTGTACACACTGGAACAAAGGCCTTTAATATAAATTTCTTTTGAATGACAATATACAAACTCAAATCTTCTTTTTTAAACAATCATGTGACATTTTTCTTTCTGTAAATCAAGTAAAGTGCTCTGTCACTACCAAAGCGAAACAAAGCATGAAGCTGGAAAGTCTTACCGAATCTCTGGGGTGGTGATCTCAGCAGCCAACGAATCAGAGCCGTCGTTGCTGGCCAGCGGGAACAAACCTGAAACAAAGAGCAGCACCGTTCATGCAGGGTAAGCCCGACTATTTAGGCTTGACCAAGAAGACTGCAGATCATTTAAAAAAAAGGGCAGAGCTCAGTAATAAGTCATATCTCTTTTACCTGATGTAAGTTGTCCTTCCTGAGCTTGGACGCAGTGGAGCTCCTCGATAGTTTCCTTCAGAGAGTCTCTCTCCGTCCGCATCCGCTGCAAAAGGGAGAGGAAACGTTTGAAGAAATACACAAACTGTGACAGAGAGAAACAGTGCAGGATCTGAAGGTAAGATCCCAGTGTGGCAACAGAGCACGACTGTCAATCAAGTAGAGACAGCAACACTTTAAAACATCATCTTTCTTCTTACTTGTAGAACAAAACCCTAAATTACAAGTGTGGTACACACCAGCCCAAATCTTAATAAATTAAAAGTGTACACACGTCTTTTTCCTTTTGTAGAGAGTCCACTTTCTCTTTGACGCGTTTGTACTCAAACTCCATCTTGTCGGCCTTTTTAGACTCTTCTGACAGTCGGTTCTGAAGTTCAACCACCTGTGCAGAAAAGGAAAGATAGTGAGAAGACTTTATCTTTTAAAATACACAAGAATTGTGTCTGGAAGTACAGTTCCTTTAGTCCCAAGCAGGGGAAGTGTAAATAAGGGTTATTGTGTGTGAATGTGTGTGTTGGACGGGCACCTGTCTCTTGTACGTCTCCAGTTGACCCTTGGTGGCGTTCGCCTTTCGCAGCTCTTCTTCCAAACTGACATTGGTCTGCATCAACACTGTGTTCTTCTCCTCCATAAGTTTATTCTGGAAAACAGCGAGAGATATGTGAGCCTCACTTACAGACACACACACTGCCAGTCTGTTCGTCTTCTGTGTGTGAGTGATTGTGTACCTGTCTCCTGAGAAGTCCCATGTCCTCCAGTTTCTTCTTGTAGTGTTCCACTGTGCCCTCCAGCTTTGACACTTTATCTGATGAATGTCTGTGAGGAAAACATCATGCACTTTTATTTTGCGATGTTACGTTTAAAAAAAAAAAAGGAGGAAGAGGGCTCTGTTTGTGCAGCAACACACCAGAAACAACAGAAGTCTGAAATAACAGGATAACTGTTCAACAAAACATTATTAGTCTTGTGCCATCTCCTGTTTTTCTCTTTCATTTTCATTCCCATCATGCCTTTTGACTTATTACTTGTCTCTCACAGGTTATAAAAGCTAAATGAGCACAGAACAAACATTATCTGCAGGACAGTGAATGCTCACATGATTCTCTGGGGATTTAGGAGATTTCTACAAATAATAATTTCCTCTCTTGTTTAGTGTTGTGTGTAGTTTGCTTTACTTTAGCCACAGGTCTGCGTCTCCGTCTCACCTGAGGACGTCCATCTCGTCTTTAAGGGTCTGGGCTTCGTCGGCCAGTGACGCCAGCTCTTCGTTCTGTGACTTTACATCCAACAGCTCCTTTTCGAGTTCTTCGCAGCGGATCCGGTAGTCGTCTTTTGCTGCCTCCAACCTGCAGAAGAACAATCACCTTTCAGATCTGAGGATTTTTACACCAGCTTCAGTCAGTTCAACTCTTTTTTTTTTAACAGCACACCTGAAAGTTTCTTCCTGTAGTTGCTCCAGTTGTGTCTGCAGCTGGAGGTGTCTGCGTCCGGCGGGGCTGTTTATGTCCTCTATGGAGTCCGACTGGTTGAGTCTCTCCATCAGGACCTGGTTTTCTGCAAGCAAACTGCTCTTCTCCTCTTGCAGAGCTGCCACCTGTGGGAGGGAGGAGGGCGAAAAAAAAGAGCAAAAAAAAAAAGGTAGAAAGAGGAAATGGTTTGGGAAAACAGGAATTGTGGTAAATAGGGGAAAGTGCAAGAAAGGAGATGGCAAGGAGGAGAGAGGGATAAAAGGCAGCACGAGAGGTGATGATAGAAAGGATGTTAAGATAGAGAGAACAGAGGAAGAGAAGGAAAATGAGTTAGAAGAAAAATGACAATAAAAACTTCTCTCAAGCTACTTAAATACAACATTTCCTTTACAGCATTCAGTCCAAAAAGGTTAAATTCATAATTCATCTGCATTGGTAAGAAAGCAGGCACACATCAAACACTTCAACAGGGTGAACCAACACACTCCAACATCACAAAGAGGGCTACATGAGGTTTGATGTGGCCTTCTCGATGTGATGGACGGGGTATCAAACTCCACACAAAGCAAAGCAGAAGCTGTTCAGAACTTTTTTCTTTTTTTTTTAATCTGCCATAATGCACTTTAACAAATATAAGAACTTATGATATTTTATTAGGGGGAAAATTATCTCTCCATGAACCTGAACTTTGTGAGATCCAAAAAACTTAATATCAACTTTAAGCAAAAAGGATCTAAATATCTTCTCTGTATAGACTTGAATTAACTTCCATTAGTACACCTGCAGAATCCATTTAGTCTGATGTGTGTATTATAATGCTACTGTAAATGTTGTTTAACACTCCTGTGTGTAAAATGTATGCCACTTAAATGTTGGTTCACACTCTTATCTTGAAGCGCTCTGAGAAAACCTGCATCGTCTCACTGCAACATGCCTTTATATCACATTAAAGATGTGATCGAGCTTTATTCATTCTCAAAATAAGCAAAGCGTTTCCTAAAAACACACTTAATTCCTACAGGTAGAAATTTTCAATGCATAAACTGGTGCAGCTGATTGTTTGTTGACTGATTCTTGATATGAATTCAATTTTCTTTTTCATCCAGAAGTGAAAGAAATCAAAAATAGCACCATCAAATATGAATAAGATACAGTGTGTGTAAATATTTGAGATAGATTCGACACTTCTGCAAAGACATGAGTCCTTCCTGGGTCCAAAAGCCAAGCTTACTGTCTACTGTTGCTGTGGGGAAGCATGAAACACACCGAGGGAAAAAAGCAGAGGGTTATTAGTGAAGGGGTGGCGTCTGACACACCCACACAAAACTGCAGTTGTGGCTGGTGTGCCCCCCCGGAGGACCACGTATACGTGTGCACAAAAACACTTGTGCGCAAACGTGTACACACACATGCGCACACATAATTAGGAGAAGGGTAGTCTGGATTTCCAAAAGGGGGATGCTGGTGCAAGCAGACTGAAAAAAAAAATCCAGGACTATTAGACACGCCAAACACACCATGATGGAAAGAAAGAGACAGAAAAGAAAAAAAGAAAGTTTGGATTTACCCTCTCTTCTAGCTCATTAAACTCTAACCTCAGTCTATCACGCTCCTCTTGGACATGGAGGGCCTTTAAAGCAAGGCACACAGTATTGAAATAGTCAGGAAATAAGAGGACACACAGCAGGAGAGCAGGTAACCCTTTAAATCACAGCTCCGTTTCTCTGCGACAACATCAGTCGTCTGTCATCAGCAGGAAGTAAACTGAAAAGATAGCAAAGCTGATAGATATAGAAAACATGTGATAAAGTAAATAATTAAGTAAGTAAGGGGAAAGACTGTAAGTCACAACAGAATCAGCTGTTTTGATGCTGTGTAATTTAAGTAAGATTATGCAGAAAATGGAGCTGCTTTTAAAGTCTACCCAAAGAAAGACACAATCAATTATATATGAAATATAGCAGAAAAAGTAAGAAGAAAAAGTTCACTTGGCTGGATGTCAGAATACTACATATATAAAGAGTGTTATTTTTTTCCTATGTAGTTAATGAAATATCCAACTTAATTAACTTTTAACTACTAAAAACTCCTGGTCTAACTACTGCAAACTGTACAGGTACTGTATATAAAACAAAGTCTCATTTGTATAATGAGTTTAAGTTTTAAATAACATTATTATATATTATAATCACAACACTCAACAGCCAACTGATATTGATATTTGACTTATTTTTCTTTAACACTTTGCAAATTCAATGATGAAACTCCTGCATCATAAATACGCAGAGCAAACAGTCCAGTCTTAGTAACTGCCCACAAATGATGCTGTTGTCCACTTTAACGTTGGTGTGATGACACATTAGTGTTTTAAAAGTGTGCTGCTGTAATGACTAACCCACCTCTACGACTTCACCACAGCCACAGGTGGTTTAACTGGTGCTAACGTAAGCTGCATACTTTGCTTCAATGTACAAAACCAGTGTCAAAAGGCCTAAAATACCGAGGAGATTTACGAGTGAAACCAACCTGCATGTCAAGCTCACGACACCTCTGGGCGATCTCCTCCTTGGTAGCCAGAGCATCATTGAGCTCCTCCGCCGTCTTCTTCAGCTAAAAACAGACACACACAACTAATAAAAATGCAGTTTTCATGACTAACACACCAATTTATTTCCCGCTTGGATGAAATGAAAGAATCTTTACATCTTTGAGGATCAAAAGCTGGGCAAATATAACGAATAAGATGGTGTGAGATGTTGATTTTGAGTTTCTTCCCACAGTAATGATGGCAGAGCAGCTCTGCGACTTTGCTGAAGTTTGCTCTCCCACAGACCCGGTTGCTTTATAGGCATGTGGACAAAAATGTGGCGGGTGAGACGTAAGCTGAGGGGGAGATCTGGGTCATCAGTTTGTGGGTTTCATCAGCTGTTACATAGTATGTGTGTGTGTTTGATTTTAATGACTTTAGCATGTGAATGCCTAAAACTGTGCCTTAAATATCTGTTTGACACATACATTTAATCAAAAAAAAAAAAAAAAAACTTTTGAATGATTACACACAGTATTAAAGATATAAAGACTGCAATAAATATAATAAAGAGTTTCAATAAAGTCTCCATACCTGTCGGTCTAGATCCACATACGAGTCGTTTCCTCCCATCACAGGAGTCTCTTTGCTCATCAGCTGCAGAAACACACAGATATTAAGTGAATCAAACACTTGTTGTACCTTGGATCAGGCTCAATGTGTCATCCAAACCACAACTCTCAGGATGAATCAGTTATCACCTGCAGTGACTCTTATAAAGGTTTTAATAGCATGATGGCTCACCTCTTGGATGGCTGTCATGACAACGTGCTGCACCGACTCCTCCATCATCATTATGGTCTGGATGTATTCTAGAAAATGCAGAAACAGAGACAAAGTGACGGGTTAAATTTGAGCCTCTGAGTCAGCTGCTGATGCCGAGTGATACCGCAGAACATCGTTTTATGATATCAAATAAAATATGCACCTTGTTTCTGTTCACAGTTGACAGCACAGCCCAGGATGAGTTGCAGCATCCTCCCGAGCTCTGCTGCGTCGGAGTGCTCTCCGATGAGGTTAACATCTGGTAATGTGAAGTCGTTAATGTGCTGGCCGAGGATCTGAAGAGGGACAAAAAAGGCCATTTAAAGTTTTTAATAAGAATCTAAATAGCAGCAGAAAGTCTCAGTTTTTCAAAATGAACGCAGCAGACTCTTCTTACCTCCTGGTTATAGTCCAGGATGCCTTTAAGAATCTTCTTGAGGTTGCTGACCTGAAACAAGAGAGAACTTTATGTAGACGTATTTAAGGAAAATAAGAAATACTAGTATAGCTAACAAGCTACCAGGATACTGCAGGTGACTCACATAAAGACACATACAGCATTTATACTTTATTATATTACTTCTGGACATTATTTAGTCAAACCTGGAAAACATCTACTATGTCATGCATGCCTAATACCTACTAATAACACAAAGAAGACCTCAAACTCACCTTTAACCTCCAGTTGTCCCCAACTTCTGGTTTGATTCTGCTAATCCAAGCATCATTGAAATACACTACATCTCTAGAAAATTCAGACAGATGAGAGAATAGGGATTAAACGTTTATCTGAAGTGTGTGTTTGTACATGTGTAAGGAAGTTTTTCAGAAGGTTAAAAATCAGCAGCATCTTCCTCACATTTTCTGCAGTGCTTGGGCCATGACGATGCCGCTCGTCAAGTCCTCGACCGTCTTGCATGGAGCCTCCACTCCAAACGTCTGGATCTAAAGACAAACACACACACACACACTGAGTACAGAGTTACTAGATGATGAAGTGCACCTACAACACAATCTGAAGACTCAACTAACACTTTACATGACTGATGTGCTGACGATCAGGAGACAGTGAATGTAAACCAGGTTCAGCATTAATGAATAAAATCAGCTCACTGGTGCATTCTTGCTCTTCCTCCACCATTTGGCACTTTCTGCATATTTCCACTCGATCTTTGAATTATATTGTTCGGGCCTCAAAAGTCTCCGTAAAGTGAAAATTTAATGGCGTCTCTCTGCAGTCGCTCTCTGACAGCCAGTGTAAGAACAGCCAGCTCGCTTACTTCTCCTGCAAACTTTCTCTCAACTCGGCCTGTCATCATCCCTCAGTTTCTCTTACATCACCTCGATCACTTTTCTCAGATCTTTTTTTTCCTTCCTGCCTCGCTCGACGTGGCTTTGTTCTCTTTCCATCCCGCACATTCTTCTCAATATTCGTTCCTTCCTCTGCCGGCTGTCTGCTGCTCAGATAGAAGTGAATGCTCAACATGCCAAAGCTCCGCAGGCCGAAGGGAAACTGAGAGCAGGAATGTTGGAAAACTGACAGGAAGAAAATAACGATCTGTCTCTCTCGTTTTTCATTACGTAGCTCAACGTGCAGCGCTCGAGGTCACACACAAATTCAGCAATTCAGCAACAGACTGAACAAACAGTTTGAGAGTCACAGGTTAGATCCCAGATGAATATTTTCTTAAAATAAACATGATGCAAGAACAGCAACATCTCCAACTACTAAGTCACGACAATGTGAGTCTCCTTTAAAAAGGAGAATTCAATCGGTTCATTTGTTTATCAATGCCTTAGCACAGTAATCAATACACAGGGAACATGGAGCAGCATTTTTATTAGGACACAGAAATCTAAGAGGCCTGTATCATCACCTATTAGCAGGGACAGAGATCAGTAAACAAGAAGACATTCGACACTGGACACAGGAGAGGACAAACTTCACATGGCACGAGGACGCAACACTCAAAATAACATCCACATTATCATGTGATAAATTAAGACAACATAAATGTTTTTTTTGTGGTTTTAAACTGTTATTTTACTTCACAGTCACAACTGGACTTGAAGTGTAAAACATATCTTCAAAAATATCCAGATGTACTTGAGATCAACTCCAAACTTTCCTTCAAATCTTCCCACTTCGTCACAGCATTTGACAGCTTTTAAGTGACTTGTCGAGCAGATGACACCCTCTAACATTTCAGAACGCCTTTATTATCATCTCAACTCCTGGTTACTATTCTCCAGGGTTTTCAGGCAGCGAAGCACTGATGAGAGATTTTTTTCTGTGGATCAGTCGGACATCTAGTCTGTCAGCTGAAGCTAAGCGCTGGCTCACAGCCAACAGAGCAGATCCCAAACAATACCCCTGATTACATAACGCCTATTACCAGTGAGAGAAACACTTACCCGCTTCAATTACTGTCCTCTCCACTCAGCTGAACAGCACTGCCAAATTACATTTATTTACATTGCATTTTGTAGAGAAGGAAGCTGGGTTTAGATACTATCAGACACTACTTTATTACAGTGGATGGAGAAGGGGCGTGCTGTGACATGTTATTAACACAAGCAGCACTTTTGGAGGGCAAAATTAGACGTTTGGCTGTGTGGAGTAACGCAAAAACAAATGTCTCTTTTTTCCCCTGGAGTAACACGCTGCTCAAATGAAGCGAAACGGGACCAACGGCGTGGTGGAAACGACTGCACACACGCCTGTTGTTCTAAATCCGGTGAAGGTTATCCGCCACAAAACACACAAGCGACCTGCGAATGCTTCCAAAGACACACGTCAGCAGACACGCAACATGAATACCTGTCCGCAGCTTTCTGCAGACGACGAAATGAATCCATCCTTGGTGCCTGGTGTCCGGTTGGAGTATCAACCTGCATCTATTTTAGTTGTTTGCTGATGAGTTGAGGTTTTAGATCAGTCACTTCCAGCTACTTTAGGTCTAATATATTCAAATCTGTTGCATAATTAGTAACAAACTTTACTTATTTTGCATCACCTAAACTATTATTTCAGAGGAGCAACAGGTTCTTGTTGTCCACATGAGCCCCACACACTTAACACTGATGATGTTGGGTCCACAAAAACTGTAGTATTCAAACCACTGGATTACAAAAATCTATTTTTGTTTATCTAATCTGCAGTGGTAGTTTCATTTAACTGTGATGAACCTGTGAGCTGTTGTTTCCAGGCTAAAGGTCGACAGTGTTGGATGTGAGCCTCGCACACTTTGTTGATTTCAGGCGTAACATGACAGCTCTTGACTCATCGCTCTGGGCTCAAACCACATCCCTTATGTCAGCAGGATCACCTCCCAAATCAGCTTATTATGATATAATATGTGATATATTAAACACTGAACCCTCTAAGCGCTGACTGCAGAGTAAAAAGGAGGTCAACAATCACTCCAACATCAATGGGAATAATATTTTTTGTATTCTCTTCCTCACTAAAAAATACATTTAACAGCTTAAAGCTGCTGAGCATTAAGATTTCCCTTTAAACTTTCATTTCTATCTGAAAAATGGTTGTAAATTGTGTGTTTTCTGTCAACTCTTCTCAAGTAGTATTTGCACAGTTATTACTTAAGTTCTTCAGACCTTTTAACTTCACTATAACGTCATTTCTCTGTGCAACATCTTAATCCCTGTTAGAGCCGACCATACAGCGTGTGTGCATGTCTGAGCTGCAAAACAATGACTGAAAATCATCAGAAAACAAAGCTTCATGTCATCTGAAGCATTTCGGGGTTTGAAGTTTAACAAGCTCATATTCTGTGTTTCCTGGCAAATTACAGTCAGCCTGCTTCGATCACATTATCCATATCAGTCTGCTAAAAGGACGGATAAGAGAGTCCAGATGAGGTTAACAGAAAGAAATTCAAAAGAAATCGTTTGGATTACAAGAGGAATCGTGCACTGTAATTAACACACTGAAAATGAGCATGTCTGACAGTGTATGGGATCGTTAAATGTCTCTTCAGGGGCGCCAAAGGACGGAAACTGCTTCACAAAAAGGTGCATTTCCCATAATACTCTTAGTCTGAGTCACATGCATATAACAACACTTTCCTGGCAGCACACAAAGCGACAACAAAACAGAAAACAAACACAAGAAATCTACCAAGAAACTGAATTTCTCAACTACAAGGAGTAAAGGAAAAAACAGACCTCAGTCATTAAAAAGAAATAATAACCAACAATCACATTCTTCAACATGGACACACACAGCACACAGAGACAAGGCGGACTGAGGTTTAAAAAGGAAATCCACACCTACAGCTTTGTGGAAACATTTGGGAAACGAGGTGGGCCGGCTGTGGAAAAGGCACGTGTCACATGATGGGGACTAAACACGGAGCTGCAGAAACATTCACATGAACGTGTAATGAAAGCGAAGAGGATGCGTGTCCCTCCGAACTGTTACGGTCACATGAGTCCACACGAGGGTAAATCACACAGGGCGGCTCTTTGGTTTAATTACACATGTTTCTGCCAAAAAGAGGAGGAGAGCACGCCAACCTCGCACAACTTAAACGGTAACATCGAACTCGCATGTGGAGCCTGATGAAGTGCAACAATACGTGCTGCAAAAATAAACCAAGGCACAACAAAGGCAACGCATTTGTATGTATGAGGGTAAAACTTTAGTGTCATGAGATATAATTTTATCACTTGAATCTCATTATCGTATCACACACACAAGGAACGAGCCACCAGCTTTTAAAAATGTCTGACAGCAGATAAACTCTGACGCCGTCTGGTCAACATCTGGTTGATTTTCTCCAGCAGAGTATGTCGTATTTTACAGGTGTGCCACCTTAACTGCAAAAAATCTAAACGTGCTTATTTATTTCCTTGTAGTCACTGAGAGCGGTGAGATTTACAGTCTCATGTGTTTAGAAACACGCATCGTTGTGACTTCACAGTTAGCAGGTATGTGAGGAATGTCTGCCGGCCACATCATTACTAAGAACACGAAGAAAAGGTCACTCTGAGTCATCACACACACGCCGAGCTGTGATAACAAGAGGAGGAGGCGACAGTCATGGAGGAGAGAGGAGAGATGAACTGACCTGACTGTGTTTCTGAAAACATTTTGTACCAAATGATCATTTTAAACTTGTCCTTTTCATTTCCTTCAAAGAGGATTTCACTTCCTATAAAAAGTCACGACGCAAGAACTTAAAAGTTTCTGTTTCCATTGTTTAATTTAGCTGTAAATTTATTCTTTTTTGGTAAATGTTCACATCCAGCTCAGACAGACCTACTTGTCAATTTCGCAAAAGATAATCGACAAACTGATTTCGAGCTTGACTGTGTGAAATGTAAGGAAGCACATGAGTGTGCAGAGGCAGGGCGGCTCACTAACCTCTGTGAGCAGCCGCACACGTATGTTTCCACAACACACCGCTGACATTTACACCAGCAGTGTGCAGTGAAAACACACAAACACTTTCCATCACCGCTCATCCTTTCACAATTCTCTTTACACCTCAAATCACTGACACAGTCGCTGCTCCTAAAAGAAAACTAAAAACATAAGTGGAAATATCTCCCTGGTCCAGCCAGATAAATGCTCTAAATATGAAAATACATACAAAATCAGGTTTAGTGCAATGTAAATGGTCTTGTCTTGTACTGAAAATTGTATCTGAAAACATAAACACAAAAAGTAGCATAATAAAAGGGTGAAAGCAAGTTCCAAGTCAGATATATAAATTATAAAAAATACTATCTGATACAGTAGACAGTAGTATATAAAGAAAATAAAGACAATATGTGCAATATTATAATCACCATATGGAAGACATGCAGTCTTTTTATCCAGTCTACGCAGCACTATCTGTAGATATATGCAGTTTATATATAAAGTCTATACTGCAGTACATAAAGATATATAGAGTCGTATACACTAAATAAAGCTATATAAACGGTAGATAAAGCCTATGTTTCACCATATAAAGACATATAAACAGTATTTATAGTCTATGTTGCACCATACAAAGACATATAAACAGTATATATAATCTATGTTGCACCATATAAAGACATATAAACAGTATATATAATCTATGTTGCACCATATAAAGACATATAAACAGTATATATAGTCTATGTTGCATCATATAAAGACACATAAACAGTATTTACAGTCTATGTTGCATCATATAAAGACATATAAACAGTATATATAGCATATGTTGCTCTTCCACAATGCAAACATGCGGTTTGATGCATCATTAGACATTTTCAGCCTTTGACTCGACTAATTTTAGGAAGCCAAATCCCTCTTTTCTTCAGCAGGGGGAAAGAGGAAGGGAAAGCAGACGTGAGAAGACAACAATGACAGGAATCCAGATCAGACACCGGATCAGTGATGACAGAAACTCAATCCAGATGATGAAACCCAGCGAGGCCAGCACCTCTGCTGTCTCATTATTATCATCTTTAAGGTGAGGAGAGTGGAGCCGGATAAAACAGCACCCTGTCCTGAGCTCAGGCTAACATGACAACAGTAGAAACCAGGAGACAAAAACAGCCGCAGCTCCACGCAGCCAACAGCTGGCCTGCACACGTAAACCAAACGGCAGCCTGTTAGCATACCGAGCTAGCTCTGTTAGCATACCAAGCTAGCTCTGTATGCTACCTGGCGCTAACGAGAGAGGGTTAAAAAAACGAGCCGAAAAACTTCCCATTTCACTACTCACCCATGTCAAGAGGCTTTCGCAGAGCTCCATGCGATCCAGGGACTCCGATGTGCTCATTGTGACCTATCTGGGAGCGACTTTTCGGGGCGAACAGAGGCTGAAGTTAGCGGTCGGCTTCATGCACTCCGGAGGGCGCTCCGTCGGGTTCGCTGCTTCGCCAGCACCGGCGTCTGCCGGAGGAGGAGCCGGGAGGGGCGGAGTCTGCCTGTAAAGGAAAAAAAACTCCCACAATTTATTAATTTATTTAATTTTATTTTATTCTTCCTGTGGAACATGGATGTCACAGAAAGACAAGTATGACAATAACAGATACTTTCAAGAGCTGCAAGGGAAAAAAAAAACAGTGGTGCAAGGCTGGTTTAACCTGCTGGGGGGGGGGGGCGTTAGGGAAAATCAGCTGTTTGGGCCCCCCTGGACCCTCAGTTTTAGTGTGCACATTCACAGATCTGTAAAAGTGTTCATGCACTTCATGCACACCATTACGTCTGTGTGTGTTTGTAACGAGCATTGCTTATTATAGCCTCTGTCATCATTGTGTTTGTTTGGGGCTTTCCATCATACTAATAATTGTCCGTATTTGGCATTTTCCTTTTTTTGTATCCTGTATTTATGTTTGCATTATTGTTTGGTTTCACTCTAGTTCCCAGAGTGCAGTTCCCTTCGTGCTGGGTGATCCACAGTTTACAGTAAATTCAGAGTCATGCAGACGACTTGAGGCCCACACAACTCGATTGGTTATCAGTCATTTGTAATTGTTAACAGAGACAGGAGACAGGAAACAAACTCACATTAGGAGGAAAGTTCCTGTGGTTGAAGCTGCCCCAGTGATATGGAGTGGAAAATTTTGGAAAAATCTGTACACAGAAACGCTCTGATTGACTCTCTAAATGTCTAAATGGAGGCAATCTAAAGTATGAATGGCTGCATTGTGTGACTCCTCTAATGAACAACGTCAGTGTCAGTGTCAGGTTTGAGATGGTGCTCGGCTGACTCACAGAAAGACAGGCGTGCTCGGAGATTAGTCTGTATCATGCTTGGACAGATTTCAGGATTATTTTTTAAGAAAAAGAAAAAACATGGTCTTGAGCAACACCAAAATACAATAAATAATGCTTTGATGAGCACATAGATGTGTAAATCCCATCATCATATCACACCTGTACAAAAAGTATTTTCTCGTGGACGTTTTCATAAATCACTGGTGGTGTATTTTCACACTGCAGAGATCACATTTAGGAAATAATGATCCAGATTCCTTCAAACACTGACTTTTCCTTCCAGCTGCAATCTTTTTTCTCCCAGATAAGACTCACCTAACGGTTCTCAGCTGTACGAACATCATTTAACAACACGTGCTGCTTTCATCGGCTTCAGTTCGGCTGTCAGAAAACAAAAAGGGGTGGCGGCTGCTCAAACGCCCCCGAGACAAACCGGAGGAGACGCTGATGAGTAAAGACGGTGAGCAGGAATGACGCCGCCCGGCATGTGCCACACCTCAACGTGACACATCCCGATAAAGGTGATCCGAGGCAAACAAACTGAGTTTCACCACGAGCTTCGACCCCCACCTTCCTCCTCCTCCTCTCTTTTCTATTCATGAACGTGAAGGCCATTGCTGGCTCAGCAAAT
>JBAJHX010000035.1:18905620-18916895 GCA_037176925.1 Amniataba percoides | reverse complement strand
CTATCTATCTATCTATCTATCTATCTATCTATCTATCTATCTATCTATCTATCTATCTATCTATCTATCTATCTAATAGTGGGTGTAGTTCCATCAGTCTACCAGCAGGTGTCAGCGGGTGGCGGCAGTGAGGTCTCTCCGCGCTGTGTTCGTCACCACAGAAGAAGAGCGCGGTCCTCCCGTCCATGATAAACATTCAGCTCTCCGTCTCTCTTTAACGGCCTTTTTTATCGCCCCGCGGCCAAACATCGGTGCAGGATGCCCCGGTACGCTCAGCTGGTGATGGGCCCGGCCGGCAGCGGGAAGGTGAGAGCACATTTATTCACTTTATTACGATAAAACCGGGGAAAAGTGTCCGGAAACAGAAAAACTAGCTAATACATGAGGCTGTCCTGCACATGAACACGAAGCTAAGACTGTGAATGTGTCTGTCTGTCCTGTCTGTGTCTGTGTCTGTCCTGTCTGTGTCTGTCTGTGTCTGTCTGTGTGTCTGTCTGTGTGTCTGTCTGTGTGTCTGTCTGTCTGTGTGTCTGTCCTGTCTGTGTCTGTCTGTGTCTGTCTGTCCCGTTTCAGAGCACTTACTGCGCCACCATGCTGCAGCACTCGGAGAGTCTGAGCCGCTCGGTGCAGGTGGTGAATCTGGACCCGGCTGCTGAGCACTTTGACTATCCTGTGATGGCAGGTGAGCAGATCTGCTGCTCTTCATCATCACATCACACAAAGACCTGCTGTCAGTGTGTGGAGAGGAAAAAAAACATCCTGGAAGTTATTATCATGCAACACTTTAACAAAATCATGTGCATCTTTAAGATAATGACTTATTATTTGAGTTAGTTTCACATTATATTGATATACTAAGTCAGAAATAATGAGTTAGTCTCTCAAAACTAAAACTTTATCAAACTAAGTATCTTGAAATAATTAGTATTTCAATGTATGTTTGAGACACTAAGTCACAATATCTCGATAAGAACATTTTTAAAATCAAAGATATTCAAAATAATGAAGTAATAAGTCTTTATTTTGATAAACTAAGTCAAAGTATTATGCTGATATGCTGACTCATTATTCTGAAATACTATTTCAGTATTTCAAAAAGAGAAAGTAATTTTTTGAGATACTTACCCATCAAGTAGTCTTGTCTTATTCATTATTTAGTTTCTCATTATAATTCCATACAGGAATTAATTAATTTAATTTGAGCTCTGAATCACATGCTAATATTTGCTGTTATATTCAGTTTTCTTCCAGTAAGTTGTATTTTGTTGACATTGTTTGTGTGTTCTCAGACATCCGTGAGCTCATCCAGGTGGATGACGTGATGGAGGACGCCTCTCTAAGATTCGGTCCTAACGGAGGCCTGGTCTTCTGCATGGAGTACTTCGCCAATAACTTTGACTGGCTGGAGGAAAGCCTGGGCCACGTGGAGGATGACTACATACTGTTCGACTGCCCAGGTAAACACCTTGGCTGTGACATCATCATTAAAAAGAAAAATGAAGTGTTAAAACTGGAGAAGAGCATGAATTAATTTCAGGTAGAAAACAAGTGAATTTTGATGAGATCTGTTATAGTTTTGATGAAATTATTCTCATAAATCTCTGTTTGTTTGTTGTATTTGTTTCAGCTCGAAACACAGCTTTGACAAACGTCTTGCTTTTTTGCAGGTCAGATTGAACTTTACACACACCTCCCTGTGATGAGGCAGCTGGTGGAGCAGCTCCAGCAGTGGGAGTTTCGGGTGTGTGGAGTTTTTCTGGTCGACTCCCAGTTCATGGTGGAGTCTTTTAAGGTAACAGACAATCTCCCCAACATCTATATCTATTTTAGTAGAAATCATACAGGTGCTGGAATTTTTTTGCATTTTAATGTGGTGATTTCAAGCTTTGCAAAGTTTTGAATTTAGAAAAACAGCTTGAAATTCTAATTGTATGAATATAACATATTGCTATCCAACACAATGGTTTACATTTTAGATAAAGAAATAATGTAAGTCAGAGGGAACCTAATTGATTGGGGTAGGCTATGTTTACCTGAGTGTCTGATTGCCCTTGTTGTCTGAACATGTTGAGCTGTAGTAATGATGCATTAATGAAAGTAAGCGTGAAGTCTAACACCTTCCCTCTTCTCTAACTGCAGTTCATCTCTGGAGTTATGGCCGCCCTGAGTGCCATGGTGTCGTTAGAGATTCCTCAAGTGAACATCATGACAAAAATGGACCTGCTCAGTCCCAAAGCAAAGAAGGAAATTGAAAAGTAAGTTTCATATGAGGACAGCATCAAGTGTGTTCAGCTGCAGCAGTGATTCCACTTAATGTTCCTGCTAAAAGCACATAAATGAAGATTTGTTGTGACTGAAGTGAAATTTTGAAGTTTTAAGTCTTTGAAGTTGGGTGACAAATTAAAGAAAGATACACCCAAAATTGTGCCATTAATGTTTTGGTCCATCACATTCCTCCAGAGCAGCTTCAGGTCTCCTGATCATTGATTCTCCTGGAAGGATGAACATGATTCTTCCAAAGATATTCCCTCATATTTGGTGCTATGATGGTGGTGGTGGAGAGCGCTGTCAAACATGTCGCTCCAGGATTCATTGAACTCTGCTTTCTTTTCCACAAGATATCTGGACCCAGACATGTACACAATGATGGAAGATAATTCAGATACCATCAGAAGCAACAAGTTCAAGAAGCTGACTCAAGCCATCTGTGGTTTGGTACATGAAGTCCTTCACTTGATCCTGCATTTCATTTTGGATCAGAATTTAGATGTTCTTTTTCAAATGACACAGTCTCTCTCTGTCAGATCGATGACTACAGCATGGTGAGGTTCCTCCCTTTTGACCGCTCTGATGAGGAAGGTATCAACATAGTGCTGCAGCACATCGACTTCTCGATACAGTACGGAGAGGATCTGGAGTTTAAGGAGCCAAAGGTGAAAAAAGAAGAAACATAATTCAACAATATCAATATTATTCATTCATTCATTTGGTTAATTTGTTGGTATTGCTGTCTTTTCCTTTTCTGCAGGAGATTGAAGAAGAACCTTCCAACATAAATTACGATGAGTTTTTTCAAAGCCAAGTGAACAGCTGAAGAGCTCAAAGTGAAGTGAAGTGGCTCAAAAAGAGACTTGTTGGGGAAATTCAGACACATTTGAGGCTGATGAAGAATCATAATAGACTTTGTCACATCCAGGTGGAGAGCAGCACGAGTCTTTGGAGACTCTGAAGATCATGAACATCTTCTTTTGTTTGGATGAAACGTGTGACTTCGCCCGCTCGTGTTTCAGTATATCAGGATGACACTGAAGTGTAAAAAGTTGTTAGTGAATACATTTTATTAATGCTTTATTTTTTTAATAAAATGCTACACAAAGATGTATAACACACTATCACATCAGCCAGACATCATGCTCTGTACTAAGGTTAGAAGTCAGCAAACAAAGTGGTCAAGAGAGGAAATGTGGAAATCAGTATCAAACTGTCAAAACTGGAGGGAGAAAGCAGGGAAATGGAGGGAAATTATCAAGCAGTGGTGACAGTATTTATGGGAACGGTGAAACACATAAAACACAGTAAAGTAGGTGGAGTGAGGAAATAATGGATCAGAACTTTTTAACCAATTCAAGCACCCAGCTGGCTGAAAAGGAGAAGCTACATCCTGATTACATACAGAAGGTCTGAAGAGGAAAGAAGGCGGATGATCAAAGAGTGGAGGATGATATTAAAGATGTGATGAAGCGTGTGGGGGAAGGAAAGACAACCAGACAGAGGAGTAAGAAACCGGGTCCAACACAAGCCATTTTTCTTTTATAGCCCAACATCACATATCACAGTTTGCCTCAAGGGATTTTACAATCTGCATAAGAAAAAGTACAAAATAAAGGTAAGAAATAGTGGACTGAACAGGAAAAAGTAATCATGAGTAGAATAATAAACTGCAGAAAGTCCAAAGTTTAAAGAAAGAAAGCAGATAATAAACAAGAAGAGCTCGGGATAAAGAGTGTGGAGATGTTTGGGTTTATAAAACTAATAAGTCAGTAAGAAAACAGTGCGGCAAACAAAATGCAACCAGTGAAATTAAAATTATTACTTACTATTACTTAAGAATAACAGGAATAATAAAGGGAGTTTAGTTTTATTATCATTATAATTATTATTGTTATAGTTTCTGCAAATCTGCTGCTCCACTCTTAGTCCAGTAAGTAGCGGTAATATACTCGTAAGATGGTTTGCGAACTGCCATTGAAAACCACAGAAGAAGAAGGGATAAACGAAGAAGACTTGCCTGCAGACTTCCTGGTTGAGGAGTCGACGTCATTGCGGCGCCCCCTGGTGGCAGAAACGTCACACGACACGTTGTCACTTCCTGTTTGGCTTCGGGTGGGACAGGCGGAAGCGGAGGAGCGAAGGTGTTCATTTTTCTCTCTTTCTGCGCTGCTGGACTCAAATTTAGCCCGTCAACATGCCGGTGAGTGAATCCTACACGGTTACCGAGCTGCAGGAGCTTCCTCCGTGTTCGTGTGGAGGATAAAAAAATGCATTTGAGGCTTAATGAGGGTCAGAGGCCTCCGAGGCGGTGTTAGCAAGCTGTTAGCTGTCGCATGTTTGCATCTTAAAAATCAGGAAAAAATATTTTTTTGCAGCTTTTCTGCAGCTTCTTCTTGGCTGAGCATATAAAAAAATATATAAATTACCTTAATAGTTGCTTCTCAGAGATGCATCTAGCTAGAAAGCATTTGACAGCATCTTGTTCTCTCTTTGATTTTAATGTGTTTTATTATTTTTATTATTTTTAAAGGCGTATCACTCGAGTCTGATGGTCCCAGAGACCAGGCTGGTGGGGAATATGGCTCTGCTGCCCCTAAAAACTCAGTTTAAAGGACCAGCCAGAGGAGATGGTAAGTGCCCCCCCCCCCCCCACACACACACACATTGACCCCCTCTGTTCAAGTTCACGATCATAAATGAGGCCAGACACACACAGATGACAGAAGAAAATATGAATAAATAAAAATCGTCTTAATGTATTTCTCTTCTCCAGTAAGTGATGAGAAATGATGACAAAGCTCCTTCATGGAAAATGTGGAGATTTCATTGCTGTTATTTAAAACAATCTATATAGTTTGCAATAAAAGTTGCTCTCCATTTCGAACTAAAACTCACATTTTCTTGTGTCAGCTCAGGATTTGTGAAATTTAGGAAACAAGCAGTTGTGCAAGAAAGACTCAAGCAAACGTTCATTCAAGCGTTCATCACAAAGTGAGCACTTGTTACGATCAGGACAATAACAGATGCCTTAAAAACTCTCCACTAAGATTTTTTCCATGAAGGATTTTAATAGTTTCATGCAGATCTCTCAGGCTGCTCAGTTCCTGGTGTGTGTGTCAGACTCATTTCCTTATATGGCCTGAAGAGAGCGTCAACTTCTTCATTCGTGTGTGTTGACACTGCGGTTCAGTGACTGAACTAAAAGTAGCACCCTCTGGGTTAATGTAAAATAAATTATAACTATAACGTACAAATCTGAGTACTGACAACATGTAAATTATATTATAGTTGTTTTTTTTTTATAATGGCTTTTTATTATTATTATTATTATTCTTGTCATTATTGTTTTTCTGTTGATCATCTCTTGCTATTCCACTTTTCTCTTTGCTGATGTAAGACTATAAATTTTCTCACTGAGGGATTAAGAAATGATTATAGTATTTTATTTTATACTCTTAAAAGTAAAAGTCCTGCATTCACGTGTATTCTCATCTTATTCTAATCCATAACAACACGTTATCATTTATTTGTCTTTGTCATTTGTTTGCCAGGATTATTAATCTGAATCTGTAAAGTTACTGGACTTATCAAGTTATCTACTTATCTAAGACTTATCTAAGTTTTGTATTTATTTGAACTTGTAGTGATGGAGTGGAAGTTTAGAGCTGCAGAAAATGGAAATACTCCTAATAAACGTAGGACGGTACTCGAGTAAATATACTTGGTAACTTTCCACCACTGTATAACTGCATTGGTTACTTGGAGCTGACTAAATATCACAAATAAAACAGTCATGTGATGTCATAAAAAAAGAAATGTGGCTGACCAAAAGAGGAAACGAGTGACGTTTGAGAACACTGAAATAAAAGAACGAATTAAAGTGACGAATTTATTGACGCCCATGTTTTTCTGTTTCAGGTATAGAGTCAGACATCATTGATGAGGCGATTTATTACTTCAAGGCAAACGTTTTCTTTAAGAACTATGAAATTAAGGTGAGTCATTTACTGCGTTTGCTTTTATGACACTTTGAAAGGTGAAACAAACTGAACAAATCTTCTTTTGACGGTTAAAATATTTATGTGAGGGACAAATATGAACGTCACAGCTGTGCTTCTTCCTGTGTGCGTTTTCCCTCCCTCTCTCTGGCCTGAAGCAGCTGAACGTTTTGTTCCCCCGACATGCCCCAGCTCGCTTCTTCACGTTCCCCTCAGCTCGCTCAGGACTTAAACTATGCGACCTTTTACTGTTCAGATGTGGCAGAAGCTGTACATTACAACATTGAATGCACTTTTTTTCACTCTTATTCAAGCCACTAATATGTGTGTGTGTTGTATTTCTTTCAGAACGAGGCGGACAGGACGCTGATCTATGTCACTCTCTACATTTCCGAATGTCTGAAGAGGCTACAGAAGGTGAATCTCACATTTCTTTACATACAGAGTTCACAGCGGTGGACGCCTACGGTTTAGCTTCATGCAAATTTTAACATATGCTGCAACAATTAAAATGATGTGAATGAATCAGACTGTTTAAACTGGCTCCAGTACAGCAGATGATTTGATTTTTTTTTTTGCATTGTTGTTGCTCTTTACAGTGCAGCTCCAGGAGCCAGGGGGAGAAGGAGATGTACACGCTGGGCATCACTAACTTCCCCATTCCTGGAGAGCCTGGCTTCCCTCTCAACGCCATGTATGTGAAACCTACGAACAAGCAGGAGGAAGGTGAGACCACAAACTTTACTCTAACACGGAGGTTTACCAAGAAGAGTCAGAAAACTAAAAGCTCGCCTCTTTTCTGTCGAACCACTGACGGCTGTTTCTCCAGCCTGCTCTCTGATTTCGCGCCAGTTTCCTTTGGACCCGTTTCATATTTCATCTTAATTCCCGGCGTGAAGTAATATCGGGCCAGAAATAGCACTGCTGACCAGAGCCCCATCAGGCTTAAAGATCTGAGGCTGGAAGTGCTGTTTCATGCTCGTCCTGCGTCCCCTCAGCCTCGCTCTTTCTCACATTCAGCTCCCTCATTTTACCTGTGAATGTTAAACACTGACTAAAGAAAATATTAAAGCTGACAGAGCTCAACACTTTAAACTTCTCAAAGTCAAACATTAGTAAAGGCTGTTCGTGGCTGTGGATTTTAACGCCGGCCGTGCTGCCTTTTTCCAGAGACCATGAGGGCGTACCTGCAGCAGATCCGCCAGGAGACCGGCCTGAGGCTATGTGACCGCGTGTTTGACCCCCAGACAGACAAACCCAGCAAGGTGAGTCGCAGCATCTCTGAAAATAACACCACGATGAGTTTTATACGCACGTCACACCAGCTAACGGGGGCGACCCTGATCAATTATGAACCGCTGTCAAAAAGCTGGCGATAGCGGCTCAGATTTTCAGGGTTTTAAATGAAATTATAAGGGTTTATGTGACCTTTATTGAAAATATTACGGCTGAGTTAACTGCACACATGGCTGTTTGAATTATAATGTGAAACAACACTTTGTCTCTCTACAGATTTTTCTCAGTCAGAAACATTAATATCCACTATATCCATACACTGTACATCAGGATGCTGAGTTATAAATGCAGTATGGTGATAAATGTTTTTATATTTGAGTGCACTTCTCTTTTCTGTCTTTCAGTGGTGGGTGTGCTTCGTCAAGAGGCAGTTCATGAACAAAAGTCTGTCAGCTCCCGGACAGTAAACCACTCAGGGTCCTCGGTTTCTATTCTACACCTGCAAGATGGATGGACTGTTGGATTTTTCTTTGAGTGGGGGGAGGGGAAGGGAGGGGGTTCTGCTTTTGTGCTTTTATACTCTTTCAGTTTAAAGATGTGTCTTCTCTTGTCTGGACATCGACCATATTGAGCTGGTGCTTAATTCAATAAAGCAATCATGGAGATAGGAAAATAACGGACGAGTCTTGTGCTTTTGTTCATATCGCACACGAAACAAGGCGCAAATTCAACGAGTCCTGATTGCCTATTGATCGGAAACGTTAGATCTCAGGGAGCCGCAGACACCTTTGATCGTTAAAGATGGAGAACAAGCTGTTTAGTGGAAGGACGGAGACATTTCAGATCAGTCAACAATGTTCACAACGAGGTTTATTTCTTATTCTTATCACAACAATCACTGACTTAAAGTGGCAGCAATCTCACATCTATTATTCATCGACTGATGTCCACAGTAAGCATAAAAAATGCTGTTATTCTCCTTGTTTAGTCACTTGATATGACCATTTTGTGGGTGTTTTAATTGTTAAACATTTTGACTGATGGTAGGAAACGCGTAGGAGCTACGAGTAAAATCTCCACCAGTGACGTGTCAAAGTCTCAGAAGTGCTACAGTCCAGATAGACCACTCCACCTCTATTTACACGGGTTAAAGAAAAAAAAAGTAGCATCTTTCTTAAAAATAAATCTTGGCGTTTTGTCTTTGGTTTGTTCACACCTGGAGCCTGAAGGTGTGTGTAGTCCTTGCTGAAGGTCAGTTTCCTTCGCTGGCAGTCAAAAGTTAAGGCAGTGTTGAATGAGAAGTGCACTTCCCCTCCTCTTCCCCCCATACTGGGAAAACAAGGAGCACTGTCTCTGCAGGACACTTTGGTGGGTGTGTGTGTGTGTGTGTGTGTGTGTGTGTGCAGGGAAAGGGAAGCCAGTGTCTGCGTTTCCATCCTCTTTAATGAAGCTCCAAAGTTGCATAATTGGTGAAATAACTGTAGACCTGATGGCTCAGCGTGGCAGGTTGAAAATAAAAATAAAAACCTCCAGAACAGACAAAAAGCATCTTAAAACAGTCTAAATAAATAGGTAAATATAAAGTAAACTAGAAAAACGGGGCGGTTATCGGAGGGTGGTACAAAACAAACTTCCTGTGAGTCAAGTGTGGCTGAAAATAGTGTCTTGCCTTGTGTGTGAAAAGTAAACAGGAACGTTTGGCAGCACAAACGTCGCTGCCATTCAGAAATATTCATAAATAATAAACTCTCAAACTGCAAGACACTAATTAGAAGAGAAATGTGGGTGTATAATTGCATTTCTGTAAGTCTTTTGTCTTTGGGTGGCTGGTTGGTGTCGATAAAGTTGTGCCCTGCGGTCGTCTAGCCGACTTAAAGTGGGACCGGTTGTCAAATCCAACCTGAAACAAATACACCTCAGGTTGGTTAATCTTGCGTAAACATCACACTCGTAGTTTCGTAAAGGAAAGACGATGCGAGCAGCAGTGGTGACGTCGCAGGTGTTCGTACTCACGGCGGCTGATGCGAGGCCTTTAGTCGAAAGCCATCTCCTGACTCTTCCGCACACAGCGAGCCACCTTTTTCTTGAAAACTCCCGTTGGATCCTCCCGCCACTCCTTCTGCAGGATGTACCAGACAAAAAAACTCATCAACAATCAGATCTTATCATGAGTGCAACGCTTATTTCCACCCGTGTTTCCTGACAGTACTATTTGACAGTTTACAGATCAGCTGACTAATAAGATATTTCTCTCATTTTAGATTTGAGTTTGAACTGCTGCCTTTTTCCTCTCTGAATAAACTGATCAGCTCTGACACATTCAACTTGGCCTTGACAGTCTCATCACTCACCCTTCTTCTTTTTTCATCCTCTTCAAGAGAAAACTGCTGTAATTTTCATTTTCCTTTTTTGCACCATGATATTTTTTCATTCTCTGAGTTTATACACACACACACACAGATTCAAATACTTCAAACTAGGTGTCTTTGTTGAAAAATGTGAGACAGCGAACGTGGGCACTCACAGCTGCGTCCACGTTAGCGGGAGAGTCTCCGTTGGGGTCGGCCAACATGGAGATGACGCTGATCATGATGGTCTCCACCGTGTGGATCGGCAGCCAGCGCTCCTCCGGCTTCTCGTAGCCGTACTTGTCCTCGCCGGGTTCGTGCAGGATGGAGATGCAGACGTCGCCATTTTTTGCCACTGGGAGAGGACGAGAAAGTGCGAAGATGACTGACACGCGATCAGATACCACACTGTGCTGCACTTGTTGGAAAATGTCTAACCAAATATGTTTAATCACTAAAAATCTGACTATTCTGCAGAAAACAGTCACTGCTGGTTTGAGTTTATTAAAATGGAAACATCCCCAATTTCTTAAGATATTTCCTTGGGAAATCTGATCTTACTAACTTTCTAACTTTTTTTGCAATTAAACACCAACATCTCTGTTTTAAACTCACCGTTTGGATGCCAGATTTCTGTGATGAACTTCATCTTGGGGGGCCTCAGCGGATAGTCCCGGGGGAAGGTTAAGGTGGCCTTGAAGAAACCTCCTTCGCTGTAAATGAAAGCGTCAGTGTGTTAAGATACGACAGACTGTGGTTGAACGTGCAGCTCAGCTCCCGTAAATCATTTCACTCACAATAACGTGTCCTGAGGTCCGATCACGACCACTTCCCACTGATAGATGTCATCGTCGTCTACGAGGCCCGCTGAGAAACCTTCAACAGGGTTCTTGTTGAGCTCTGAAATTTGAAGCTACAGTTAATTTGATGGATCTTAAAACAACTTAAAATCACACGTTAACAAAATTGGAAAGTACTGAACTTTAATCATATTTAGAGGCACTTGAACTTTGCTTGAATCCTTCCATTTATATGCTCCTTTATACTTTTACTTCACTACATTTCAGAGAGAATTGTATTATTGTATTAAAATAGTCTGTTATCTATCAGCTTTACATTTGGACTTTTCAACTTAAATGTTCTCTTACAAATAAAAAATATATCAAATTAGGTGCAGCATGTTTAGTGTCTGTACTGTGCTGAATATTAGCACCTCTCAGCTTCATTTTAGGACTGTGTGACAGAAATATTCTCTAAAGAACAAATAAAAAACAATAAAATATGTATAATCAATTAAATCATGGTGTATAATTGCAGGTAAAGTCACATTGCAGGATATAAAGTGAATTAAAGCTGCAAGCAGCGTTGGACGGGCCCTCGCACCTCAGCGCCAGTCGGGGAGGCTGGCACGTCGGGGGGCTC
>JBAJHX010000035.1:18890547-18905428 GCA_037176925.1 Amniataba percoides | reverse complement strand
AGAAGAAGAAAAAAAAAAATAATAAACATTTGAAAAACAATAGGGCTTCGCACCGCCTTCGGTGCTCGGGCCCTAAATATTCAGTTTTACCAGCTGCAGCATTAAAGTGATGAACACACGACTGCACCAATCATCATCATCCAGTAATATTACATATAAAGCGTCCAGACCTTATTATTTTTCAGTAAAAACTACAATAAACTATGAAACTAAACAAAATATTTAAATCACTTTAAAGTCTCAACTGAAGACTTTTTTTTTTGCAGCTGTCTTTCATCAACTCGACTGACTCATTTCTTACACTCCACACCTGACCCTTATTCAAATTCAGGTTGTTTTTAGGTTTCTATGTTAATGATTGACTGTAAAAGCATTTGTATATTCATTATTTGTGCTGAGTTTCCTTTGCTCTGTCTCACTTTTTAATTGCATGTTCCTGAAATAAACTTACTTCACCAGATTTATGTATGATCCTGAAACTAATGACAGGCTGCATGGTGATAAAATAATGAACTTCTTTTGTCCTTTATGTGTGTTTGCTTGCTCATAACTGTGCATCTGAGTGCAACAGAGCATTTCTACACCTCTTCCTCCATCTTTGAGCTCACCTTCATCATCCTCATCATCCTCATAGAGTCAGTGTGTGTGTTTGTTTGTGTGCTGATTTTGAAATAACTCCTGTGTGTAAGTCACTTATTGTGCAACAGCAGCTGGCCTGAGTCATGTCCTGTCTGATCCGAACAGCTGTCCACACACACACACACACGTGCACTCACACTTTGTCAGATGTGATTAAATAAACATATCACACACACACACACACAGTTAGCCGTCTTACCTGCCAGCTGTTTACGCAGCAGCAGTGAAGACTGTTCCGTCATTTTACAGCCTCCGTCTGTCTCTTCACTTTGCCTGTTTTATATTAATATGAATTTTACAGCTCCAGATGTCTGACTGACCCACTTTCAGCCGCAGGAAGAGAAAGGGAAGCTCGCCGTCCACGTTTTCTGTCTGTCTGTCTGTCTGACACCAACAACACGCGTGAAGAAAACATGCACGGTGCGTTAATGCGCCCTCACTTTAACCTGACAGGCGCACTTTGCTTACAGGCTGTACAATATAAAATTTTACCAGTAAAATGAAAGTTAAGCTCAGAGTCACAGTCACAGATTAGATGTTAGGCTGCTCATTATGAAGATTTAATTCAGTGCTCGTTTAACTAAAGCGAGTTTTTCCTGTAAGACTAAATTTAGGGCCTAAATTTACAAATAATTTGTTCTTCTTCTTCGTTGATTTTCAACGCAGGCTGCATTTCACCTCCATCAGCGCATTACTGCCTCCAACAGTTTAAAATGAATACTACACTTTCTCTATCTCAACCATCTGAGGTGCACATGGGTGACAAGTTATTTGAAGAAATTCAGACACTTCTGTCATATTACTTAAATAAATAAATATATAAATATTTTTTATATTTCATGCTGTTCAATATCATATGCATTACTAATTTTATCTTCTTTTATCGTTATTTATAATTATTGACTACATGATATATCATAATTCATCTTTGAATTAGCATTTTATCTAGTGTTTGCATCTCACAAACTTCATTACTATATTGTTTCCTGTTTTTAATTAAATTAAAGTTTTATCTTATTTTATAGGTAAGAAGCAATAAGGTGCCAGCTTCTGTCAGTTTTCTCTCATTTTTGATGTAAAGGCTTTAAAAACTGTAAGTCAGTCAGTCCTGGGAGCTATGTATGTTCACTGTCAAGTAATATATGTCCTAATCTACCTTATGAACAAGAGCCACATAATTTTTTGGTAAGAAAAGTTATGTGAGTAAACTGCATTGAAGAAGAGAAATTGAACAGTATTTTCAGAATTTCAGACAAAAAAATCCAATTTATTATAAACCTCCCTGCAGCCAGGCTCCAAAATATTGGGAGAAGAGATAGAAAAAGCATTAAAGTCAGTTTTAAGAATGAGGTGTTGAGTCTTAATGACCTAATCACTGCTGAGTTAATGACACACCACACTCTCCGTCTCCCCCTGCCGTGTCTCTCTCTTCTCGTCCTCCCTCTGTACTGTTCTCACATCCCTCTAAAGCAGCTTTCAAATCCGCCTGCTTGTTGTTGGACCTCTGTGACTGCCAAAGCGCTCTCTATATAATGCAGTACGTCACTAAAAGCTCTCTAACAATTTTAGGGTTGACCAAAGATTAACCCCCCCGCCTCCTGAGCAGTCAGCTGAAGGAAACTCCTGCTGTGGCGTTTGTCGTCTTGCTCCACTGAAAAAAAAAAGCTGACAACCTCTCCTGAATAATCACATGCAGTTCAAATCTATCTGTGAAAATCTGCAGGTGTGGCATCCTGCTGTCCTGTCCACTTCCCAAAACCTCGTCATCATTTGGCTTTCTGCGGCAACACTGCACCGTCTTTTCTGGTTCTAGTACATCTGTGTTAGGATCTTTAGGTTTTGGTGAGAGCCTTGTTGTAATGTAAGGTGAGCAGGTTGTGTGACCTTTCTCCACCTCCCCACGTCCTCACTTGCTGTGCCTTTTCCCTGTTTACTCCTCGTTTCTGTGTGCAAACGTGTGATGCGTTGATGGTCTTATAGCAGCGGTACAGTTGTGTTTTCCACTCTCACATCCGTCTTTGCTTTTAGCCCTTACTGCCTCCCACATGTTTCAGCCCTCACTGGTGGAGAAATCAAACCATATATAATCACTTGCCTCTCCAGCGTGCGAACATTCACCATCCTCTCCATGAACTTAAACGCTACAGCTGCCAATTTAATTGGCTGCTGCTGGCCTGGGTATGTGACAGGCTTTGCTGCTTTTAAAATAGAAAAACTGCATGTTTTCCCTTGACATTTAACACTACATCTAGTCTTTAAAACATCCCTTCGTGAAGGTGATTCATTACAGAATGATTTTCTGTCAGCATCTCATTGACCCATGCAGTCTGTCCAGCAAAATGTACATGTTTGGATCCAGGTTGTCTTAATTAATCACAGATTTGGGTCCCTTAAAATGTTATTTCTCATCTCACCCCAACAGAATATCTGCACATATCAACTTGCATGTAAAATTATTTTACTTTTGCACTTTATGTGGTAATGTTATCTTCATATTCTGACACTTGTACTTCAATATCCCTCTTTGACCAGCCACGCTTTCACCACTGACCTTTCACACCCTCCAACACATTTAATAGTTTTTAGCTCTTCACCTCTTGTGCTCTGCTGTTATTTAATCTGCTGTCTGTTCTCACATCTCTCTGGGCTTTGTTCCTTTTCTACCATCTGCATTATTGCACGTTTTATTCATCTGTAACGCTGCGAAACACCCCATTTACACTCCAGCAAATATTTCTATTACTCGCCTGTTAGCAGCAAAATATGTAACATGTTATTGTCTTAAACTCATTTGCATCCTGACTGACATCCTCGCTAATGTCTTCAGATCTCAACCGACAACCTCCAGCTCCTCCAGGAACTTCTCGGCTGCTTCAACCAGCCCTCCAGTCACCTCAGGTCTTTAGTTGACTTGTTTGTTTTTCGCTCGCAGGCCTGCATCATAAATGCAGAAAGAAGACATTGTTTCTTAAATCAAATATGTATCAGGAGTTTTCGGATGAGTTGGTCTAGAGGGTGGTATTTTCCTGCACACTCACAGATCCTGCTGTCAACCTCACTTCTTTAAAAAAAAAAAAAAGGAGTTTTGCATATGATCCTTGCCTCCCACACCAACTTCCATCCCAGCAGACTACAGAAATCTCCAACATTTGAGAGAGGATAAGAGTAGCTGAATAAATTCTTCTTTTTTTATTAGTCCTGAAGCACAGTGTTTGCTTAAACTATTTTTTTTCATTTCACAGTGGCTGAGCGGCGTCGGCTCTTTCATTCATGCCCTAAAATCACTGTCTGGTTCTCCAGCTGGTCGGCCATTAGCTGACCTCTGACATCCAGTCGTACTCCTGCAGGTGTGGCCACAGCTCCCTCCATCACCACAACTCCCTCCTCATGTGCTGTGTTTTTATCCGAGTCTGCGTCTGTTCATCAGGGATTAATTCTTCTGGTACCATCTCTGAGAGCTCACTCAAGGATCCGAGCCTTGTCAGCCAAATATAAGCACACAGCCACATATTAGAAATAGTCAGTTCTTTGATAGAAGTGTCTTGGACTGAAATTCTCAAGTGACACTTGTTGGTTTCGAACTTTCTCTTCTGCACTCAGCGTGTGGTCTTAAACTGGTACACAGATGCTGTCTTTTCTCATTAAAAACCCACTGATAATTATATATGCCAGGGAAATTCAGTGGTGTCAACACCATGAAAAGATTTTTTTTTGTCTTTAATACAGCCTGGCATGCAGCTGTCAGCTCTTCCCTTCATTTAAGAATGGTACAGTTCTTTCATGGGTTGGCTTCCACCATTTATCCGCCTCTCTCTGTAACATGCAAACAGAGCCAGAGACAGAAAATGTCAGATGGCACATCAAGCAGATGCTGATTAAAAAATATTTTGCAAAGGAAATAAGAATGACAAACACTCCAGGAACGACTGCAGAGGGGCAATGCAGCAGCATCTATTTAATAATAGAATATAATGGTAGTAATGAGGTCAGAGTACAGTTACATGGTTGACAGAGGGATCATGGGAGTTTGTGCTTCCAGTCCACGTGTGTTTTGAGCCATCTGTTCATAAACCTGTTATTCTTGACAGGAAGTTACGTGCTTTCTGGGAGCGTTGGCCTCCATTACTGCTGTCCTTTATCACGATTCCTTTTGTGGTGTTCACGAAAAGGATCTCAAGACACAGTAAGGGAGGAGGAGGAGGAGGAGAGTATCCACTTTGAGGACCTTGGAAATGTTTCATCGCTCTTTGCAGACGATGCATTTCTGTTGGCTTCGTCAGACTGTGGCCTTCAGCAGAGTCTGGTGAAGCCTTCAGTTTGTGGTGGAGTGTGAAGTGGGCAGACTGAGAGAAAGCACCTCCAAGGCCATAGTTCTCTTCTGGAAAACACTGGATTGCTTCCTCTGGGTTGGGAGTGAGCTGCTTCCTGAAGTATTCTGAAATATGTTGGAGTTAAGCTGTTATTTCCTCTGTGAAATGAGCTGGTTTAGGTGGCACAAGAATGCGATCAGGACTCTCTTTGGCTGCCTCCTTTTGAGGTTTTCCAGGTGCATCCATCTGACAGAAGATCCCAGTTAGACCCAGAACAGGCTGAAGAGATTATACATCTCATCTGGCTTGGGAATGCTTCAGGAAGTCGCAGGAAAGCTTTGCTGCAGAGAGGAAAATCTTACTTGGCTTGTTATCACTGAGACCCGGAGCGAACAATCCCGCTACTCACTGTATACACCGCTCTCATTTGTAGAAAGCGATGATGCCATTAATTACTGTATTGTTAGGCAGAGATATAGTACATTGATGTTAAAAACGCTCCGTGCATCCTGCATGATCAAAGACTGCTCTCAAACAAGAGGGGGGAAAGATGCAGAGCCCCGGCCAGTAGCTAATAGCAGGTAATTTGTTGCATTGATTAGAGCTGTCTCACTGCTGCTCTGTGGTCGAAACCACATCTGAGTATGCTATTGATACTCTTTAAACCGAGAGAGGGAATGAGTTACTGACCTAAAGCTCTCCACTTGAGAATTTACTATGAAACAGAAGATTAGGCCTCCTTAAAAGAGCCATGAAAAGTGTCCTCTGCCCGCGATGGACTTTTACCTGCAGAGACCTGAAACCCAAAAATCAAATATATAATCATTGTATTTTCACTAACATGTCATAAAGGTCTGATGAGAAAAAAGATGAAGCGGCAGAGTGCGACTGAGAAATGAAAATTGTCGCAGCCTGGTTGGAGGTAGATCTCTTCACGACGAAGGCCATTTACTCCTTAACTTAGACAAACCACACAAACAGTCCCAGGCTGTCTGTGTTTTCTCGTCACCTTCACCTACATGGAGTCAAAATAAAGCTCTAAACATACTCTTTAAAGAGACTGTCTGATGCTCACGGTGCGTTTGGCTCTCTGAACTCAGCAGGTAGCGCTGTATCTTTGAATGTTGAAAGAGATTTAAAGCAAACAAAAGTTGCAGCCTTAGGCGCTGCTGTTGATGGAAAATAGTCCGAGGTGGATCCGCACTGGCTGACTCAAGTGCTGCTCAACATAAATGACTTTATCGTGCATGAAAATATTATCAAAGCCAAACTAAATTCCCAAGGTTAGGAACAAAAACTGGTCTCACCTGTGAATCTGACCTTGCGTTAATGCGATTTAACGTGTTGGTGGCCCTTATTTATCCATCTAACGTAGAAGCTGTCGCAGATCTGAGTGTAAAATCACCTCAGGACAGAGTTAACGGAGGATTAATGAAACTTTCTGTGTCTCGACAGTCTCAGCGCTGAATGATTGGATGATAAATGTGGTGGCTTAAAACAATCGTCACTTAAACATCAGGCCTCTTCGTATGTCCTCTGCTGCATGTGTGTGTGACATTACAGTATGTACATGTACGCTTGTAATCCGTCCACGAGGAGGAACTTCTCCAACCTGGAGACAGAAACGCAAATGTCACAAGTTCACGTAAACCAGCTGGTTTTATTCTGGCAGCCTGTGTCAAAGGTCGGAGGATTACTGCACAGAATGAACTCGCTGCTGCGGGCAACAGCGCGGCCGTCGCTGTGGTCAGTATATATTTAACTTTAACCGTGGGCTACATATTTTTAAATGAAAAGTACAAGTCTGCAAACGCTTGGATGTCAGTCAGAGTGTTTTTGCAACCCCTCAGATTTACTTTGCTGCACTTTAAGTCCACACTCACTCGAAAGGTTGTGCACAACTTGATGCAAGATTTCACTCACAGTCATGTCGATAAACACTGCAGCTTTGCACGGAAAACTTTTCTATTGTACTATTGTTTTGTAAATGAACGCAACTGTGAGCTTTTAATCTGTCCTGACAATCTAAATGTAATTGTTCACTGATAATTCGTCACAAATAATGATTCATACTGGTGGATAAAGGCTAGAAATAAATCTACTTTATTACTATTCATGACACTGCAAAATAGCACCGTATTCTGGATAGCAGAGACTCACTGCAATGGTCCAAAAGCAATTAGTTATGCTGTTGCACTGAGAGCTGCTGAGATTACTTAGTCTCTTGGGATTATGATAGTTGTAAAAAGGGTCACAACGATTTTCCAACAGTATTTTTTTTCCACACCAGTGTGGATTTTGAGTTTGTGCCCTTTAGTATTTAGTAGACTAAGTGAAGTAATTAATGGAGTGGAGCCTCAGAGGTGCTCATTTCCATCATTTCACTCTTTCACACACAAATGTCAACAAACTACTACCTTGAAAATTTCCGGCGCACACTCGAGCACCGGCAGAGAGAGAACTATTGATTTCGCTGACCCTTTGACCTTTCCTCTGGCGGTGTTTGTTAACTACATCTACAAGTGCTGCAGTTTCTAGGCGCAGGATCAGGACTCCCAATTACTGCCTCTGCCGTTTCCTGCCTTCCCATAAAAAACAAAGTTAAAGCGTGTTGCAGCAGACGCACATAAAACTACGTTTCCAGGCAGAGAAATTGGGATCAATCTAGACTAATTGGCTTAATATTATTCATGGAATTGAGATTTTATTGCACCACTGCCCTCTGTTAAGAATGAAAATGTGTTTTTAACCCTTTAGCGAGTGTTTGAACTTTGAAAATTTGGTTCTCCACCTGCACAGATTCCTGACTGAGCCCTACCTTTACTTTAAATCACTGCAGTTTCTCAATAATATCTCTTCTGGAGTGGTGCATCACTGTGGTCTGCAACAGAGAGAGGCCAAAAATATTTGGATTTTAATCTTTTTATTTTATGACAACCTTTCCTTTAGTTGCTTGTAAAGGTTTGATTTCAGCTTCGGGTAATCCCTTGTTTTTGTTTTCTTTGCTGAGGCGCTTAAAGAGGGAGATTGCAGCTGTGAGTGAACTACCCTCTCTTTCACTTTTCTCCACATAATATACAATCAACACGACACACTTATGAATAATCTCGCTCCATGACTGACAGGTGCAGTGTCGCATAACAGTAATTTGCACAGCTATCCGAGGCAAATCATTGCTGAGTGATTTTTTAGAGAAAGTGTGTGCTGTCAACAAAAAGTCATTTTTTTTCCTGCACTGTTCAGTGTCATCCTCACTTTCCCATGAGGATTAATAATCTTGGTTCACATAAGGCTTTTAATATGAGCTGCTTATAGTGTGAACTTTATCACAACAATAAATATAAGACGGAGCCGCCACCAGTTAACAGGAGGCGCTTCGTACTAATAAACACCATTTTCAAACTGGCACATTTGCTGTTGGTCTATTCAGGGAATTTAATTTCCTTTGTGTGAAATTATAGATCCTGTAAATGTCATTTTCATTATGCTGTTTTTTAGTGTTTGCATGAACAGCTCAGCTGACAACAAAGAAAATAAACATCTCTCGGGACAGGTAGACATCAAATCGTCTTGTTTTTTAAATTATCAGCAGTCACGTTTTTATAATCAGTGAACCGCAGAATTAACCTCAAAAGAAAAATGAAATTAACATAAAAAATACTTAAAAATCTGCTGTGAAGTGAAATGAAAGTAACCAGTGATGTTAAATCTTCAGAAAATAAAGATGAGTGAATGATTTTACTCTTATTCACGAAGGCGTGCTGTGTTCAAAAGGTGCAGAGCAGCATGTGCACTGAGTTAACGTTGCCTTTCAATAGATGGCAGTGTGACCCACACTTTCCATCGAGAGCATCTGTCTTCAGATACAGATGAGTTTAAGATTACAGCCTGCAACTTCACTGATTTGAATTGTTTGACAGTTTACCTATTTATCTGTTTTTTCTTTCTATCCAGAGAAAGCTGCTGAGCAAGCAATTTTCTGCACAATCTTGCAAGACAAACACACCAGAGAGCAGCTTACTGCAACCGCGGTGACTCCTGTAGTAAATGTGTGAGATAAGAACATCACTTTCCCTGTCCGACATCCTTCCTGATCATCTGGGGAAACTGCAGCTTTTTCCGCTTTCCGCCTCTTCTGTTACTCTGAAAGCTTCGGCTGTGCATTCGAATGATTTACCGTGTGGGGTCAGGGCTTACAGGCTCATTATCTTTCCACAGAAGATAATTACTCATTATATGACAACTCTAATGGGAGCAACACAACTTCATCGGGCAAAATCTGCAGAGTTTTAGAAAGTAAAACTCCTTTTGGGAGAAAAAATCCACAGAAAAATGAAAAGATAATCATTTTTTTAGTTCTAATTATATTTATGGAGCAATTTCCAAACTAAAATGTCTAACAAAAGAAGAAGAAAGAAGTTTTAAATTTGCTGATTTTAGTTTGATGTGTGACAGCTCTGTGTAACTCTCGCACAGTGTGTGTTTTATTTTCACATTGATACGCCCCGGCTTTAAATAATGGAGTATTAAATCCCCCAGGGACAGCTCAACACCCTGCATGGCTGATTACATCCTGCTCTGATTTAAAAGCACTCATCCCTCACAAACATCATTGGAGTCGCCCCGTTCTGCCCGGAAATTAGTGGGCCAGTCAAAATGATTAATAAATGGCTGGTAAATAAATCTAATTTTGTCACCGTGCAGCCGACACATCACACTGAGGATCCCAACGTCACCCTGCCTGTCCACATTAGTGCAGAATTATAAAAGATGACATGATGGTTCCCCAGAATTCACAGAAATATTTGACTTTTATTTATGATTATAAGCTGCTTTCTCTTGGCCAGTAGTCACTATCAAAGGGATAACAAGGGAGAAAAATGACTTTTGTTTCAGAAAATTGCTATTTTCCTTTCTCGTGTAAAAGCCAACATCAGGTCTTTAACCAATACGAAGGGGAAAGTATTTTCTTACACCTCTCACAGCTCATGTCTGCAGTTAAGCCATAAACTGTGATGAAGACTCTGCTTTATTTTTAAGCCGTCACAAGCCAGAAAGGTTGGAAACAAAACATTTTAAACAACGACTACAGAGTCCAGCTCGCAACAAATAAAGATTACCAGTTGGTTTAATCTAAGACAAATCATGGATTATAAGCCACGTAATAAAACAAATTAATATGCTTGTTTGCAAAATGGAGCTCTGATGGGTTTTTTTATTGTCCGTTGACATTTCAGCGCAGGACCTGTGGAGCCGCAACAGTAAATACACGCTGTGGCAAACCGGAACAACACTTGTGCTGCTCTGTGCTCATAAAAACCAATTACCCCATCAGTGAACGTTGTCTGGTAAAGTAATAGGCAGACAGGCCCCCTCGGGCTCATGACCAGGAATAGCTGTCCTGATTGTCCTCTCGGTTGGTGGCCGCGAACGGGCGGCTCGGCGCGTTCAATGTTCATCAGTGATCCTATTTATTCACTTATACAGATGCACAGCAAGCCGCGACACAGAGGGAAGCCGAAATTGATTAATGAGATTACAGGATGAAAACAAGATTGGCCCGGATAATGCAACGTCTAACAGGGATCATTCATGCACGCGAACGGGGTCGAAAGAGACACTGAGTGTGTAAAATTAGTTCAATATCCCCCCTGAAAGAGAAGCGCACTTTGAAATATTAATCTGCTTTTGGAGAAAAGTACGATTATGTAGTGTCACATCTTGTTTTGAGGGAAGAAGCTCGAGATCTGAGGTGCACAAGTAACATTGATTTTAAATGGAAGACTTCTCCTTTCCAACACTTTGTCAACAAATATGAAGATCTTCTTACACTTGTTGTATTTCTCAATGATTATTCTGAAGAATTTCAGTGTATTTTTTGTTTTAGTTCTGTGAAAAGCTCTTTCTATATGGCCTAAAGAGTTATTTGCTCCAAAATAGGCTCAGTGACCAAGTCCCAAAATTCATTTACCATTGATGTTTTAGAGTGCACACATGGGAAAATCCTCAGGTAGAAAAAGAGTCGGGAGGCAGAAACAAGGTTAGTGGTAATCTTCATCTAAGACGCTGAATTTTGATTTATTACACTGCATCATGACCGTAATGAACACAGGTGGTGCAATCAGAGCGACGGCTGCTGGAATCACATTTAGTCTCTGTGACTGTGCTCGATGTTTTCTCACGTTTGTGAAAATCTGACAAAAATCATCATCATCGTGTTTTAGAAAAGTATTCTGTTTGCATTTTTCCCTTTTTTGTTTGTTTTCTCCAAAATTACATACAAAAGTGCTTCATAACTGGAGGTCCACTCTGCTTTTGATAAAATTACAGTTTGATTATAAAATGACGGCAACATGACACGACTGAGAGCACATGGCAAGTTAAAAATTAGCAGACAAGTAGAAACAAAAATCAACCAATTAATCAATAGATGGACAATATTAAAATGGCTAAAAGTGTGTGGATAAATAGTTGAAATATCACTGCAACACTGATGGATAAATTCACCGGAAAAGCAGCTTAAATAGTGAATTAAAATTAATAGATAAATTACTAAAACATCCAACAGTTGCAGCAGCTTGATTGCCAACACAGACAATTTAATTATATGAAGAAAATATTGGAGCATCTTCTGTTGTGTCCACTATTTTATTTAATTAATTAGTCAAATAACAGATGTGACAATCAGTCAATCACATCAAAAAGTCTGATTTACAGTCTAACAACAGTCTAACCTGTTTACCGTGATAAGTAAAGTGGAAAGTCTGCAGTTTCCCTGAGTCGAGGAAACGCCTGCAGCTCCTGCTGATCGAGGACTTTGTGTTTTTTTGTTCAGGCAGATGAACTCTGTCACTTCAGGTGTTCAGTACTTCAACTCACAAGTCAAAACTTTGTCAGCCGGCAGCTTTGTAACCTGTAAGAGCAGGATGATGGCACACTGAGATATACAGCGGTACAGTGGTAACCTCCTCCCAGAAAAAGAAAAAACACTCAAAAGGTGAGAAAAAATAACTTTAGGGCAGTCAGAAGTTTGTTAGTTTGGCACAGACAGGACTTTTACTCTTTCCTGTTTCTTACAGACTCCTGTAGTGTTTTTTGTTGTAATACTAACTTTGGCCACAGAAGACTGAAGTGCAACAAGCGTCTGTGTTTTAAAGGTGAATTATAAATAAAACTGACTTAACTTTATATAAACTAAGGAATAAGTCTTTTCTTTCAAAGATTATCTGTTTGGTTAGTACACCTTTATCAGATAGTGACAGCTGAAGAGAGACCGGCAGTGTTTCCTCAGTGAACTGCCAGTGAAGCAAATAAAGGACGTTAATATGTAGAAGTTTATTAAGAGTGTTAAAGGGAGCTGGTCAGCTGTTATTTAGATGTTGGAGTATATTCAAATATGTTGCCCAGTGGTAAGCTTTAGATTTTAACATGCTTTAGTGCCATTTTTTGGAACATTTTCTTTTCTATACATCAATACAACCCTTATATCCCAAATCTTAATAATATGTATAGATCCAGACTGACTAAATAAATAGCTAAAAAGTACAATAAACCATTAAAACAGTTAAAAGTGATATTACTGTGTCTCAAAAATGAGCCTGAAAACGTAGATCAAACTCGCTCATGACATCAAGGTGTCCCCGACTTCTTTGTCCTCAATTCTGCCAGTTAAAGCACATATGGTCCTAATTACTGTGGAGACGTTCGGGGACTGAGCAAAGAAGTAGACACTGCTCCCGGAGGCTTTTGCCAATTTTGGGTGCTTGAAATTGAGAAAATCCACACAGCTTCTAGACTATATGTTTCTCCAGAGATCTCAGCCGGTCTGCTGGTGAGTTTAGTGTCATTTGGAAAGCAAGAGTTTGATCCGTGTACCTCCTGTGGTCCACAATTACAGCAGACGAGGCATCAAATCTGCAAAACTGTGACTGGCAGCTTGAGTTTGACACTTCTTGCCATGAAGAGTTATCTGTGCTGAGCTGCGGTGCAGAGGCAGGATCGACAGGCGGCTCAAGAGGCGCTGTTTGGTGTCTTATTTTACTGCAGCTGAAGTGGGCCCATCGATCTGAATAGTTTATATTCCACGTGTGCCGTCGAGCAGCAGAGTCCTTGTTTTTTGGGGCTGAGGCCTCGTTTTACTTCCTGACATTCACATGTTAAAGCCTGACTGCTGCTGTTTGAAAGAAGCAGGATGTGCGCTCGTGATCAGAGACAGCCTCAGTCAGCCTCGACGAGTCCAAAGAGAAATATTCCACCCAGCTCCATTTTACTGTGCCTACTTTGCATTATGTGGATCTCTCCCTCCAGCCTTGTTTTGCCGTGGATTGAGGAGAGGACAAAATAAAGGCGACTGCTGCAATTTCATCCCCATTGGCCCCACGGCAAATTGGCCCTTTATCAAACAGGGGCCTCATCTATCAAGCCAAAGACGGGTATTGAAATTGCCCCACCGGCCACAAATCAGACCAATGGATCGGCCTTTATCTCAGACAAGGCCGTCATCACTCTGCGGTGGCTGGAAGGGGAGGAACGGGACCATTTGAGGGTCTATCCAGCGTTTGTTTGCTGATGGATGTGGCCTACTTGACCTCCCCGTGACCAGCGTCTGGACGGGGGCCAGGTCTGTGCTTAACGTGGATCATTATCTGGGCTGCATGTTTGATTCTCTTTCACTCCGAAGCTTCCTCTTTCACTTTTTTTACCCCCTTTAATCCTGACATGCCTTTGCTGTCTTTCTTTTTTATTTATTTTTTTTACTACCTGCTCCTCCATTACCTCCAGTTTTTCTAACCTCCTTATCTTGTCTGCCGGTCTTTTCCTCCTCCCACGTCCCTCCTCCGCTCCTCTCTCTCTTCCTCTCTCTTTCTCTTTTCCACCATTTGTTTTTTTCTAAATCTTCCCCCTCGCCGCTCACATTCATTTTCTGTAACCAATCAATGCAAATAGAGAAAGACCATAATGAAGGACAAGACGGATGGATGCCGTATTGTCAGCTGTGCCTCCCTAGTTTTAAACATTAGTCTGTCTGCTGTAATTGATGGAAAGCTGTATTCAGGTAATACCTCACTCTTGCTATATTCCACACAAGCAGCAATCTGTAATGGTAAAATATCTCGACTGCCAGGCCGGCATAATCCTGCTGCGTGTTTCTGTCTATATGAATAACATAAATTGCACCCTGAATATTGCTGCTTCCATGTTAAAACTGATGGAAACTGATGGCTCCCCCTCCTCCTCCTCTGCTGACTCATATACATCCTCATACAGGTCAAAAGTTGCGGCGGCGTTCCTGGTCGACAAGTTTTTGATCGCACGCGATGGCGACCGATCACTTTGACCTGCGATCCGTCACCCGCTTGGCACCGCTCCCCGGCAGCCGCCGTCTCTCTCGCTCGTCCTCTCTGATCAATTTTTTGTGACTTATGGGTTTAACTAAAAGCCCATCCACAATCTAATCCTCTCCTTAATTATGTTTTAACTGCTCTGCTTTTATTTGATTAGATTCAATCACAGTGCGGTGAACCCAATCAGAGACCGGGATATTATCTTTAGGCGCAGATTCATTAACATAAAGCTTTTTTTTGTGTCATTGGGCATGTGTGGGATTTAAAAGATAAAGTGGGTAGGCACAACTTGGGGCCTTACTTTTTGGAGTTTCGGCAATAATTCACCCAGGTGATAGCTACGATGAGCTGCATCACTACATTTCTTTGTGATTATACCCAGTAAGATTATATGTGTCCAGTAAACTAAAGAAGGCCAATATTTGTATTACTGCCTTATTGATTTAACTTCTTATCATGCATCATGCACAACAATTACATAGAGCTACTGGCAATGAAATCCTTCAGTCTCCAGCTTCTTAACCACTTAACCCTCGGGGCGATTTTATGTGATAAATTTATGCTAATGAAAATTGATAAAATATGATT
>JBAJHX010000035.1:18856998-18872313 GCA_037176925.1 Amniataba percoides | reverse complement strand
GAAACATCAAACTATTATTCCATAGATGTATTATATTTTTACAACAACACCTTTAAACTTGCTGCTTTTTCAGCCTGTTTGAAGGAAGAAAAGCACATGAATCAGTCTGATCCAACAGATGCGGACAGTCTCTTATTATGTTTGCTGGACGGCGTCTCAGGCTCTCGGGTCACGTCTGCATCGTGACACCGAACATCACAATCTGAAGGACTCGCACAGTTAAGGGAAGGGCAGGATGACGGATTTCTGCCGCATGAGAGGAATCAACAAAGTCCTCTGCCTTCGATTAAACCTGTCCCAGGCTGGGAGACGCTGGGAGCCAACAAGTGACGTCCCACGGGACTCTGCACACCGGGAGGTAGACGCCAGCAAAGATTTCACAGCCCGGATACGAGGTCACGCCGAGTCTTCGCTCTCCCCCAACGCGGCCGTCAGATAATCTATTTAAAGTCTATTTTTGCCACTTTCATTTTTATCTTATTAAAGACTCACAGCGGGAACTACGAGGTAAAAATGACTCAGATAAATGAAAAGAATGGGTGAAGAGGAGCCTTGGATATTTGAAAATGAAAAAGAAAGTAGGCACAGTATATGAGATATTAAGTGGGTGCCTTCCTGATTTCAGGACTGCAAAAAGAAAAAGTGAAATTAAGTGAAATAAGAAACTCGGAGAAAGTCTGCTGCCTCACTGTTGCTCAAGGCGAATGTTAAATATTTTGTATTTTGGGCACGCGGCTAATGTTCTCATCAGTGGAACTTATACTGACGGCAATAAACTTAAATTCTCAGATCAGCGACGTTACAAGCAGCCAGAGAGGATTGTAAAGGTCAGAGGCACTGCGTCCTCCCAATACTTCTGGCTGTAAAAGTTAAAAAAAAAAACAAAAAAAAGAAAGAAGCTTTGAGGATAGTGAAAGAAGTTGAGTTTTTTTTTTTTTTTTTTTTGCAAATGAAAGTGGGCAGAAGCAGAGGTGATATCCTGATGAGAGGCTGATGTAAGAAGCCATTTGGGTGTTTTGATTGCAACTCTTTTAACATGAATATTATTAACCATCCTCCGTCACTCGTAGCTCTGCAAGGTACAATTCACCACTGTCAGAAAGCAGGATTTCAGTAACACGCTGCAGGACATACTGGGCTCCATGAATAACATACAGAAGGCATAATGATTAACATGTGTGGACTTTGAGCTTGAGTGAAACATTTAAGAGGGCTGTTCCTGCATTTCATTTCATTCTGCATCATTCTCCTTTGATTCCCCGTGCTACTTGATTGGCGCCGGTGGAAGCAGGAAGTAGAGGAGGCGATGAAGAAGGGAGCTCCTCTACTCGAAAAAAAAAAACAAAACCCTGCAGGGTCCCTCCACTTCTCTGCTGATGGCCTGTAATTGGTGTTTTGCAGTGTTGTGAAGAGGCCTCAGCTGCAGGGAGGCTCCTCCGGCCTGCTCGTCCCATTACGCCTCGATGGCTCCTCTCTCGAGGAATCGGCAGCATGCAGTGATGGCGGCGCAGGCCTTCTGCCCGGCAGGGTGCAGGACAAGCAAAACCAACAGCTGTGCAGCGTTGTTCTTTAACGGCAGAGTGGACGGACGGATGCATGGAACGAATTACAAAGTGGAGATGGAGGGCTTGAGAGCATGAGAGCAAGAATTAGCGTGCACAGAGGGGATAATGAGAGGCGCTGCTGAGTGGCTTTATGGACTTGGTGGGATCCTCTGCTGGAGCTTGACCCGAACTTCAACCTTTATTTATACAATCTTTCTCCTGTGAGACCCCCCAACGTTATGGAGGTGCTGGAGTATGCTTTTAATATTACACTAAATAAACGTGCCGGGTGGAAAGTAACTAAGTACATTTACTCAAGTACAGTACTTTTCAGAGACTTTCACTTTACTTGAGTGTTTATTCTCTTTTTTTTTGCTTCTTCATACTTCTATTGAACCACATTTTAAAGGCAAATATTGTACTTTTTTCTACACTGTGGTATTTCTGCTTTTACTTAAGTACTTCTATTCATCACAGAAAATGTCACAGGTACAATGAGACTGACTTTTTAGCTGCTTTACATCAGAGTTGTTCCCTTCATTGGGTCTTCTCTCAACATTTAGTCACAGCAGTGATCACTCGGTTGCTGCAAACTCTTTTCACTGTTTCCTGAGTTAGGACTCCTCTTAAAGAGCGCCTGCTCCTTCACATACATCCCCATGTGCACAACCTGCAGTGCTGCTGCACAAAAAACACCTCATGTTCATGCAGCACCTCCTCATGTGTGAGTCATGAGCCCCCTCAGCTCAGAGAGGGGCAGCAGCTCCAGCCAGAGGCGTCCTGTAGGGGGCACTGTTGGTTCTCATGAGCGACCTGCAGGCACAACAGGTTGCACAGGCTCCCTTCCCTGAACGGGCACTGAAGGAGCCTCCAGGCTGCGAGGGGGGGGGGGGCAAAATCAAATAAAAAAAAACATGTATTTTGTGTAATTTTTAGCCACTTTAGAGAGATCTGATCGCCCCTCTTATAGTGTGACTTTCTTACAGGTCACACACCAGTTTTGTGCGCAAAGTGCGTCTGATTGTTTGTGTGTGTGTGTGGGGGGGCTCCTCTCTTCAGATTTATTTAACATGGTGTTAAAATGATGCTGCAGAAGCACTGGTGAGGATGCACAGTTTTATTTTCCTCTTCTCTGAGTGATGATTTTCGCTCTCCTCCTCCTCTTCCACCTCTTCTGCCCTCCATTTTCCAGCCAACCCAAAATGTAATCAAACATGCTCTCAGCTCGGGGGTGTGGGGATGTAAGGGGGGGTGGCTGGTTTGTCTAATTCTAATCGACTTTCTTCTCAAAGCTCCTTCCTTTCGGGACTTTCCACAGATAAAGCGCAGTCCCCGCGCGGTGCGCGCCGGGAGTCTCATGGCACGGTTCCTGCTGACGTGACGCCCCGCAAACCCTCCAATTTGCCAATCCAGTCCAGAGTGCCCCCCCCTCTATCCTCATCCCGCACCCTCTCCCTCTCTCCCTCCCTCTCTCCCTCAGTTTGTGCAGCAGCTCTCTCGGGGCGCAGCGCGGCTGGAGCGCGCAGGATCGCTCAACTACGCGCGGAAAGTTGGAGGACTATTTTCCACATTTTCCTCTTTTTTTTGTTTTGTTTTTTGGTCTTTTTTCTTTTGCATGTGCACAAATCCAGGCGACACCACCACCACTTCGTGAGAAAGAAGAGGAAGAAGAAGGGAGATAATAAAGAAAAGCAGCTGCGCGCGTCGCCAGATCCAATTTTGGACACACACACACTTTTTTAAAAATTATTATTATTGCTCGTTTTTGTGGGATTTTTTATTTTGCTGGTGAAATACTGTCAGCTCTGTCGGAGGAGAGGAGCTGTGTGCTGGTTTTAATGTCACATGTGAGGACAGGAGAGCGCCTTGTTCCCGAGCAATGAGAGAAACGGTGAGAAAACAACAGCATCAGTCTCCACACTCATTTCTTTTTCCCATTTCACCACTCTCATGTTGCCTTTTGTGTTTAGAAGTGTTCATGTGAGAGAGAGAGAGAGAGAGAGAGAGAGATGGAGGGAGGAATGGGGGGGGGTGACATAATAAATCCTCCTCACGTTCAGCACTGATTTGTCAAATGTTAAAGATCCTGAGGGTTGGTGGATGGATGGATGGGTGGGGGGGCTGTGAGGGTGTGAATGGTGACAGCCGGTTTGTTTTCACACACCCAGAGGACACCTGTTTTTTTCTTTTTTTTTTCTGAACAGCTCCATCAACATGCACCGTGAAGGAGCAGCTCTGCAACAGCACACAAGTTGAAGCATCTCATGTGCTTCAGATATTTCCTTCACACATATATGCATGAAAAAAAAAGGGGGGGGGGGGGTGCTTCCTTTAGGACCAGCCTGACTGTCTTGCTGTGTGTGTGCCGGCAGGTGGTGTCACACAGAGTACAAGTGTCCGCCTGCAGATGGAGAAACGCGCAGAGGGGGTAGACTGCGTGCAAAGTTGTGCGGCTTTCTGCTGAGGGAGTCTGCCCCCCCCCCTTCCCTCTTTCACATCTCCTCCCTCCCCACCTCAGCCGACATGGGGCCCCTTCTGTGCGTGGGACTGTCCGCGCTCCTCCTGTGCACAGGTAAGACCCCCCCCCACCACCTCCACCTCCTCCATCTCAAAGCAGCCCCTACTGATGTCACTTGTGCTGAGATTTATGGAAATGAGAGGTAATGGTCACATAATCAGACACTGTAAATGCATCAACCTTTTGTGGAGTGATTTTATTCAGTGTGGGACATTTTAATGAAATGCTAATCACCCCCTTTCAGCACAAGAGGACATATATGATTTATGAGACTCATAATTAGCTGTAAGCTGCTGTGGCAGAATACACAATGACTTGTGGTATTAACATGAATGAACTGTGACAGTCGCCTGAAGAGTGTGTGTGTGAGTGAGTGTGTGTGTGTGTGGGCTCAGGATGCTGGAGCAAACACTGAAAATGGGATGCGGAGCGCGAGCGTGGCACTGCAGAGCACCAGGAATAACAACAGGCTGCAGACACAGCCCAGAAAAAAAAGGAAAGAGGGAGAAGTGCATCTTTTTCACCAAGTTTGAACACTTCTGTGTGTGTTGATGTTTTAAGGTGCTTGAGTGTGTGGGGAGGATTTCTGTTCTGTTGTTCTGTGTTGTGTGAGAGGTTTTCATCCTCAGCCTCTACCTGCCAGTCTGGATATGTATGTAATACAAGATGGATTTTTTTCTTTGTCCATATTTGTTTGTGATGGATGAACGCTTTGTCGTCTGAGTGCATTTATAGAAAACTGCATATTTTAATTTAGTATTTTTGTCCATCCTTCCATTGAGTCAGGGGAAATTTTCATTTCATGATTTCGTTGCTGAGCTTTGGGAGTGCTGCAGCCTCGGGTCCATTAACAACGAGAGCAGTCAGATTATCTGACAGACTGAAAACAAACGGTCGTATTATCTATTAGTGGAAATAATCAGGCAGCGAGCGGCGTAAAAAAAATCCTACACTGTCAGCCTGAAAACCTCAGAGCATCAACAAACACCAGGAAGTCACTGCACCCGGCCAAGAAAAAGTCCTGCACAAACACTAACACGACAACAAACACTTTCTACACTTCATTTGTACATATGAAATAAATAAAGACACATAATTAGATGTGTTGGCGTGCAGACGTTTTCATTACCTTTGCACAGAACCAGGCTAGCTGTTTCCACCTGTTTCCAGTCTTTAAGCTAAGCTAAACTCTTTATATCTGCAAGATCAAAGTAACTCTCAGCCACACAAATACGTGTATTTCCCAACATGCCTCACTGTTTTCTTCATGTGCATGTAATAAAGTGAACGTAGTTTAGTGTAACACAAACTCTCAGCTCTCAGACTCATTAGACAACTGTCAAAAGCAGCATTCATCTTACTTGCTATATTGGATTATTTCTTTAAATAAATGCAGTTGCAGCCAAATGAAAAAGTGTGGAAAACTACAAAAACATAAAATCCAACTGTTCCCTAAAGTTTGTCTTGAGTGGCTGTTTTCATCAGGTGAAAGCCACTCCACATGTACGCAGGTAGGCCAAAGATTGATCCGCGTCTCACTGCTTCTGGTCAGCCTCTTAATCTTTGCAGGTGAAAGTGGAGAGGAGGAGAAAAAAAAAGACAGATTACGTCCTGTCAGTCAGCCCCCTGTGTGCCGCGTCTCCGAGGATATTCTAACTCTCCAGCCATCTGACTGCTTTCACAGAGAGCTTCTTGGTTGTGTCGGTGAGACACATGCGCTGACAGGCACATCCTGGAGAAGATACCTACACACACTCACACGCTGTCAGACCGGCCATCGGGACATTTGGAAATCCTCCATACAGCCTGGCGTGCTATAGGACGGGATGTGTTTTAAAATCGGACAGATTGGAGGATTGTCATCTCTTAGTCAGACAGAAAAAAAGTTTCAGGGATGAAAAATTGCAGAGTTACCACTTAAGAAACTAATAAAAATTGCGGATTTTGTGATTTAACTTAATGACTTTAATTACTTTTTGTCCTCGCGTTAGGAAGAAGTGAATCTGACTGATTTGTGGAGCACTTGGAAATGATTACTTTAGCATTAATTCGATCATGCTGAATATCAAGCAAAACACACAAAAAAGATCTCCTCCTATAGGTGTCTATAATTATCTCATTTGCATACTGCTCAGTTTTCATCACTTGCTCCAACGAGTACGTGAATGTCTGCTATAAAGGGCAACCGCGCTAAACAAGAGTGGGAGGTTTCCCTCTCGGAGTTTGCCTGCTCTTTTGTTCGTGTGTGGGCACGGCCAGAGTGGATTGGGATGGAAAGTTGAAAAGTTACAAAACCAAAAACACATTTGGCCTTAATTTAATAATAGCTCTCCCTCTCTCTCTCTCACACACACACACACACACACACACACACACTGAGTCCTAAGTGATATCACAGTAGCCGGAGGCATTCAGGCTACGTGAAGGAGAAATTGGGAACAACCGGTAGATGTCAGATCTCTGCTCTCTGTTTGGACAAGGAGCAGTGATGGAAATCGAAACTGTGGTCAAGGTGAAGTTCAGAATCGGCAGCTAAAACAAGAGTGTTACTAAAAAAAAAAAATTAAAAAAAATCAAGATTTATTGCTCCTTTCTTGCTGCCTCTCTACATAAAGGGCACTTCCTTCGTGATAATATGAAGTTATTTAATGTTGTAATGCTCAAAGAAGATGAAATGGGCGGTAAAGCTGCAGCAACATTACGCTCTTGAAAGGGCAGACTTCAGTAATTATGAAGTAATTATGAATATGAAGAAAGGAAGAGATCACAAAGAATGCAGCTTTTTGTTAATGTGCATCGACGATGTTACGTGGCTTTTTTTCTGTTTCCTTTTTTGTTTTTACCCCCTTGAGATGCCCCCCAGTCCAGAGAGGGACCTCAAGTAAAAACCCAATGCTACACAGGAGGATTATAAAATATATTTCTCATATTTTGTGGGTGCTTCTTGAATTAAAAAGAGTTAATGAGCCCCATTAGCGAGTTCCACATTCCCAGGGGGCCGAGATCAGCCCTGCGCGAAGCAGCTCCGCAAGCTTTGATGCTGCTTCCTCGCTGATTTGTAGTCGATTCAGCGCTATTATCGGCTATCGTGATAATGTTTAGATGTTGCTGACTGTCTTTGCACCAGTCACGGTGGGTTGATCAAAGTTCAGAGATGTTTTTTTTTCAACTTTTTCAATTAATTGTTCCTTTTCTGTGCTTGTTATTCTGATGAATCTTCTTTCCTTTGAGAGGTAATGCAAAAAAAAGCACTGGAGCACCTCTTAGCCTGCTTCAGTCTGAGTGTTTTCCTTTCAACTTTTTCCATAATTTTAAAAATTTGCATCAGTAAATTCATACTGAAATAAAAGCTCCAAAAGATTACCCTTTTTTTTTTTTTTTCGCAATTACCGGTGCTGCTGCAACCACCATCTGTACCCTTTTACAGGCTGCAGTGGATTTCAGAGGACTGAAGTCATTCTGGGGACTGTTTTACCTCAGATGCTCCAGTGACTGTAGAAACAGACGAAAAAAAGAGAAACGTAAAACAGACTATCTCGTGCCAATGTCAACCCAGAGTGACCCTGCACACACATTAAGACCGTGAAATCTAAAGTGGCGTCCACCTCCTGGAGAGCGAAGTCTCGTGGGATATTACTTGTTGGCTCTCAGCATCCTGAGGTTTAATGCTGGGAGCCGGCTGCACTTCTGGGTAGCGATTCTGCTTAAAGAATAAGCTGACTTTGTTGAAAACGCTCATTTTGAACATTTCCTCTCCTTCTCTTCCTCCTCTTTTTTTTTTTTACTCTTGTTTTCTCCTTAACTGCTCCAAAAGGCATTTCTATGAGCTGTAATGTTCATTACCATAAAACAAGCAGGGTACTTGTTACCGGAGGCCTCGACCGGGAAGCTAAAATTGAGTCTCTTAAACATCGCAGTACAAAGTGTTTGACTTTCCAGAGGCAAAGTCAAAGTTTATCATACTTAAAAGAACACAACATTTGTTCTTTTTTTAGTCTGTAAAGCAACAGCCGCAGAGACAAACGCACATATAATAATAATAATAACAATTTGCTGAATTCGGTGTGAAAAATCGTGCTACTGCCGAATGAGCCGCCGTGTTATGAAGTGATAGATGAAGCCCGGCCCGGCATGACACTCCATTTTCCACGAGGCTCCGGAGAGCAGCAGAAGGAGAGACTGCAGCGGGGAGCCATATGTCACATTATATGGGTCATAACACAGAGACACAAGTCATAAAGTGAAAGGTCACGTGAAGAACTGTGTTGAGTGAAATTCATAGTGCAAAACCTCACATTTCTGTATGCTTCGAAAAGCCACCGTCCAGCGTGCGAGTGTAAAAGAAAGTACATTTAGTTAGATTAAAAACTTAAAAACAGCCTCGTCAGGATGAAGGAAGCTCCTACTGAAAAAGAGCTGTAGTACAACCTTGCATTGTTTCTTTCTTTACAGTCAATCCATGTGACGAATAACAGTGTTGAGGCTACTGTGAAATATCCCAGTGGTGATCTGATGAAACATGATCTTAACGCCGGTTAAGCTTTGTTGCTCACGTTATGCTTAATTTAAGCTCGTCCTCGTGGATTAAAAATTAATTGCACAAATCTATCATTTTTTCTTTCCTGAGAAACTCCAATCACATTTCAGCATATCGACTGCAAGACTGCAAGATGTCTGACGTTTTTCACCAGCTAGTCGCCAACTTTCTTTGTCATTATGGTATAAAGTCACAAAAAAATAATAACAGATAAAATCTCTAAAAACATCCCTGTGAGTGATTCTGCAGATTTGGGGGGTTATTTTTTTGTCTGTCTGATCAGCACCTTTCACACATTTGATCAAATGTTGATATAAAAATGTTTAATTAGTGCAAACAGGAAAGTACCTCTAATCAATTATAATTTGGGAAAGGGTGGATTTTTATTGGGGAGGACAAGGAGAATATACAGAGGAGAGAAACCCTAATATGTACTTACTAATCAACAGCTATTATAATTACAGATGACTATTACCATGTTCCACTGCCAGCTGAGACGCAGCTATTAACTCACTCAGCTGCTGTATTTTTAGACTCTCTCCACACAAGTTTTAATCTGGCGGCCTAACAATCCTGTCTCCTTTGAATTATGTTTATATGCAATGAATTTATCTCGCCAAGTCTTTTTGGAGGAACTGTACTTGCTGCTTTATTTGTGTTTACATGCAACATATCTTCCAGTAAAGGAGGCGCCATGTGTTTATTTTTCTCGTGCAAGTCGTAGGGCCCGTGGACTTTGGTAGATTTGTTCATTAACGCCATTTGCACGTCACACTGACAAGCAGTATTATGTATTTATTATGTACTTGTCCAAATGCATTTACTGTATATTAATAATGCATAAATGTGAGTCACAGTGCAGACGGTTGGGTTGAGACGTTCTCCTTCGCCTGCAGGTTGTTCATTTAAAAAGCTGCACCATGGCAACTTGGAAATACATTATTTGGTGTCACAATATTTTTATTTGACTCATCCTTGATTCTTTTTCTAAAAGGAAAGAAAGAAATGAAATATTAACAATATTTACAGTATATAAGTGGTGCCTGGGTGACCTAGATAGGCAGCACTTTTTTAGAGGGTGTTTACACTCGGTGGCTTTTTTGGCAAAAGAACACATTTTAATTGATTCAGCGGATTTGAGGCACTTCTTGCCCCCCTGCTGACAGACCCTTTTCATCCACCTGGCACACCTTATGTTTCTTGGAGAGACGCTTTGAGCATCCGAAGTTCAAATGCGAGTGCTCCGAGCCTTTTTCATTTCCATCTAATTTGATACAAACGCGAGCGGGCCTTTGTTGCCTCACGTCTGCCGAGCATTTCGGAAAAAGTGGCTGTCTCATCACGGAGGATGGCACAAACAGAGTCAGGCTCAGAGAAATCCAGCTGAAATGCAAGCTGAGGGATTTTTCCCCCCCTTCTTTTGTCAACTAATGGCATTAGGTAATATCATTAGCCGTGCAAGCTAAGTGATTGACAGGAAGTGAATGTGATGTTGCTCGGTGATTGTAACCATGACGCACAAGGACGATCGTGCCCATGCAGGAAACTGCAGGAACAATGGTGCACTTTGTTGTTTGTGTCCACTCGCTTTGTTGTCTTTTCTAATAACTAACATTATGGCAGTTACTGATGATGACTGAAGAAAGCCAGGCAGGTCTGAGGCTGCTCAGCTCAAATGCAAACACTGAGGTAAACCTGAGAGTTCAGAGAGGAGTAGGCTTTAGACTGCATGACAGATGAAGGGATTTTACTCCGGTAACTATTGCTTCAGTCATAGGACATGGTCATTTGCTTTCCACGAAATCCAAAAGATGTAATCCACAGGGGAGGAAAAAAAATGTGAAAACTGTCTTTTCCCACAGGTTTAGCTTTACTAATATGATCAAAGATGGCGAGGATGAAAAAGAGAATAATCAATATGTGACAGCATTAAGATGAAACATTGCCCTGCTTTCCGTCTTCGCTCTGTGTTTGGAGGAGTGGGAATACAACGCGCCTAACCGCGGCTGGCACGCGAAGATCCGCGCCGATGCACCCCGACACGCATAATCACACACAATCGCACGTGTGCAGCATCACTAAAGCTTTTGTGACACATTGTGGCTTTGCACTGTAAACACACACACACACACACAGAGGCACACACACACACACTCATCTGCTTGGGCAAACAACTTCACAGCCACCCAACTGGGAAAGGATCGCACTCAGCGGGAGGTCTGGAGACAATTAGCATAACTAACAGAACACTCAGCCCACACCCAGCAAATCAGAAGGAAATGGAAATGAAGCTACGCAATCACAGCGGAGGGAGAATGTTAACAGCGTTTTTTGTCACTTCCTGTATGAAAGATTGACAGAGAGAAAGAGAGAGAGAGAGAGAGGCCACGCAGGTCTCTCGCTTCACCAGCTTTGCTCCCACAAGGCGGCGGAGGTGCGGTACGTGTTCTGCTGTCGCTCGGGTCTCAACCCCCCGCTGTCCTCACGCTGCATCGCTTTACGGAAGAGCGGAGCAGAAGTTTTCATAACAAGTTCTCAAAGGAAGCCAATAACTTTTTTTCTTTAAATGTTCTTTTCTTTTCTTGTATTTCTGAGGACAGCCGTGGCGTTTGGTGTCAGGTTTCTTGCGTGCGGATCCTGCAGAGATGATGGCGGCGGTGATGGGAAAGTTTTGTGGCGCTGCCCTTATCTGCCCAGGTCAGAGCAGGAAGATATTGCCTCTGCAGTTTTTTTTTATTTCCTCGCCCCAAACATGATTGATAACGCCGGTAGCAGTCCCGATGGGCGGCACTGTGGTCGAGTCTTTTTTTCCATCTGTGGCGTTGTTCACATCAACAGGAAGCAACTTTCCCGTCTCTCTCTCTCTGTCTCTCTCTATCTCTGTCTCGTTATTTCCAGACGCATCCGAGTGTTTGACTCTGGTTAAGGGCTGTTCCTCATTGATTGATTCGCCACCAGATGTTAAGAGATGAGAAAATAACCTCTTGAAAAGTTCTTCCTACCACAACAACAGCAAAGAGAGAGAGAAAAGAAAAAAAAAACCCTCTCCACACACAGACAGGTGAATTTTAATTTCAAACTTGATAGACACTTTGGAATTGAAACCTGAGGGGGGAAACTATCCCACACCTTTAGGAATGCGCTTCCCAAACCAAGACTCAATTCCCTTACCAATTTTCAGCAACACTGCCTCAAGAGAGGTAAACATTGCTGAGAGCTCCAGCCAATAAAAAAAATGTATTAGGACTTCCATCTCCCGAAACCTATATCCGTATAGGTGTTAATACTTTCACGCAGTACGCCAAGTGCGGCTCAGAACACTTCATCCATAGTGATAAGTAGATTAAACGCAGCCATCTTTTTTTTTTAATCTAATAATTGTGCAGTATTTGCTTCAGATGATCAGAAACGCGCCGTCGTAGCTGCTGATAGGCGACGCCCGGCTGACAGTTTGTATTCTATATGTTAATGTGCAAACTTGCTTCAAGACATTTTAACTGCATACAACTGAGTGTAGTGTGTGTGTGTTTTTTCCCCCTGCGGCTGTATGCATGTACATTTGGTTTCCTCGGCCTGGGTGACGCATCGTCCAGGAGAATGAGACACAGATATTGATCGACCTCCAGGCTCCAGGCCAGACCTGAGCCCAAAACTGTGAGCGGCCTTAATGAATTGTTATTGGTCAATTTCTAGTCAACATTAAATGCGCTTGGTGGGCCCTATTAGGTCAGAAAATTGTAATCTCTGCAGCAGTGGAACAGATGTCACATCGCGAAATGAGAAAAATATGGTTCAGAGCATCAACAGTTGAGCGCCGTCTGTGTGTGTGTGTGTGTGTTGTGTGGTCGTGGTGTGTATTAGCTGTGTTGACATACAAGATGTCAGCTTCTCAATTTTTGGCTCAGTCTGCCAAAAAAAAAAAAAATCTGTAAGCACAATAATCAGAAATGCGCAGCCTCACATATGGTGTTTCTTCATTGTCATCCTCTCATGTTCTCCCCCTCTCATCCTCCTCCGTCCTCCCCCTCACTTTCACATCTCCACCATCTTTCTTCTCCCTCCACTCCCCCTTCACAACAGCCTTCCCTCTTCATCTACTGCTTTTTCTTTTTAATCTCGTTTTCTCACATGTTCCAGTTTCTTCCATCAAAGAGGAAATCTGGATAAACAAATAGAAGAAAATCTTGGGCAACTTTAAGGGAATTATTAAGAGCAACATTTTTGCTGGCAGTTTTCTCCCCCCCTAATTTCTAGAAATGTTCCCAACATAAAATATATAAAAAAATAGTTCATATTATCATCTGCTTCCAGTAAATGTGATGTCTGATGGTACAAAGGCGCAAGATAAATAAGCGCATTCGCTTTCTTGCAGGAGTCATGAGAAGATCAATACCGCTTCTTTGATGCCTGCACGGTAAAGATGAATCCACTGCCAGCAGGTGGTTAGCTTAGCTTAGCATCAACACTGGAAACAGGTGGAAAAACGCCTTTACGTTACTTCATGTTTGAGGGGGATTCATGTGCCAGCTGGTTTCTTAGTGATGTTGTTGATGAGGTTTGAAACCAGCGGCACAGACGGTTTTAAAATGTTAATTAGTCGGCCGCAGAGGTGCCGGAAGTTCATTTCGTCACCTACAGACGGAGGCAGGCGGCCATTTCTCTGTGCTTTCTGTCTTCGTGCTAAGCTAAGCTAACAGACTGCTGGCTCACAGAGACGAGAGCGTTATCTGTCCTCTCATCCAACTCTTGGCAAGAAAAGCAAATCGGTGCATCTCCCAAAATGTCAAACTGCTTCTTTAATTCCATCCATCAGCGGCCTTCTGCCGGCGCCACCGCTGACCTTGTGTTTCGTACTCTTTGTCCGCGGCTGTTATGATCCGTCTCGGCGATGCTGCGAATAGTTTCCCACATGTTATCGGCCCCACAGTGCGGCTCGCTCGCCCTCTCTGCTGACCCGTACATCATACTTTATTTCTGTGACTCGCGGCGAGATCTTTTATCCGGCATCTCCGCTTTGTCCAACCGCGTCTCCGTACACTCATTAGTTTCACTCTCCCGCCATCCGTGGCCTTTACTTCTCTTTAAAATGTAATTACCGCGTGTAACCCGACCAACATACATCCTCACCACAATCAATCTGGATAGAAGAGGAACAGCCAAACCAGCTGCACCGACGCAAACGACGCACACGGTGACACAGATTTACCAGTTTCCTTCCCCGTATGCTTCCACTGTGAGTTATACACAAAAAGATCCAGGTCTCCGCTGCAGTTTCCGACGATGCTGCGTCCAAAATTTGCAGACACGCAGGAGATTTGTTGATCAGATTAGCCTAAATATCATCACCTATGAGCCATAAATGTGCATTTCCAGTACGTTAATCTATGCTTAACACAGTATCCAAAGCAAAAAAAAAAACAACTGGTGTTTTTTTTTTTTCCACTATATCTCTTATTTAGTCATCCTGTCCCCGTTTCCCCCACACTGTGCTGCTCTGAGCATGCCCAGGGCCAGATCTGGGCCCGGTGCCTCAGTAATAGAGGATAAATCAGTTCTTAAAAGGTCCATATAGGGAGGGGGGGGGTGAAGCCGAAATGCATCCAAAGCTGACGGATTTAAACAGAGACACGAAATCCCCTTTGTTTCTCTGTGGGCTGGAGCTGAGTGAGTGAGCGAGCCTTGTGTGGGCTCTCGGTACCGGTCTGGGGCCTCATGGGTGCCAGCATTTTCCAGCGGGTAATTGCTCCTCTCTGAGCCAGCCTGTGTGTGTGTGTGTGTGTGTAATCTCCACAAATACAGTGAGGATACAAGGCCTTCACTTTCCCCCCCGCCTCACCCTAAAAGCAGGCACGGAGGGACACATGCCATTTTGATTTAAGGTAACGGATGAGGTGGACAGCTGGACTGATGCGGTCCTCTCGTGTCCTCACACTCGCCGCCAGAGGTGTGATTTCTATCAGCACTTTCATTTTCTTTAGCCTCTCGTCCTTCTGCTTCTTCGGCCCCCGTGTGGGACATTCACTCGATGGATGAAGGCCACTTTAAATAATTTCATATTAGTATACGTTAGCTATATGGCATTACTTCTATAAAATCATCTGTGCTCTCCTCTATTATTTCTCAGGTTTATTGATTTTTTTTAGACCAATGAGAAAATGTGGACAAATCTTAAATAGTCTACAGAAGTGCAAATGACATGAGACAGAAGGCACAGTACTGTATTCTCCATGTTTGTCCTTGTATTTCATTACAATCTTTGTTCGGCATCTCGCATGCAGAGAGCAGGGTCAGATAGTTTTTCTCTGAGCTGCACAGTTATCAGGAGCAGCAGATGCGCCTTTGTTTAAACCACAACAGTCTGTTAGATGAGACAGATATCAGGGCCTCGCTATCAGATACATACAGGACGCAGTGTGGAGGGAGGATTGTCAGCCGCATATCAATTAGAGCTACAGTGATTATATTTTAATAACTGACCTTTTTTTCTGTGGATTAATCAATGAATTTAGCCTTTAAAAAGCCAGAAAATGCTCATCACAAACTCCCACAGCCCAAGGTGATGCTTCAAATTGGTGCTTTGAATTTACAGTTATATAAAATGGAAACTTAAAAGTTTGAAATAATGACGTGTTTCACATTTTTTTTCACATTTTTACTTGATAATTTCTGTCTGTCAGAGGTCAGTTGAGATTAAAGTATTTCTACAGCTATCTGCA
>JBAJHX010000035.1:18832858-18852558 GCA_037176925.1 Amniataba percoides | reverse complement strand
GTTACAGAAATACAAACAGAAGACAGTAATTGCATTGAGCCCAACAGTGCTATAAATACAGAGGAGTGTTGTACAGGAGTGTGTAGTGTATCCCCTGCTGCATCATGTTTACAGCCAGCTGGATGTCTGCCGGTTTGCCGGAAGTGCTGCCCGCCATTTCGCAGGGATTTTCTTTCTGCATGTTCTGCAGACAGTGTGACCATCTTCCATCAAGTTTTCCTTCAACGCTCTCATAAGAACCAAAAATACAACCACACTTCAGACTTTGTCCTCTTGGAAGGCTGAAAAATCTCCAGAGCACAGTCGCTGCCTTCAGCCGTATTTTGATTGATGCAAACAAAACCCCCGTTGTGTGTGCGTCTGGAAGACTGCTGCTAACTTTGGTTGATGCAGGACTGTGATTTTATTAAAGTGCAGTAATCAAACACAGTGTTAATTATGACTGATTATGTGATTTATTAGTAAACTGGTAACTGCCTCTGATAAACGACATGTAGTTAGAAAGTTCATGAGGGTTAATGGAGTCAGGATTGACTGCTGCAGAAGTGTGTCGTAGCCCATAACAAGTGCATGATATTCTTTTTGTCACATTTGTTTTATTACTGTGCCGTCTGTGAGCTTAACGTATGTTGTTGGTCACTGCTGAGCACTTAAATCGGCCTAAAATGAGTAAAGAGTGCTGTTTTTTGTTTCTCCATTCAACACTGTCGGCTCAGGAGAAAATGAATCCCAGCAAAAGGTTGAGCTGGGAGTGAAAAGTTCACCTGACAACATGTTATTGACAGTTTAAGAGCACTAAGACGAAGACTTTTCTTACGCCACTGGCAATTGTGAACTTGAAAGTGATGCTTTTGGATTTGACAGGTGGTGTGAGTTACTCACCAGTACTGATACAAGTTTGGTAGTTCAGATGTTTTAGTTTTGGTTTGCTATTAAAAACTAATAACAGCAGACCCTTTAAAACCCTCCCAGAACAGAGATGCATTTTGTGTGCCCCCAACAATTTATTCTACTCTTAAAACTCAGTCCGAAGCATATGGGAGGACGTAGCGGAGTCTGTTTATTTCACACACCACTATTCGTGTAGTAACTTGTGTGCAAACAGCTAATCACTTTTATCACGGGTCACCAGCTGGGGAGTAAATAAGCAACATTTGGCTGCTGGTTTTTTGCTCGCTCGCTATAGAAACTGACAGCCCGACCTATGGTGGAAGACAGCAACAACAACAAGAGCTGACCCGGCGTGTTCGTTATGTGTGTTTCAGCGCGTGCGTGCACTCAGACACAAAATCCACGTGCTGACTGATTGAACAGGGGGTGGTCCCAGCTGCTGATAACAGAGAGGATGCGTAAATACCATCTGCGTGTCAGGTGAAAAAAAAAAAGAATCACCTATACAGGAGTGTGTGTTGCAGGGAGAAGGACCAGCATGCTGCTAACAGACAACAGACTAATGCCCAGGAGCTTCTCAGTGACCCGTGAAAAGATATGACAGCGCCATAACAGCCATCTGGTCTGCCTCTATTGGTTCTATTAATAAATCTCCTGACTAAGCAGAGGAGGAGACGAGCGGGGCATGCAGAATAGTTACAGTGCATGTCAAAAGCTTCTTACTTTTTCTTCCTCTGTCTTCCTCAGTCTCTCTTAGAGTCATACACACACACAGGCTAACACACTTTCCCTTCCACCAGCTGTCATGTGTGCACTCTGAGGCGATGCGACTGTCCACAGAGGCATCGATGACTCAAGGCCTCAAGCTGAGGGTGATCTCCCAAAATAAAACGCCTTCTGTGTTCCTCAAATGTATTTTTTTCTTTTGAATATTTCTTACTTTAAATCTTGCGCCGCTTTGATTTTGAGAGAGCTTGTTCAGCTGCAAAGAAGCAAAACTTATCTTAAAGTCTTTTTAAAAAAAACAAAACGACCCGACACTGCTGTGGCTGAGAGAGGTCGTTGCAGACAAACTTTGACAAAGTTTTTCTTTTCTAAATTGTGGAGAAAGTCTCTGTCACGGCTCGGGTAGGAAGAGTTATCAGCTCTATTTGTAAATAAACCTTTTGCGCTGTTAAAAGTTGCAGTTCAGGAGAGAAAAAAGGGGGGAAAAATCAAGAGTGACCTCAGGAGAGTTCGTTACAGATCCTGCATGCTCTGTACTCAAACAAATGCAAAAAGCCTCCCAATAGCTTCATTATTTTCCAACTTTAATCTTGATGCACTTGCTTATAGGCCCGTCACCGGAGATGGATTTCAGCGAGGAAAAAAAAAAGCAGGAAGGGTGAAAAGGATTTTTACAGGAACCAAAACAGAACTGTGTTTTTCTTTTTTTTGGGCCGCCATAATTATATTTCAATCATGCAAATGAGCTTGGTTTTGGTAGTTAGAGGGCTGTTGGAGTGTGTAATTGAAAATGCAAAAGATTGTCTCGCATCAAAATGTCGAGGAACGCGCTGGCTGGCTGCTAATCAGAATGGCCCCCACGTGCAGCGCACGCTGAATCGCTGCCTCGATCTCCCCAGAATTGAATCGTTTTATCTTAATTAACTGTGCAGAATCCATCCAGGTTTGTGAGAGTGCCAATTTCTTTCACCAACCCTCTCTCTTTTTTTTTTTTTTCCAGTGTGCACATAGTGACTCACTTTAATAAATATTTCTGGGGCTGACTGTGATATCGACTGGGTGCAGTGATCGAAGGATGGGATGCTGTCAGTTTACTGTAGCAGCGCCGGCTGTATCTTAAACAGATCTGCTGCTCGCCGCCGTCCGTGGCGCTGCGGTAATTTTGCTCGGTATAACGTGTTTTGTTGCACTTCCTCTCCTCTCCATTGCCCCCCTTTGCTGGTATGTGTGTGTGTTTGCGAGTGTATTTTATGCTCTCTGGTTGAAATGCCCAGTAGTTTATGTGGACTGCTGAACATTTGCTTTTCACTTTAGGAGCTGAAGAAACAAAAAGAAAACTTTCAACAGGAAGTTCTTTACAACATGTACGCCTCATTGGTTTGCAGCTGCCCGTTTTATGACTACAACTTGTATTCTCTTTACTTTTTTAAATTTTTCTTTTACAGCTTCCCATTAATATCACCCCCATCAGTGTGATTTTAGAGCTGCAGGAGTGTGTGAGATTTGTGTTTTCATTAGCGCGTTCACATCCCTTAGCAAGCGCCAATCTCCCACTGTGAACTCCAGAGACTTTTACAGCCAGGCGTGCAATTAGTATAGAATAATGTAAGGGAAAGAAACATCGATTTAAAAAAAAAAAGCAAAAAAAAAAAGACTTTTCTTGTTAGAGTTGATGTTAAACGTGATTCCTCCCCACCCACCCGTCTCTGCAGATTGATAACCCCGAGACACTGCGGAGAATTTCCTCAATAACAAGCAATTAAAGTAAATCTTGTTCCCAGTATGATCCCGCGGCACGGCACTATCTGAACGTGCAATTTCACAGCTTTAATTGCTCGCAGCAATTAAGTAGCCCGTGCTAATTGCCCCATTACGGACACATTGAACATGAATAATAAGGAATTGAATTTAAAGTTCTGTTTTTGACTTGCCAATAAGATAAATTCAAGAGAGGTCATTTTTTTTTCACAGCAAATTGGTCCTAAAGGCGAGTTTCCCTCTCAGGCTATGTGCTGTTGCCCGCTGCACAATTAGGAAAGAGCTGAATTTGAAATGTGAAAGAAAAAAAAACATTTGGGCTTTGGAGGTGTAGTGTTGGATGAAAAGAGATGAAAAAAAAAAACAGAACTGCAGCCTCTGCAATCTCAGCATGATTATTACACAGCCGCACCCTCCTGTTTCGTGCTCGGAGCCAAGGTCACATCAGACGGTTTTTAACAGTAATTCCACACCTGACTCGACCGTCCCGCCGTCCTGCGCGGGATTATTCTGCAGTGCGAACTCGGGCAGAGCGCGGCGCCGCGGGCTGACAAGATGTTTTCAAACATGCCTGATTTTATCTGGTTCACGTCGCGTGAAGTGCTACGACACTCTCGGAGGCTGAAATCTGAGAGCGGCATCGACTACAGATAATCAGAGTTCAGTCACGGGGACGAAAGAGAGTCTCTGCTCAAGCAGACAACTTACAACAGCGAGATACACGTGAGATAAGGAGAAATTTGGGAGGAAATGGTGCGAAAAGAAATCAAAACTGTGTTGTACAAAACTCATCAGTGTAAAATCTCCGATAATGCCTTTCAAATGCATTTTTAATGTAAGTGTAGTTTGTGCACTGTGAGGCATGAAACAGAAGCAGGTGTCCAGATCAGGACTCACATCATTACATGAACTTCACTTGGCAGGCGCTTCTGTCCAAATGGACTTTTTCAGCCATGTTGGAAGCAGTTTGGACTTTGGGGTCTTCCTCAAGCAGACTTCGACATCAGATCGAACCGCCAACCTTACGATTAATGCACAATGTGAAATTCATTCATCCTGAGATCGGACATTGTAAAAAGATTATCCCGGCGATTCAGCCCACCATTAGAACGACTCACAGCTTTCAATAAGTTTAACAAATGTTTTTTAAGATTCATTACTTCATCACCGCAGCGTGTCGATTTCAGTTTACTTAAAAATCAATGTGCATTGGATTAATGCCACAGTTATCAATATTTTCACATTAGCAGTGAATCAAATGACTGTGCAATGTGAAAGGGTTGGTGACAAACACACAACCTGCCAACTCTAAAGCCTTTACTATGGTCCTGTCTTATCGCTGGTGTTAATCACACAGGCTGATAAACCTGTCAGATAAAGCCAGTTTTTCTCTGAAACTGGTGGAGACCAAAGAATAGATAAAAATGCAGTCAAATGTTTCATAAACTTCATGTCAGTGCTGCCTTGTGCTGGATGTGTAAATCTGCTAATATACATACAACACACATACAACACACACAGCCTTAACAGCTATGATCACATCTGTGCCAGCTTGTTAACCCAAGCAGCCAAAACATCCACAAACTGAGCTTTAAAGATCCTGCTCATCAAAACACACTGTTTGTTTTCATCAGTCAGAGTTTTATATGGTGCGTTATGATAGCCGAGACTAAAAAAAATAGACCCTCACAAGGACTTGAACCTGGACGCTCTGCTGTCCATTTGCCTGAACAAAAAAAAACAGTGAACAAAGTGGGACTCTGTGGAAAGGACGATGCACATTTCAAAGCTTAATTGTTGCATTAAAACGAGGATTTAACCATCTTAACAAACAGACTAATAAACAGCAGACTGACAACCCGTGTACCAACTTTTCTTCACAGCTTCAGAGATGAGAAAATAAAAAAAACAAACAAAAAAATCCTCTTTTATTTACATTTGTTTTGGCACAAGCCCTGAGTGAAACCAAAAATGAAGGACTCGCTTCCCTTTGATGCCTTTCCCACACTTCAAGCTTGGCTAAATGAAAGACAAATGTGTCTAATTAGCCAGGCAGCAGGTGCAGTAAAACGGTTGGTTTTGGCGGCGGGGAGCATCTCCTCTGGCGGGCCGTAAATATTGACTGTTGTAGATTGGGCGTAGTGAGGAGAGCGCAGCGGGAGAGGCAGCTGACCGTGACAGTAGCTGTGACAGCCGCTACGCACTTCCTCTCAGCTCACAAAGTCGGCGCCGCCCGTTTGGGGACAGATCCACCGTTCCTCTGCGTTTCTGAACGTGTGTTTGTCTGTCTTTGTGGTCGCATGTACACAACGTGTTTCTGTCATGACGCCTGTCGTGTTTCGTTGTAAACACAGGTGTGAACGCTGTTGCTGTGCATATCGCACACGTATGAACACGTCTGAGTACACATGCATTTTTCTTTTTTTTTTTTTAATGTGTGTGACTGACAGGGTGACAGACTTTCATGTTGAAGGATGTCACTGTAAAGTGTGTGTGATGTGGCGCTGACGAGGACCTGAGGGAGTCGAGTTTCTGTTTTCTCCAGGGTTTAGCTGCAGGCTGAAGTGGAGAGCTAAGACGGAGAAGAGGAAGAAAGACAGGTGGAGGAGGCGAGGTTGGAAAAGGTAGATAAATCGAGTTCATAGGGAGGGAGGGAAAGAATATAAAAGAGACAGATAAAATAAGAGAAAAAAGCTGTTCTGATAAAAGTGCTCATATTTTACTTCGCCTGAACTCCCCAAATGAACTTTATTTCAAGATGAGTAAAAAATAATATGTTTTATGGGATGAATTGACATGGATTTAATTACGTGTCAGCTGTAAAATCAGCGGATTGCAAAGTCGGCCTGTCTGCAAAATTGAACGTACTTTTAAACAAAAACACCCACGTTCAGGTTTCCTGTGCTTTATTTATATGTCAGAACCTCCATTCGGGTATCAGCTCATTCAATCAGACCGGGCTCCTGACAGCGAGAGAAAACGTGCACGCAGCTCACAGCCTGTCATTCGCTTTTTAGCTGCTGGTGTTCTGCCATAATCAATCACGCTGAAGACTCGAACGGGCTTAATCTGATCTCCTGTTCTATCTTCATTAAGCCTTTGCTCTTGACGCTGACTAGCAAAGTCTCTTTTCAATCACTCTGTTTGTATTACCAGGGAATAAAAGCTGTGACGTGTAGATACCAGGACCCATAATTACACTGTCATCTCAGGTATTATTATAACTGTTATATATTTTTATCAGAAATTTTGAGAATCTTTAAATACTTTTTGCACATTTTATCCAGCGTCTTTAATATTTGTCATATTAAAGACGTAATATTTGTTTATCATTTGAACTAGCTAACATATGAAACTTCTGTAACCTCATGAATATTTCAACAGCTGTTCATGGATCACCTTTGTTATATATTGATATTTTATACTGGTTTAACACAGGCGAGGTGCCTCTGGTGTAAATATCTGAGAAAAGTTCCCTCCCTCTATCATTAGTCATCTTTCATCTTCCTAATTGTGTTGCCGTGACACCGGTTAATAAAAAACCTGCACCTGCTCGGGGGAGATGTAGATTAAAGTTATATCTTAAGTCTCTGTTGTCATTAACCTGTATGGTGTAATGTGTGGCTGTCCTTTGTTTGAAGTTACACACACATCCTGCAGGAATTGATTTTGTTCAAAAGCCTAAAAGCTGCCACGTTCAGATTCACCTGACCTCCCGCGGCCGGGTGAAGTAAGACTGTAAGAGGCAGGGAGGGAAGTGGCGCCACGTTGCCGCTGTTCAAGTCTCATTTTCTCAGCGACCGTCAGCGCTGTCTCTTTTAACCACGTCCACCACCTTTCCCCAACCTTATCCAAGTACCTTAAAGGGGAACTCCACACATCAAAGTCTGTTTACAGGTCCCAGGGAGCATGTGAGGAAAAAAAAAACTGTTGTGTGAAGCCTTTTTTTTGGCTCCAGAGGGAGCTGTGTGAAATCTGACAAATAAAGTGATGTTGGGGCCGAATCGTTTGGGGCTGAAGACTGCAAGTTCAAAAAATCTGAGGCTTCATCAGCTGCAAACATCAAAATCTGCAAGTTGCAGGCTCTGTTTTTTTTTTTAACCAAAGAGGAATCTGTGGAATAAAAAAAGACAAATATCTGCTGCATCATTTTTGTTGCTTTAACAAAAAGAATCCATCAGGACTCCGGCAGCGAAACGACGAGTTGTATCGGTGGAGTGCCCTTTTAAGATTCATCAAAAAATAATTGAGATATTAAATGAAAATGAAAAAATAATCGTTACTTTCAGGCCTGGTTCACACACGTAGTCTGATCAAAACCAGCGCTGGCAGCAAACGCCGGCCTCGTCGGGGCTTCGCTTAGTTAACTCTGCATCTCTTCCATTGTTCTGTGCGGTAGTTACCAGCACACAGACTAGTTGAAAAGTTTCTGAACAGGAAATGGTAAATAATGCATGATAGGAACAGAGAGAGAATTTGAAGTCAAACTTGAGAGAGTAAGAGTGAATAATAGAAGAGGGGAGGCAGGTTTGGGTAATTTTGGGGTGATATCCTCGCGTCGCTGTACTCGGAGACCTCGTGTGTGTGTGTGTGTGTGTGTGTGAAAGAGAAACCCCTGAGATGTCAACGTGCTGCACAGCCACTGTTAATTTCATCTCACCAGTAAGATCAAGAGACGGAGACACTGCAGCCACTGGGACAGCGTGCATGTGTGTGTATGTGAGTGTGTGTGTGTGGAGATTTCTAAGACCCCCCTTGAGCTGCCCGATATTCTTTTTCATATCCAAGCCACTGAACAGTGTGTACTGTCAGCTCGGCAGCAGTGTGTAATGGTAGGAACAGGCGCTCCTCTACATGCCCCACTGATCTCTACAGGGGGCTGAGCACAGATCTGGAACACACACACACACACACACACACACAAAGTCCTAAAAAGCAGGTCCATGTTCTGTTTTGAAGTACTCATCTATGCCTGCATTTACACAAACACTGACGCGCCAAACTGTGTTTATGTATCCACAAGTGGAAAGCAGTCAAGGCGCACACACACACACACACACACACATTCCTGAGCACAGTGGCCCCCTCATATAGAAAACAGTGTGACCTTTGAAGCCATCTCATCTCTGACTGAATGAGAAGCGCGAAACATCCTGTGTGGCTCCGAAATGAGTTCACAGTGATGCCGAGTTGAGAATGAGAGCCCCGGAGAGATGAACGCCGTCCTCCTGAAGATTTCTCGGGCCAGAGTCCTGCAGCCGCTGACAGGCTGTAATACGCTGCCGAGGACGGGCGGTTCAGGAGGAACATGAGGTTTGAAGTGGCCGCCCTTATTTTACAACATCCAAAAATATCCTGCATTGTGCCTTTTGTTTAGTTCCTTCTTTCTTAAATCTTCTTTTCCCCCCTTCCTGATGACAAATTCACTTGCCACATGAACCGCTCAATCACTTGACTGACAGGCAATTAATAACCACACACATTTTACATAATAGATTATTAATTTCAGTCATTTATCAAACAGAAATGGCTGCATGTTGCTTCTCAAATGCGAGAATTAGCCGTCATTATCCTCGTCAATTTACATTATCGTTTGCTGTTGATTTTTTTTTGCTTTCATATATCCCCTTGAAAACATCGCCGTGGATTTCGGCAAATTGCCACGCGTATTTTTCAATATTTTCAGAGATTTAGACTAAATGAGAATCCATTTAATTGAAAAAATGAACAGCTCAGTAAATGAGGTATCAATAATGAGAATAATTATTAGTTTTGTAGCTTTATTCAATAAATAGATCCACGTTGTGTCTAATCTCTCAGGCTGACAGCTTAATGAATATTTGCTGTCCTGCTTTATTTACTGTAAAAGTTATTATAATCTTCTATTTAGTGGTTTAAATATTATAACATTTCATAAAAGTAATGGTGATTTAATATATGTATGTGGATGGAGCATGCATTTTTTATATGTTCTCTATAGTGGTCGTTCACATTGTTTATGCATTGTGTTTTATCACGTCTCGTTAAGGAGCGCCATAACGAGCCTAATCGTTGCATTAAACCGGCTGACTCCTGCACTTTTATTTCCCTGAATCTGTCTCGCTGAATTTTGAGTTCAGCTCGGGGACCAGTTTCGTCTCCAGCGCTGGATCAGTACTTCGAGCTGTTAAAATTTCATGACTGTTGTCTCTGTGTGACAAAGAGCAACTGTGCTTTTATCTTTGATGGCTCTTGCCGCTGAAGTGAGAATATAAAAACAACAAGAGCCTGCTAGTGGCCAAGGGGAACTGTGCCAAGCTGCCGAGAGTTGCGAGGCATGATGCCCAATATGATGCTCATGAACCGCTCAGCTGGGTTGTTAAAACACAAACTAGCCATTGAATGTGAGCCTTAAGTAAAGACATTGCTGGTAAATCAGCTGCAGTTACTGATGGAAAAATAACACCTGCATTGTTTTTTGTTTTGTTTTTCCCCCTCAGTGGACCTCCTGTCTTGCTTGGCTGGCCATCCGCTCTGCTTTATATTTCATCCTCAGAGCCGTGATCAAAGTGGGGGAGGGTCTTTGTTTTAACAGGGTCTGCATGAACACAATGAATTTGTCCCAGGCTGCACACTCGGTGTCAGATCGATGCAAACTAACATAAACAAGCGAGCTCTCGTGCGCTGGTATTTAGGAAAGGTTGTTAACTTTGAAAGGAGAATCATTTTGGGTCCCCAGTTTTGGTCGGAGATGATAATAGGCAGCTTAGATATTGATCTGCTCTCATCAACAGAGTGCTTTTCTCTAAGTGCCTGCTCTGCTTTCTGGACACCAAGACATGTGATATGAATACCAATGCACGTAAGCACAAATGCACTCATGCACATGCTAATGGAGGAAATCAAGAGAGGAAGTAATAGAGCACTCATTAGAGTTTGCGGTGATTCACAGGCCACTGCAGCCGTGCGATGCTTCCTTACTGCATAACTTTGTGCTAATTTTCATCCCAGTAGTGTTCTTAGCAAAAGAGATAACCTTGTTTAACCCTCTGAAAAACAGGTTAATGTTAATACGAGGAGCTGAGACGAGGGCCGGATCCCCGGCTTGTCAGCTTGATGGCATCTTGGATGATCAACAGCATGAAAACAAGCTAAAACGAAAACACAAAGGTAGTCCGTACGTGCTTCACGCTGATTTCCAAGGACACCGATCGATGCGGAAGTGCCAGACTGTGACAGAAATGTCATTGCGGCTACACGTTGCTATATGTCTTGAGAGCATATATACACAAAGTGGGGGAGGCAGAGGCTGCGGAGAACTAAAAGTTCAGGCAAAAACCGAACGCATGGCAGCAAAGGCTCAAAATAGATGTGAAAGGAAAAGCTTACGTCACCCTCACCGTCCATTAGTAGCACACTACAAAACATGTTGTGTGCTATTAATGGAATTTAAATGAACCTATACTTGAAATCTGTCATGACACACATTAAGAGGAAAAAAGAGAAACTAAGAGGCTAAAGTGAAAAATCTACAGCCTGTAGATGATGGGATTCATCCTCAGGCTGAGGTTGGGATATCTCAGTCCGTCTCAAAGTGGTGCACTCACTGCCTGCCACGCTGCCTGGGCACCAAATACAAGTTGTCATCTATTGAATGGAGACTTTCAAGGTCAGCAGTCATTTGTTGTACCTCCTCTTGAAGCTCTGTCAAACTGGATTCAGCCGTCGGCCATGACGGCCGCGCTGACCTTTACGCGGCGGTCGGCCTCGTCGGCGCCGCTGTCACGGCGTTGTCGCATTCGAATGTTGGACCGTGTGCTCTGATGTCGGTCTTATTTCACTTGTGCAAACACCGTCGAAGCTGAGCACACACGTGTTAACATGAGCTCACGAGCGGTCGCATTTTGGAGGCTGACTTTCATAAAAGTGCAGGTAATACAAAGTGAAAAGATCCTTTGTGGAGGAAGACGTAATTGCAAAGGTCTGACAGAATAATTACTTGATTATTACCCAGATAGGGCCGATCATTACGGCGCAATTTTGTGATAATTCCAGTGCCACTTACTAACATCTTATATAACTTTATTTGGTCACTTTACTCCATTTATTGCAGCTCTGCTTTTGTGATTTCAATGATAATTACCTTTATATTATCTAAGAGCCAATATGGTATACTGTGAGAACAAAGATTTCTGAAAGACATTTCCTTTATGTAGGAACAGTTTATATATAATAGTTTATAAAGAATATTGTCACCACTTTACCTTCATCAGATAGGTCTTCTTTGTTCTCTATAGAACTTTTTCCACCCTTTTTTGGGTGGGTTCGGGTTAGGAAGGAAGGAATTAAAGTTAAAATGCTTTGAATTTTGTTTTTTTTCCTATTTAGTTTTAGTGCATCTTAATTTACTGCAATATTGTCGCTCTTATTACAATTCAGAACCAACACCCACGCAGCAATTTTAGACTTTAAACGGCCTCCATAAAACAATATGGCCTCCATCAGGGAACAGCTCCCCAGTCAATACTTGTAAACTCAAATACTCAAATAATAATAAAAAAAACACAACCTTGTAAAGCTTGCTGTGTTGTTAGCACCTTATAGATGCTTAAAGTCTAAAACACATGGATGTGTTATGTCATAGAAGACTTGCTGTACTTTAGTGCTTTAATATCCTGCAGATCATGTGACCTCACTTCATAGTACCCTGAGTAAAGTATGTGCACCATCTAAGCAGGCGTTTGTCTCACGTCTTGCAGCTCTCTGTCCTTGCATTAGCCTTTGCCCGCTCAGTTTTATTAGACACACTGTTGTTAAAGTGGATGCTGTGAAAGCTGATCCTGATGTTACGCATGGTGATAAGACTTTAAGGTTTTTACCTGGCAGTGAGCTCTCAGGTGTTTTGGAGGATGTGCCTTTTATTTTATTTTATTTTTTTCACTAAGCGAGGAGTCTTACATGGAATTTATAGTTATAGTCTAAATGGTTCAAGTATTAGGAAGGGATTTAAAATACTGCCTGTTTCAACGGGATTTAAAGTTGAGTTCAGGAGTGATTTGAGGAGAGTTTTACATTTTCTCACATCTACAGCAGTACAGGATTTTTTTATGCATAGGTTGAGAACAAAACTCCTTCACACAGTCGCACATTTGCTCAGCCTCCTGAAAGGACACCCTGGAAGTGCAGCCACCCGCCTCCTCGGTCGCACCGCAGCCGAACAACAGGGGGCTCCTCGTTTCTGTGCCCTTATTCGTTTTTAACCACGAGGTAGTTTACTTTTGTCAGCCTCACCGGTGCCATCAGGCTTCTCATCCTTGTTCAAGAAAATTTAAACTCAGCTCAGGAGTGTGTCTCTCTCTACCTGAAGATTCAACAGCATTTTCTCTCCTGTGATTTCCGCAACCTGTTATTATGGAGAGCCCCTAGAGGCGTCGTTTTGCTCGTGTGAAATGGGGACAAGCAGCGGGAAAAAAAATTGTTGTACCATCTAGAAGAAGATGAAATAGCAGATTGTCAATTTCTTACCCAGATTTATTCTGGATTTATTCTTCTTGCCCATAGGTTGGTTAACCTTGGGCCACAGTATGGCACATATTTCAGCTCTGAGCGATACACCAAAGAGAGACAGCCTTCCACGCTGATGTAAAGACATTTTATGATGCATGGCGTCTTATTTTATGACCGGCTATAAAAAAAAAATGAAGAAACTCTCCGAAAAGCTTTTCCTCAGCAAAAACCCAAGGCGATCGCGAGGTAATTATCTGACTAAACCTTTCACGGCTTCTGTTAGTCACGAAATCTGGCAAGAGAAGGATGAGGCTGACAAATAAAACTAGGTCTGAGCATTGAGTGAAAATGATAGACAGCCTTTCTCTTGGCATCTTTATTTCCATTCCCCGCTTATTCCCCTAACCACTAAGCTCACTCAAAGACTCAAAATTCTCTGTGGCACTTTTGGGGGAGGATATGGATAAAGAAATGTGTGCCGTGAGCGTTGCTTGCTGCAGGGAGGGACCTCTGAGTTCATCTCATTTCAGAGTTTCTGAGCAGCAACGAAATGACTGTCTGTTCTCTCCCTCTGCTCCTGCTGGAGCGTGCAGTGGACTTCCTCGGGGGCCACGGAGACCAGGCTCCTCTCTTCCATGCTGTTTACCACCTCACTGCTGTCAGAGGCGCGCAACTTTCCTCCAGTGCCACCGATCAACACAGTCCACTGTATGTATGCCAGAGGCGCCGCGCTACATACGGTCCTCTGTGCAAAAAAAAAAAAAGAAGAAGAGAAATGCACGGTACTGGCTGTACTTACTGATATTACAGTTGGAGCTATAGAGGCAAAACTTTTGATCATCTGTGGTGTGACCAGTGGGGTGCACGCTGGCTCAAAATCAAAATTCCCATTGATGGAGTTTGCCTAAAGGCTCCATCAGAGGCGTCTCTGAGGACTTCTGAGAGTGTTCATGCTCATCCAGTCACACACACACACACACACACACAACACACAATACAGATCCCCTGCACACACACATTCACAGCACATATCTGAACACACACATGCGCTATAAGCACAGTCCATATGTCCTCTGTCATCACTCTTCTGTGCATCGCGTGTCTGTGCTGCGTAGTCTGATCGTGGGATTTTCTACTCCTGAACCGCATAAACCTTAACACGTATGCCGTCACACGTAGAGCGCTCATTATACTGTAGCACACAAACCCCTAACAACCCCTCGACTCCTGTTTAAATCCCCCCTCCTCCTGCAGGCAGCAGATACAGATCCTTGAGCTGAAAAAACAAAAAAAGACTTGTGCAGGAGCTTTGTGCAATTACAGGCCTCCACAGGCCACATCGCTCGCGTGTTCGTCTGCTTGTACTGGAACCGTGTTGTGAAATGTCACTGTTTTACATGACTGTTCTCCAGTATTGCCATGTAGAGCCTGAAACTGACTCTTTTTTTTCACCTCACTGTAAAGCCCGTCACACTTCTCATCCCTGCTCATGGAAATTTAAACTGGAGAGAACGCCTCGAACTGAAGTGAACATGTTCACTTTTTACACCGATTTCTACAACCTGTTATTACGAAGGACCCAAAAGAGCTGTCCTTCTGTCAGCAAGAGATAAAAATGACACTTTTATAGAGTAAGATAAAACAACAGTGTCACTCTCTACTTCTCTGCCTTTTTAATAAGATAAATGTGGGCTTTAGTACCTTTTGAAAAAGTCCTGTGTCCTGTGGTGTCGCACTGTCATGTTTATTTTTGTCCTTCGCTTTTACAACAGTGTGTTCAGGAGAGGAAATGCTCACCTACAATCGTTCCTCTAATCCTTTTCTGTCCCTTCTGTGATTGCTTGGACAGTAAGTCAGTAATGACTGAGGATTTTATCAGCAGTGGATGTTTGGCTTGAGTGATCGCTTATCAGTAGATGAAGATGCCCATCGTGTTAACCGTAATCTGTTCGTGGGAGATGTCCTGCATCTTCTCATTATCTTTCGCCTAACTTTTTTTATCCTTTAAAAGCACAATAACCACCACCACTAAAAAAAAGCACGTTAATTAATCTAATCTGATGTTAAATTAATTGACATATTTGGTAACATAAAACTCTTGAAAAGATAATTTTTTAAAAGAAATTTGTGCAAAGTCCCTGCATACGTTTGCATTCAGACACAGGAGGAGTTGAAATTCTTGCCCATCCCTCCCCTTGAACATAATTAATATTGTGGTTCGCATTATTTGACTCCCTGGAGCAGCTGCGGCGCCTGATGTCCAAGGCCCATTGACTTTCTTACAATATAACCTTGCTTGAAATGCCAGAACATTATTCACCCTGCTCCTTTTTTTATTTTATTTTTTGCCGACACACTGCATTATTTTTACCCACTTAACTGCAACTGATTTTTATATATTTTCACAAAAGAACAAAATAAAAAGATAAATAAATAAATAAATAAACATCACCAGTGTATAATGTACAGTAAAGCTGAAATGGATTCACTTGGATATGATTATCATGTGCCGAGAGTCGTCGTTATTTATGACACAGGTCTGGCTCCGTCTAAGCGCTCTGCTGCATCATCTGTCACTGTCACTGCTTTTATTTGACTCACTTTCAGAGCATGGTTACTACCCAGAGAGAGAAAGAGAGAGAGGAGAGAGAGAGCTGGTCGTATTCATAAGCTCACAGAGGCAATCCGTGGTCTTAAATGACAACGGCAGAGCCCACATAGTTAAAGTTGAAGCCTTCGATTACCCCGGCGGTGCCCTCTTAGGAGGGCTAACTGCTGCTCCGCTCGGCTCAGCACATTTGGCCTCGTTCCTTCAAGAGCTCTCGTCTCCTAGTTCATCTCATCTAAACAACCAGCGGCTCCTTAGTGGCCCCCCGCTCTGCCGTTCGCCCTCCTCCTTTTCCCGACACTGTACAACACGCAACGCCGGGGCCCACAGGCAACGGACAGAATTGAAGTGTCATAAAAAGCCCATTCGTGTCCCAAATGTGTCTTCAAGGCAGAAAGCTTCGAGGTTGTTTTCCTCTCTGCACAACTGGCGAATTGCCGTTCGCTGCCGCTGCTCACCACCCCCACCGGGGAGACGTGATGCCTCGCAGAACGAGCGGGGAAAAATGTTCTTTACGCAGACAAAGAAATGTTTGGAAGCTGCTGGAGGTTTTCCCCAAGCCGCGCATAACTAATGCCCAAACGGGAGGTTTATCTTTTTTTATTTCCATTAGTGTTTCTTTAAGATTCCTGTAGCACCGGAATACGTCATTTCCCAGCGAGAGGAGACGGAGGATGGATCTGAAATGTCATTTTTAGTTGCACTTACCTTTTGGATCTAATTGAGGTTGCTTGTGGTGCGACACATTGGCTGTTAGAGAAGTGACAGCTTACAAACAACTCATTTTCAGCATTGTTTAGACCATGTAATGTGTAATTACTCTCTGCACCTCCGTCGCAGCGGAGAAAGTGAGGACGGCTTCGCTTTCTCTCCGCTGCGTCCTTGATGATAATGTTGAACTTTTCGATTCGCTCCGTGTCACGACTGAAAACAGACGGTTACCTACTCCAGACCAACCGATGGCAGAAACACGATCAAAGGGCGACAAAGTCTGAATCTGTTTTAACACTCTTCTCAGGCCACTTCATTTATTCCCCTTAATTAGCGAGTGATGGACGACACAGGCAGCGAGCCTTCATTATTTCAAGTAGATTAACATATTCCACATAAAGAGGGATTCATCACAAAGGCTTTTTTCCTTGTGTCCGAGTATTTAACATTACTCCTGCTGAACCCGTAATCTCAGAACATGTTAAAACATCGTGAAGAACAGCGATGAATCCCTCTTTGTTGTTAAGCGATGTACATTCACTAACCGCCTCCATTTGTAAAGATTATGGCTGCTTGTGTGAAGGTGAGGAATGTCTTTCGCCGTCTCTGCTCCCTGCTAATACAGCTCTATTGATGTGATTATGCATGTGTGTGTGTTTGCTTGGACGAGGTGAGAGGCAGGTGCTCGTGCTGTCAGTTACGTAGGTTCGATTTCTGGGAATTTATAGACAGAAATGACCCTGAGGCCAGCCAACTTAAGAGGGCCTTAAGAGCCGTCAGAGACGAAAACAGCTCAGGTTTTGAAGAAAGTCGGGGCTCGTTCGTATTGCTGATATCTGCAGGGTGCGCAGCCGCGGCTCCATCCATCTTGGTTGGGTCACAATACTTCATTTTCTCTCATTTCTCTGAAAGGGGAAAATATGATTCCACCTATCGATTGCTGAATAAATGTGTTGCCTAGTGATGAAAGATGAGGTGTGCTTTGCTTTTATGTGATGTGATTAACCTCCGGCCGGGAGCGGGGGCTCTCCGCTCGGGCCCGGTCCTCCCGCAGTGTCAGGGTGCATGCAATGGGCACTTAGAGCGATTAGAGTGCATGTGCGTTTTGTTTGTGTTGAGACATCACCCGAGACGTTCCCACTAACCAGGGGATTATATTGGTGGCCACCGAAGGCAGTTTATTTCTAGTAGCCTGCATTGAATTTAAAGAGGGCTGCTGCTTTTGAGATTGTAAATGGATGAAGCCTGAGGAGTGCGAGTAAATTCTTCTTATTGGTTCTTTTAAATTAGGTCTTTGTTTTGGACAGAAAAGATGTATAACAGTGGCCTTTGAGAGGGCGAGTATTTTCATACTGTAATTCTTGATTGAATTTGTTAAAACCAGTCCACAGTTAATGCAGCATTTTAAATAGTTTGAGAGTTTTTCTGTCGTATAATTGTCGTGCTGCTCGGAGGTTTTTGGAGACGCTCGGCCTCCTCTCTCCTCTTTGTGTGCACACAAGACTTTATCAGAAACTGTCTTTGATAAGGTTTTTTTAAACTTCTTGACTTTGCCAATGGCATTTTATCCATTTGAGCAGCAGCTGACATTTATATCCAGCCCTCCAAGAGCCCAAAATACCCTTTTCGTTCCATTGTTCTGTGGCTGAAAATGAAAGAAAAAGTTACCTCTCGTTCTGTCCGACAGTCGCTTTGCTGATGCCGACTTCAGGGTCCTCTCAGCAGCTCCTCTGCAGAACGAGCTCCTACACAGAGGAAACGTTTAACAAAAGAAAATGCCACGTAAAGATCACGCCTTAATGTTTTACCTTGTGGACTTATGAAAATGTGGGGTTTCAAAAGCTTCTTAAATGTCAGTATTAGTGGACACCAAACAAGATGTGCCTCCCCCTTTAAAAATGAAGAAATAATAGAATCAAACAGCACGAAAATGTTGTTGTGTAGTTAAACAGATGTCTCGACGTGATATTCTTTTGTTTCTTTTATTTCTTATAAAACTGCAAATAGATACTTAACTCCATCTCATTTCCTTTTGTAGCTCCTCAAGGCTACTGAGGAAGTGTTTAAGATGACTAAAGGAGAGTGACGGTTTAAAAGACTTTATAAGAGTCTTTATAAGATATCGAAGGATTAAGTCAAGTCAGAGCGGAGAGATAAAAGACTATTTTGAATAGTGTAAAAGGATGTAGATTTGGAAACAGTTTAAAGGTGTTACTCTATATTCTTATCACTGTCAAATCCACTGCAAATGAACCAAAGAGCCCATTAGTTCCTTCAACATAAATCCTCAAAAATGAGTCCCAAATAGATTTAAATGTGAGTTTACAGCCCTGCCCACTATGTTATAAAGCTATAAAATAGATCTATGAGACTTGAGGAATAATAGTTTTTTCTTACTTGCTTGCTTGTCGTGGACACACAGATGGACCAGGTTCGGATTTCACATGCCAGCTTTGTCCGAGAGCACTAGAAGGTTTTTTTCTTTTATTTCCAGCGAGAGAGGAAATGATGGCAAAAGTTGCATCAGCAGCTTGGGAGGCAGTGAACTCTTGTACAGGTGTTTCTGAGGCGGCGAGAGCAACGGTCTGCCATGTTCGAGAGCTCTGCAAGAGAAAGGAAAAGTCTCATTTTAAAATCAAATCGACAATGAAGGAGGCATGTGGGCCATGCACATCGTCTCTTGCTCTGCTGTAATCTTTGACTTTTTTTTTCTTTTTCTGAACATTTTAGAGAAAGACAATCCACAAATCGTCTCTCACTTCCACCCTCCAGCCCGGCTGCAGTTCGTCTTTCTCTTTCTATAGATTTAGTAAATTTGTTTGATTAACGTATTACTGAAGTCAAACCAACTTAATATGTTTGATCAGGGGAGTGGTTGCAAGATGCACACATGGTGGAGGATAAAGATAGAATGAGAGGAGGAGGAGGAGGAGGAGGAAGGCAAGATGAAGGGATTATATTTCTTGGGCGAAGTTCTCAGGTCGCCTGGGATGAGAACAGGTGATTATGAGAGACGGTTTGATCTGAAGCCACATGCGGCTGTCTCGGGGACACGGATGCTTTAATACCATTTTGAGTTTATTTTGGAAGTTGCTGGCTGTATGTTGTAGAAATAGGAAAAAAAAGAAAAGAAAAACACTTTAAATTGCATATACATTTGGAGTCCCGTGCTCCCACGGGCCCCCTGCCTCACGCTGCATGAATATAACATCAAGACATTAAATCATGAATCGAACATATGTCTGATGATGAGGCCAGTTCAGTTCAGCCGCATGTTTGATATGTGATCAGACTCTTCAGCCCACATCCTGAGGGGTTGGCAGCCCCCAGAAATCCTCCGCAGGAGTTTACAACCAGGATTTACCACAGGGGTTAAGTTATCCGCACAAATCATTCCCTTTTTCATTTGCAGAAACAGTCCCGCAGACATGATTTACAAGTACAGTAGCTGCAGACATGAAATCCAAGGGCGACTCCGTCTGCAAATCACGCCGGCTTTGCCTCTCTATTTACGACGACC
>JBAJHX010000035.1:18816570-18831362 GCA_037176925.1 Amniataba percoides | reverse complement strand
GAAACACACAAGGGCAGGAAGTAAGGTGACTGACAAGTGAGGAGAGAAAGGGATTCAAAATAAAACAGGAAGTGAGCAAAACTAGACACGAACAGGACAGGGAAACCAAACCAACTAAATCACGGACTGAGGGAACAGGACAGAACACAACACACAAGGAAATAACAGACAGGGACACAAGACAGGGCACCAAAAACACAAAGCAAAATGCAATCCCTAACATAAAAACCTGAGTGAACTTGAGATTAATTTCTTATTTTAGGATCAGATTAAATTTTTTCGCCCGATCATCAGGATGAAACGGGGTTTTTGAGGAGGTGCAGTAAAGCCTTCACTTCATCCTCATTTCCTCCCTCCTCTGTGTCAGAACTGGGACGCGGGTCCTCTCTGAAGTGTTGTTCTTGTGCCTGACGCCGGCTCTGTCCGTCTGGTGAGCCGGTCACTCGCTCTGCTGCCACGGATTGTCACAAATCACCCCCACGCCGCGTCTCCAACAGCATTGAGGGTTTCGGGACAGAAAATCAATGGGCCCTCATGGGCTACTCCATCAGTGCAAATATCTGGAGCTTGATGGCAAAGAGAAATAAGATGGGGGAGGGGGTGGATTTGCTGGATGGAGAGAGGGAGGGATGGAAGCACGATTCAGGTGGCATGCAGGGCGTGATGAGGCTGGATGTGCATGCAAGGCGTGTGCTGTCTAAGTGAGCGAAGCCAGATGACCTGGGCGTCATTTGAAATACTCACACAGGTGCTAATGTGATACCAGAGATTTTTTTAGTATCTTAAACAACAAGATAGCACTAGTTAGATGAAAAGGATGCTGGTGCAGGTTGGAAACAACAGGACGTTTGTTGTTGTGGTTCAGCTCTCTGATCCGGCCTGCTCGCCGCCCCGGTCAGCGGTCGGAGCAGCAGCGGTGGCTCGCAGCTCGTGGAGGCAGCTGAAGGGCTTTAAAACCCCCTTGTTGCCCGATTGCCACAACTTGCATCATAGAGCCATAACTCAGTAAAATCTGATCATACACATATTATTTTTTAGATTCTGTGTGATTTATGCATTATGAGGACAACGCCGTCATATGTTCATCTCAAATTCATTTTTCTACACCCGAACTTGCCCGAGAAGCATCACATTTTTCCACACTATCAAAGCATGTCTGTCTGCATATCTGTGGATAACAAGAGCAGCTAATAGCTAATTTGGCATACTTATAATTATTCAAATTGTCCAAAATATAAAACAGATAAAGGTTAAAAACACAGATCAGTCAATTTGTAGCCTGCAGCTGACTAAATGTCTCCAACGCAACATTATACTAGAACATTATAACACGATGTAGGTGTGTTGGGAGGTGTTAGATGATGTTTTCTCTTTTTTGCATGAGGATGAAGTTCACTTCTTCAGACAACTCCCCCTTTGCATAACAAAATTTAAACAGCTTTTTGTTTTTTGCTAACCAAAATACAGCTAAAACCTCAGTGTGATGTTCTTCACTGTGAACTAGTTTTGTTAAATTTCCTAATTCAGACAGAAGACGTTTGATTAAAAGGATGAATGAAGGAAAATACCATTTTCTAGTTCTATACTGTGTATATCGTGCACATAGCAGACATTAATCAAACTGCAGAGCTGAAATGCCAAAGCCAATTAAACTTCACCAAGACAAAACTGAAATGCTCTTTCAAAGACCAAATGTTTAAAAAAATTCCTTGAGCTGTCTCAGATGATCAGCTGATCAGACAGACTATCAAGTCTGTGAAGAATAAAATTTAAAAAAGGAAAAAAAAAACTGAAGGGGAAAAACAGACAGAGGTTACGCGTCGTAATGAAAAGGATTGAGAGCGGGGGGGGGGGGGGGACTTGGACAAGCCTGATAAACAAGCGACTCAGAAAGAAGCGAGTGTTTTGAATTGAGTCGAACAAATTCTTTTAAATAAGAGCAGCGGCTCATGAAAGTGATATCATATGGAAATGTCTCCAACAAACCATTTAACATTCAGCACTAGAACTGACTGAAGATATGATTGCCTCAGGTTGCAGGCAATGCATGCAAATATTATGTTAAACGTGAAGTGCTGCTGTCCAGGTCGCGCGTTGTTTCCTCCAATTCTCTCTCATTCTGCTCTTTGATTTCACACCTGGCTCAGGTTGTGTTGTTCGTGTTTAGAAAATAAATCTTCCTCATACACCCACCAAATACCATGATGCATGACCAGAAGTGATTATTACAAGTGGTTTTAGCTCAGTTGTGGAGGAAAAGTTGAGCAGGTAGCTAACGTCTCCCTCTCTGTCATTTTCTCTGTTTCAGTGGTGGATGGTAAGGTGATCCTGGAGGGCCTGCAGAGGTACGGCCCCACGCCAATCTATCTGCCTGTCAGCTACCGGATCCTCAACGCTGAGTCGGCGTTCTTCCTGCAGGAGGCGAATCAGGACTTAATGAGGAACTCCAGCCTGCAGGCTCGCACCGAGTCCTTCTTCATACAGCAGGCCCGGCAGATGCCCTTTGTCAATGCTAGCTATGGGCCGCTGTCTGTGCAGCAGCCCGTCCCTCTGGAGATGCTGCAGACTCTGCCGGGGCCCTTCAACACACCCTCCTTCACGTCATCATCAGTGCCAACATCGGCGTCGGCGTCGCCTCTTTTCACGTTCAACTGGAAGGTGCACACCTACATCATCAGTGAGAGGATTCACCCCAGCTGGCCAAAGGTCCAGGTGCTGTTCTACATTGCAGGGAGGGACTGGGATGATTACAGCGCCATCCACAAGCTGCCCTGCGTCAGGATGTTCGCTTTCCACGAGACCCAAGAGGTGCGTGGGACATGCAGGTTGAAAGGTGAGCTGGGGATATGTGTTGCCGAGCTGGAGCCGCTGGCCAGCTGGTTCAGCCCGCCCACCGTGAGGCCGGGCAGGCAGAGGGTCTCGGAGCAGGCCCAGGGCACTCCCGTGGAGCTCTACTACATGGTTCAGACCACGGACAGCGGAGACTGCAGCTCAGAGGATTCGAGAAAGGGCAGCTCGGTCCGCTCAGACCAGCAGAGGCCGATGGGTTATTTTGCCGGTCACACGCCGATGCAGCGCATCGGGAGTGTCAGGCTGTTTCAGCCGCTGTCGGAGCTGAAGCTGGACAACAACTTTGTGGTGATGGCGCCCTCCAAACCCATCCGACAGAGAGAGACAGTTTCTACCTTTCTGGCTCTTTCCACGCTTTCTTCGGTGCAGATTTTCACCCTGAGGTGAGTCAGCCTCCGGCTCGGGGAAAACACGGTGTACTCTGCCGCTCCGCTAATGTGCTGCATCTTCCAAACTTATTCAAACAGAACTTATTGGGCATGCAATCAGTTAGAAAGACTTTAAAGAAAGCAGCCATAATAGAAGAAACCACAAATCTGACAAAGCACGACAACACTTCAAGTATACCCATCTGTCAGTTATGTGTAAAATTGTGAGTAGGCATAAAACAGGAGGAATGTTCCTCAAGAAACAGTCTTAGTCATTATTTGAGTCATATAGTGGAATGAATCACGCAGCTATAACTAACAATGAGTCTTTGTTTCTAAAATACCATCCTGTATGTTGCTATGTTATGAAATCTGCCTTCTTGTAGTTTGTGGGCAGGTACAGTCCAGTCACATATTTACCACACCACTGTGTTGTGTTGGAAACACTACTTAAAAAATGCTTGTTTAATCAAAATAATCTGCAGTTGGCAAAATCTGGGATTAATGTCTGGCATTAGAGATGATAAATTCTGTGCATGATAAGCTTTTGATTTGCTTCACCAGACTGCCGTCCACAAATAATCTTCCCATGCCAGTGGCTGTCTGCCGCCCAGCATCAGGCGGGTTGTTTAGCTTGTTTGTGTTGGTAATTTGTCCACTAATCAGACAAACACAATATCGCAGATGAGACACATAATAAATTAAAAGAAATGTAAACAAGACAAGCGAGTAAGTGAGAGTGCCCCTCACATAATCAGCTGTGTGGCTTTAAGGTGTTAAACAGCACAGACAAAGAGCGCCGCCACATCCTTTTCCCTGCTTTTATTTTGGCGAGCAAACATTGCTTTCAGCAGGCAGACGAATACGAGTCGAGGTAACGTCGCAAACATGGTGACAAAGAAAGATTCTCACTCTGGACTCAGTTCGAAGCCTCTTGGTGTTTTCTGCAAGTGAAACCCGAGATACCAGAGTCACCTTCAACTCAGATAAAAAGCCAAAAACTGAGTGCAAAGTTTAAGGAAGGTTTATTTATGGTACAACATATTTCTTTCTGCTTACAGTGGAGGCAAACACTGAGATGATAATCCTCTGACTGAATACAGTTCAACTACATTTAGCTTCTCTAAGCTTCTGTTTGGAAGAGACTTACTGGATGCTGATGAGCTATTTCTTAAAATTGCCAAGGATGAAGTGTTTTACGAGGAGGGCTTGTTTGTGTTTATTTTAACCTTCCGAGTCATTTTGGAAACAAATTAGAGATCTCGTAGCGCAAACTGTCTCGCTGACTGTCTGGAGGGGGATCGCTTTGGCTGGATAACACCTTAATTACGCCTTTGTGCTATTTATGAAGATTGTTTTCGTGCGCTCACCTTCAAAATTGCCCGTCTGAGGGAAGTTTGTATCCGCCGTGATTCCGCACAGCGACAACAAAGTGGTTATTGATTCATTGAGCTTTGTCTCATACAAATTACCATTCAAAGTGACTGTAATTGCTCGATGTGTGCGATGCAAATTAAGGTGTAAGGAATATGCATTTCCACCGGGCTACTTTTATGCCTGAGATCTAAATCACGGCAGATGAAACAGTTAGCAGCCTTAAAGTGGAGCCGTGACAGAGAGCCTTGGCAATTTGTCAACCCTGGGTGAGCAGGAAATCTGCCAAAAAGCCTCATTGCTTTTTCTCTCACTCCAGTGATGATGAACTCCCATGAAGTATTAGCGCTCACAGTGTGTGTTTATCATATTTGTCAGCATGTGTGTAAATGGGAACTTTAAAAGGCGGTATTTTTCCTTTACTGCCTTTTTTTTCGCACCAGTGTTGCACCCCGATCGTTCAGAAGTTCATCTTTTTTATGTTTTCCTTCAGGATGACGGGGAATTAAAATTCAACCAAAATACCTCATTAGCAACCAAAAGATTAAACCTCAAAGTGTTGGAAAATCACAGGCTACTTTACAGTACTTGACTGCCAGCTTACCAAACTCTATAATTGAACATCCGAACGCCGATGATTAATCTTGTGTCCGCTTTGTTGTGCGTTGCTTTTATCTTACGGGGTTAAACCTGCGGTGTTATTCAGCGGCTTCTTCTCTCAGTTGTTGGATTTTCTGATGATAAAAAAACCCATAACTTTTAAAATACCCATTAGGTTTTTGATATCCCCGTGATGACGACGATTAAAGCTCTGATGAAGGCAGGTGGGAGCTGGACTGTGTGTGTGTGTGTGTGTGTGTGTGTGTGTGGATACTTGCTCAGTGATTTGACTCTGTAATGTACTCTGTGGCTCCGGCTCGCTCTATACGTGTTTGCATACTGTCGGCCGGTGTTTGCCGATGCGCTGGTGAGGGTGTGTTTATAGACAGCTTACTTTACAAGTCAGTCTGCTGCGTTTCTCCCAGCGGCAAAGGCATCATTAACTATTTATACTCTGTGGAGATTCTCCCCTCTCCTCCGCATTAACCCACCCAACGCAGTCTGCTGTATCTGTGACAAAAGAATAACGAGAGTCTCTGCGGACAGTTTTAATTCCTACAGAGTCAGATGAAGTCACGTTTTTCCACTCTGATTTGACTCCTCTCGCTCTCTTCTGCACTTTTCCCTTTTGCATAGGACTGTCGAAGTCTTTAAAACTTTGGAAACATAATGCTGTGTATAATCCTCTTAATGTATTGTTTACAAGCTGATTAGCTGACGTAGGATTACCTGCATTCTCCACTGCAGAGCACCTTGAATTTTACAAGGTTATCCTACACTTTCCCCAATATTCTCAGCCTAAAGTGAGACGGCCTCAAAACCAGCTTTAAGTTATATCTTCTCCATTGGGAAGGCGAACAAACTGACAAACTCCTGTTTTGTGACACTGTGAGACAAAAGTAATTATAACCTTTGACTGACTGTGTGAAGCGGACTTCCAGGGAGCTAATAATCTCCTCCATTTAAAAATCAAGGCGCGTCGACGTATGCGATAATTTATCAGCCCGCTTTGTTTGCTCCCTTGAGAGTGCGACGTACAATCAGGAGGCTTACATGCACACGTATCATTAGACTCAGTCGGATTACCCCTCCATCCGTTTGGGTCACAGTGGTTAATGTGGACTTCATTCTGGCATGTCAGTGTTTAAATCCAGCGCAGCAAGGTCGCAGCAATCTCAATGCAAAGCGATATTTTTATGCAGAAAGGCAACCTTCATATTTCAATTAACAAATAACATACATATAATCTTTGATAACACCATTTACTCATTCTTGTCTGCTGTAATACAATTCAGCACTGAAAAGAAGTTTCTTGTTAGCTGCCACATTTACAACTCTATCATTTATGCTAGTTTAGTATTGTTAAACTCATTTCCATTGTACCCACAGTGAAGTACAATGAAAGAAAACAAGACTACAGGTTATAAAGGTATGACCATTTTAGATACAGGTCAGTTTTGTCCTCTATAACAACTATTTTTGTTATATAGACGCATGATGGGTGCAACTATAACTGCAAAAAAAGGGGTTAAAAGCATTTGTTTTTATTCATCTCATTATAATAAGGCACAGCACCTGCACTGTGGTCAGTACAGGAAAAAGAGGAAGAAGCAGGTGAATCGCTAACTACATTTGTACAGCTTTTCTCAGAGCCTCCCACTCCGCAAAAAGAAAAACTCTATTGCCTACTCCAATAATCCATCTGGGAGAGCAACTCGTCTTATACAGTGTTCTTCAATAACGCCTCCATCCGAGTTTCAAAAAAGTTCCCCGAAGCCTCTTTTGTTTGGGTAGCATATTGCACCTGAAATATGTAAGTATGTATAAAACTGTGTAAAACTTTTGTCTCCTAGTATTGTACCCTGTAGGTACCCATATTTACAAAAGTACTTTTTTCCCATTTACTCTTAAATACCCAGTTGTTTCTCCCTTGTTTCCCTCAGTATTATTTTCTTCAGCTGTATTCACTCTGTGTTGACACTGTAAATCATGGGCTGTAGTAATGTTATGAATCAAATCAATCACACAGGCAGCTTTGTATTTCTGTAAGACACATTAACACCTAAATTAATTTTTCAGTATAGTAAAATTCATACATGTCTACACACGGACTGTAAACCTCCGTGTTAAGTAATTTTTTTCCATCTTGATTTGTTCTCCAGTGGGACAGACAGAGAAGAATAATGCAAACATAGAAACCACTGCAGCTGTTTGCTCTGTTCGTCATTTGTGCCCCCCCAAAATGTAAATCCAGTGGCTCATTGTTAATTCTTAAAACGTACAGCGTCTTTATATTTTGGGGCCTGACTCAGCGCTGCTGCTCGTTTTCATTCGCTTCCGTCGACTGTCAGGAATGTGAATATATTTCTCGACTCGCTCCGGACCGTCTCGGGAAATCATCGGCAGTTGAGATTATAAAATTATACGTCACATTACATTATGCCCTGCTCTCTACTCTCTACTACTCTCCACTAAGTGCGGGTTAAAATATCAAGGAAGAATAATTTATGTTCCTCATGCAATGCAAAGTATTTGAATGACATCACAAGTTATCGTTCATACGAATGCCTCGCCAGCTCTTTAGCTGCACAGCGAAATCACTTAAACGAATGGGCCTTTTTTTTTTAATCTCTCTGCCTTATTGTGTAATTGGCTTTATATTATCTAATCTAAATTAATCTAATGTAATTATTTTGAATCTAATTGCAAGCTTTTAATCCAAGATGCTGAACAAAAAACACGCAGACGTGTGCTCATGAATATCACGCACACACTCTTCGATGCACACACACACACACACATATGTCGACGCTCATACATGCCACGGGCGTGCTCAGTGGCGACGCTGAAGTCACGGTGTGTTTGTCAAGCTAAAGGCTCCCGGTGGAGTCGGTAATTCTCGGCTCCCTGCCTCATTAGCCACGGAGAGAGTGGTGTAACAGGTTGGAAAAGGGTTCTCCAGCTACTCCTTATTCAACATGCAAATGAAAACACCATTTCCTCCTGAACAAATTAACAGGCTTTTCAAAAGATAAATTGCCCCAGCTGTATTGTAATTTTGACTAAACAATCCGACATATTTCCACAGATGCCCCCGGGGGGGCAGAGTTTGCTGATGAATGCAAATGAATTTCTAATATCTGCGAGCGTGAAGGTATAAGTGCGGGATTCTTCATGCTGTTCCAGCCCAAACAGTCAGTGCAAGTTGTTTTATTACTGAGAGACTCTGCAGGTGACGGCGGCAGGTTCAGTGTTGGGCCACGCATAAAGAAGCGGATTTACCCGAGGCCCGCCGCAGACGTTGAGCAGACATGACGCGGCGCTTCGTGTCAGCTGATGCTGATCCTTAACGCCGTTCAGGTTTACAGGTCGGGCGCCTCGGCTCTTTGTTATTGGCCATTGTTTGCTGAAATATCATCAGGAGAAAAGGTTGGAATAAAGATGTTCTCCTCAGTGTATTAGCCTTATCTTGACTGCACTCCTCTGTTATTCAGTTCTTGCTAAAGGTCACCCGAGATAGGTATGTCTCTCTTCCATTTCCATTTCTGCACTTATCTGTACTTTTCTTCTCGTATTTTATCTGCCCGGTCTGCCACGGTTTCTCTCTCCCCTCCTTGTGTTGCTTAACCTTTCTCTCCGTGTACACGCACTCTCCTTTTCTGTCATACTCTTGCTTTCTCTGAGTTTGACATGATCCTCCTCTTTTCACGGAAACGCTGGCTGAAAAAAAAAAAAAAAAACCTTTGTTTTTACATTTAAATGAAGACCCTTGCCTTAAATTAAAAGTCAATCCTGTCTCAAGGCGTAGTTCAAAGTCTTCTCACCCTCCTCTGCCCCTCTTTACCCAGCTCCCTCTCTCCGTTTGCTCAGCTGCCCTGCTCACCACTGTTTACTTTGAAAGCGCAGACTTTCCTCATCTACCCATTAATAAGTAATTAGTAATTTGCAGCCCGGGGAGACAGTTCACTATTTAGCTCCTACTCTCTATTGGGCCTCGCCACCACAAAGCAATCACCAGTTGCCTGCAGCGAGTAATTTGAATCCTTGTATTTTCCACCATAATGATTTTCCATCACTTTACTCCTCTTGAATTTGTGTCTAAACTGATGAATTTATTGGACATCGAATGCATCGCTCTGCCACTTCCCCGGCTGCCTGTCTTAGTTTTTTTTCTCTCTCTTTGCTCTCGCTCTGGCCATCTGCCTTTGGAAAGGCTGCGTGTCCCAGAGGGATTTTTGTGATCCCGGAGTCTGGCAGAGGGTCATACGAAGGCGCCGCATCATTCAGAGTGACACACGCCTCCAAGACTTTGGAGTATCGACGGGGTCAGAAGTCGTCTCAGTTTTTTCTCTCCGGTTGCTTTGAACTTGTGAAAGTCTTGCAGTCTTTTTCTTCATAAGGGAAGCCGAGAGAATGAAGGTGGCTGAAGCGCTGGAGTGGGGGTCTTCATCCCCCAGAGAGCGGTGCTCCATATCTCAGCTAGTGTTTGGATTACTGAAGTGTGTGTGGGACAGCAGGTGGGGAGGTGTGTGTCTCTCAGCTGAACATCTCACAGCATCAGGCTCCGATCTGTCTGTTTCTGGTTCCTGTGGAGCTCCTGCAGCTCTTTGCATTGCTTCCTCAATTACTGCTGCTTGTTCAATCATCCATCAGCACTTGGGAGCTACGTTAATTAACAAATTCCCTTGTTACATTTTAAAACATATTTGCTGTTGTACATTGGTAGTTTATCCACACGGTTTCTAGGAGATGGGGTGGATTCATTTTTATTATTTTATACTGTCAAAATAAGAGAATTTACTTCCTGAGATCATGTCACACTAGTTTCATCAAACACAATCTCCCAGCTATTTTTTTTCATATCTTACAACACAACAGTCATTTAAGCCGATAAACTGCAGATTTTTGAAGCAGAAACGTCAGCAATTGGTTTGTGCTTTTTCAAAATAAGGTGTATTTGCAATGTGTCAGATAAGTTTCATTCTCTGAACATCTGCCTATTTGGAAGGAGCCTCCGTCTGCCCGTCTGCCCGTCCTCTGATTATCTCGACAGGCGTTCGCCGGCCTGACTTCACACTTGGCAGGTATTGTTGTGTGTGTTGCCCAGGACCCAAGAAAGTGCAGTGCTGAGTTTTAAGCAGTTTGAGCGAGCACTTCTTGAGAAAAGCTGCATGCAGCAGGACCGGAGGCCAAGCAATCGGCCCGATCCAAAGAGCCACATTTTTTTTAAGGGGCTCCGTACCGGTGTAAGCAAAGGCCTGCGACTCGGTATCAGCAGATTCCCGACATCAAAGAAGTCGGATCAGGATCTGGGCAAAGAAAACTTGATAGAGACATCCCGTCTTTGCTTCTTCACTGACAATGTAAAAAAAAAACATGACATACACACTTGAGCCAGGTCATTTAAGGCTTTGAAAGGTATTAATAAAATCTTAAAATGAGCACTCCTGTTCAGATTCAGGTGGAAACCCGTCGAAGGTTGTTGAAATTGGAGGTTGCGTTCGCCGTCTCGTACGCCTCATTAATCTGCAGCTGCGGATGGGAGACGATGTTTCTCAGATGCGAGAGGAAGAAGAGTGAATAACTCACTTCACTTGATTCACACTTTATATAACCCAGAATAAAGTATCTAAAATTTCACAAAGATCTTAAACTTCTCTCATATTAGTTTTTTAAGGATCCTCGCAGTTTTCAGGAAGTTTCTTCATTACTTTTGGAAACCAAAATACAGTCTCGGGCCTGTTAGATAAATGCACATGATGGCGCACAGAAAGTTAAATATGAGCTTTTTGTAATTCGACCCGAAGAAAGTGAGAATTATTCTGCAGCCTAAATTACAGCTTCGGGTTTGGATTGCACTCTTTTGGGTCCAGCTCACAGAGGATGCCGTCCCTGCATTTTAACTAATCATCAGATTAAAAATAATGAGGTGTTCATAATTTACTGTCCATAACAACAGACACCCGTTTAAGTCAGCACAGAGAGGCACAAAATAACATTTCAGCTGCAATTAAACGAACGCTCTGAGGGACATGAAGCTAAAAAGATAAACGCTAAAGAAGAACGAGGTGGACCTGAAAGATGGCTGACACCTCAGTTGACCGACATCACTTTGGTAAATTTGTATTTACAAACAGTCAGTAATAATCAATTGATAAACTGAGACACTGATAATGTGTGCAAACAGGCCTGCTGCAGTGATTAATGGTTGTTCCCTGACCGTCATCAGCTTGTTGATGTTTGCTGTCCAGATTATAAAGCCCGATTTAGACCAACATGGCTACCATTACGCCCGATATAACATCATCGTTGACGTCTCAAATCTTTGGATTGTTTTTTCACCTTTTATCTTGAAGTGAAATGGGACACTGCTCCATACATTAAGGGCCACACTCAACATTAAAGCTGAGATTTGATCATACATCTCCTGGAGCCAGCGAGACAGTTGTGAGGGATGTTTTTTTTTTCATGGGGGGGGGGGTTTAATGGGAAGCTACTGCAATTCCTTTGCTTATCACGCTGTTGTTAACGTCTCCAGGCAACACTCCTGCTCAAACTTCTGCAACGCTGTTAACTCCAGCTCCTGCAATCTGAGTTGAAGATGATATATGTGGGGCTGCAGGGGTTGACAAACAGGGTGGGATTAGGTGGTGAAGCATTCCTGGCAGAATAAGCTCTGCTGGCTAACTCTGGGACCGTCTCTCTCTCTCTCTCTCTCTCTCTCGCTCTCTCTCTCACTTTCTCCCAGACAATCACAAGCTTGGCCTTCTAATCACTTGTTTATCCTTGATGTTTCTCATAAGGATTTACTTTGATTAGTTTGATCCCGCAGACTTGACAGCTGTAACACAAACTCAAACTCATGCATATTTTAATGTGGACTCGAGGCAAAGAAATAAAGAGGGAGAAATGATGAAATGCCGTGGATGTCATACGTCGGGAGCCCGTTTTTAGAAACTGACAGTCAGCTGCAGAAACAGACAAAATGCAAAACTCGTCCCGGCTATATGAGAAACTGCTTCACCCACAGAGAGGTTAGAGAGACGCGCAAAGATCGAAACAGTCAAACAAACAATAAACAAGGAGTCGGAGAGCGAGGGGAGGTGCAGACGGCAAAAAAATCAGAGGGATGCAAGCTTGATTTTTGCTCCTAGTTAACTTGAAAGTTTGCCCCACGGCTACGAAATGTGCTTGAGTAATGACTTACCCGATGTGAACTGTGCCACAAGTCTTCATTCATTCATTAAAAAAAAAACATCACACTCGGTCTCTGCGGAGTCAGAGAGGAGAGCTTTTGGGTGACTGACCAATGCAAAAAACAGCCAGATGACACCAGACGTTTAAACTAAACAATCGATGCCTTGCTTTAGCTGGGAAAAAAATCAAAGGAGCCGTGTCTGTAAATTAACAAGGATCTGTTTGTGCAGTTGGCCCTCTGTTATCTGTGCAAGCCTGTTACCTCTGTGTCTGTTCACTCAGGCTTTTTTTCTTCTTTTTTTTTCCCTCTTTTGCTTTTTCTACCGTCGCTCTTCTCTCCTCTGTTTCTGCCTCAGCTTCCTCCCTCTTCATCAGGAACAGCTGAAGGGATTCATGAATTTCTTGTGTAAGAGGCGGAGGACACGCTGTGCTACTTATAGACGTAAACACAGAAGGAGAAACTGCAGCATCGGTCGGACAGCGTGTCCGTGATTACAGCACGAACACGCTGCGGTTTACAGGGTGTCATGTCAGCCGCGTTCGCCGGCTTGTGTTTGCGTTACTGTGCCAACAGCTGTCGATTTTCCTCTATAATTCAAACACAGGCTGACAATGAGACCATCTCCACAATAGAGGTATGATGTTACTGCTGCACTGATACTACTGCTAGGAACTAGACATTCGAATAATAAGGTCTTGTATGAGCCCAACTCAAAGAAACAGAAACGCCAAAAATGAAAAACGACACCTTCTTCTTCTTTTTATAAAAAGCCGTTTGTTCTTTGCATTGTAGGAGGTACAAATACAAACCAGGAAATATGAAAAGTTTCAATTCAGAATGCAAGATGAGATATTTCCTTTCACACTGGTCTTTTCTCACTCTCCTTAACGGACCGGGAAAATCCTGATCGATGCGTAATGGAAACTCAAAGCGTCTCCGATTGGTCGGATCGTGTTTCTTTACACTCCCATCCTACGTTTGATGGTCCCACTACACAAAGACGATTTCCAAACTGAAATCCAGAGAGAGTATCTGGATACGTTGACAGCGGAGCCACCTTGATTTCCATCATGTGGATGTTCTGCTTTCTGATCACAGGTTTTCTATGATGAAAATAACACACATGCAATATGGCTGCTTTGATTCAAATGAAGAACATCTAAATAATAAAATAAAATATCGATATAACACTAATAATGATAATATTTATGTAAAGCTTTTAAATCATGGCACCTGTATTTATACTCGTGATAGGTGTTCTCCTCCATCTGTCTTTTCTTCTAAGTATATTTTCTGACTTTAGACTGTTGATGCGGTTTATTCTTGGTTGACCAAGAGCGATGCCTTTGGCCAAAGAGTTTTAAGGCGTCTCGCTGTCAGAGGGAAGCCCTGCACAGTCTCACACATTTCAGAGCTCTTTCTCAGCTTTGGAAACGATAGTTACGTTACAGAATGTTAAAATTCACCCTCTGCTCCTCCAAAAATATTGCTCCTTTTTTTTTTTATGTGTTTTGCTTTCATTCCCAGAACAGGTCGTCTTCCCTTCATAGACAGAGGCGGAGATACGGAGGCAGTGACAACAAGAAATACAAAAAAAAGAGACGAGGCAATGACAAAGGCCCAGAGAGAGCAACGGAGAAAAAAAATGAAGTGACAATCTGACAGAGTCTGGGCTTCGGGGGAGAATCATTAGACTGATATAATATTCAGCATGCGGCTTGGAGCGGTGCCGCTGGCCGGGCTTTAAGCTGTGTAGCGTTGGTCGGTCTGGCTGTAGCTGGTTGGGAGGTCAGCCATTGATCTGCAGATATAAGCTGGTACTCTGGATCCAAGCCGTCATCATCCTGCGGGGCTACAGCCACTGTGGGTGGATAAACCTTGATCTGCTCAGGGGTTTGCATGTGTGTGTGTTTACGCTGGTGGAGAGAGAAAGATGCAAGTGACTGTGTGTGTGTGTATGTGTCCACATATGTCTACAGATGCGTCCATATTCAGCTGCGTGTGTGATTTCGTGAGTCGCAGCCCTGCTGGGTGGAGCGAGCGAATAAGGAGACTAGTTGGAGGTCTAATATGTGGCAGGAGTGTTTGGTCAACATGGTGGCTGAATGTTTACAGGCACAGTCAGCAGTCACGTTGATAATGTGAGTTTCTCTGCAAGTTTCAGTTGTGGCAGCAATAATATAATATTATATTATATAATAATAATTGCTCTTAAAGTGCACTCAGGTAGCACACGTGACATTTTTAAAGGCATAACAAGCAGCATTATCCAAAAAATCATTTTGTAGACTCATACAAACATCAATCCCCACTTAATGACTCATCAGAGACTATGAGATCCTACTTGATGCACACTACAGGCCAAAAGTTTGGAAGATTATTAAAGAAAGAGTAACTTAACA
>JBAJHX010000035.1:18797233-18816470 GCA_037176925.1 Amniataba percoides | reverse complement strand
ACAACGTGAGAGTTTGCCTTTTCATTTGACGTAGGTGTGTGTTTTTGTGTGTTTTTGTTTGAGAGATACATACTTTATAAGGAATTTCTGATATATTGCTTCCCTGCACTCGTCTTAATGTCGCCACTCGTCTGCAGTCCCAATCAAAATCAAAACTTCACACAGTGAAAAAGCAGACTGCTCTTCTCCTTTAAACTGGCACATCCACCTGTATTACTCATTGTATTACTCCTGGTGTTTTTAGATGGCTGGGTGTACTTATGTGACGTCCCAGCAGGATATTTGTTCTAAAAGAGCAAAGACCAGTGAGGAAACACACGGCTGACCAATCGCGTACCTTCAACGCTCACTCAGGCCGACTTTCACCACAAAAAACGGCAGGTCAAGAAAAAAGTGAATCTCAAATTATTGTTATCAGCTTAGAGAAAGTTTCATCAAATAACATCTACATGACAAGTGAAGCAGCACAAGAACAAACCTCCTGATAAAAGCTGAACAGAGAGATGGAGACTCATCGACAGGGTGAACTTAAGTTTAAGTCTTCTGATTCGAGTGAAGAACTGACAGTCGGTACTCTGAAAACTGGGACATTTTGTCTTGAATTTGTCGGCTGTAATTTGGAAAGCTTTGAGTTTCTGGTCTCTTTTTGAATGATATTAACGTGGTGTGTGTTTGAGCGTGTTGAGTGAGAGTGTTTTTTCCTTTTCGCTGTCATTCAGTTTAATGCCTCAGCAGTGTAGCTGCAGTTTTAAATGTGATTTAAAACCTTTAAAAACGAACAAAAGACCGAGTCTTTTTCATCATTTTGTTCAATCTGATATAAAACACCTGTAAATCGTGTTTTCTCTGTCACACGCAGAATGTGATTCTAAAAGATGAAAGATCTCCGATACTTGGAGTAACAAACGAACAGTTTTTGTGTTGCATTTGTTTCCTGACTTTTCAAAGCCATTTGTATTTTTTCATTGTTTGCTGGCTACTCTGAAACTTGTCTTCCTTCTTGGCTCTTTGCTGACACATTACTACCACTGCAATTGCAGGAACCTTAATTTTGAAGAAATTGATCCCCTCTGCATGAACTAAATGCAAACAAAACAGTGATAAAAAAAACTCATAAAAATGAGAAAAAACTAATTAGTAATAAAAAATGTCTCGTATGCTAAAGTACTAAAAGATTTGAAACGCATGAGACAAAATATTAATAATGTATGTGTGATAAGAGTAAATTCTTTTGTAAACTTAACGTACTTTAATTAAACCAATTCACTGTTTTTGTCCACTGGATGTTTTATTAGTCTGGAAACAGAAAGACTTTACTTCTACTTCTGCTAGTTTAATTCCAAAGAATATTTTCTTAGAGACTGAAACACTCATTACCGAACACACAGAAGGTGATGCAACTACGTCCTGTGCTAAAAAAATGTTGCGTAAGATCAAGTTGGGAACTAATTTAACTGCTGGGAGAATCACTGGTTTCCGGTGAAGGGGGGATAATCACAGCTGTACATGCCAGCGGTGTGATAAATGAAGGACTATTTGCTGGAGACGAAGTGATCTCGTTACACGGTGCTGCTGAATTTTTCATCATTGCATCAAGACGTTGCCGTTCTGTAGGTGGATCAAACCTCGTTAAAGATAGCTCCACGTCGATGTAATATCAAGGGGCCGTCAGTCACCATTAATCCTCATACAAACAGATAAACCCGGAAATTCAATCACAAAAGCTGCACTTTTCTTGATATTTATGTGTGATAGTTTGACACTAAAATGAAATGATTGTGTTTTATCACTGCATTTAAAGTAAGATGCTATTCGAACAACGATGTAACATAATTAAGAAATATGTCAACATAAGCTCTGTTTTTCTGTACGGTGATTGTTTAGTTTCTATTTGCATTAGTTAAAAGATTATATAAGCAGTTAAATGAAGAAATTGTTCAGTCTTAGTGAAACTATAAAGTGACAATTTACTTCTTTGACAACATAAGAGGATTTTGAATTGGTTAAACTTTTCATTTTGATTTTAAGGGATAATAACACACTGTCATAAATCCTACAGGCTATAGGTGTTGTGATACTGCCTGTTTAAAGATGAAGAAGTGCAGAGTTTCAGAAACACTGTTGTGCGACAGTGATTTATGCTTTTATCCAGACGATGTTGACGTTTTTCCTAGAAGAAAATGCTCTGAGTACGCTGTGTGAATGACGACATGTTTTCTCCTCATTTCGAGTCTAATATGAAAAAAAAAAATGGTGCCGTCAGTCTGCAGTGACAATCCCTTTGTGTTTTGCACAGCAGTCTTTCAGACGCCGCTGTCATCTCTGTTGGACACTTGAGGCTCAACAAACCTCGGAGGACGCATCAACACAGATCTATGTACATTTTCTGTCTGAGTATTCGGAGGCTCGTGCGGCTCTTGATGACCCTCTCACCCTGTTTAACTCAACCCGGCCCTTTTTCTGGCCCACAAATAAAGTCACTGGAGGAGATCTGGCAGTGTCACCCCACTTTTCTCGGCGCAGACGAGCTGTGTTGTGGCCCCGAGGACTCACTCCGATTCTCTTTGTCTCGCTTCCCTGACATACAAACTGACACAAAACTGCGCTCTCACACAAACACGTCCGCATTTCCTGTCCCAACCTTTTCCAGCTGCTGCCTCTGCTTTCACGGCTGCATGGCGAGCGTTAGTGAGAATCATGAAATGTGCTTCGGTCCATTTTTACAAGCCATCTCGCAGCACGGGGGTCACAACTCCATGTCCGCGCTGCCAACGGCCATTCACGAAGCTCGCCATGATAGATCTGAGAGAAACCCGGTTACTGGGAACACAACAGTCTACAGTGAGTGTGTGTGTGTGTGTGTGTGTGTTAAGGCGGGATTTATGGGCCGGCTTTAGCTTTGATTTGGAGGTAACAACTGATCAGACCGAGCTGGATTGAGTCTGTTCCAGTTTGGGTTGTTTGGCTCTGACAGTGTGTGTGATGCTAAATGATTCAATTCACTCGCTCTCTTGGTGTCGTTGTCTGGTTTTTGTTTTTGTTATTTTCCCCATGAACTGCAGCGTAAATTAGCCACACAAACTCTTTTGTATTTATTTTGATGGATTTGCGGTGATAAAAGTTCGAGGTGTTTGAGGTCTCTGCAGGTTTCAGTAATCGTGAGCGCTGTTCCAGATTTATGGAGGGAGCGTAAATACTGAAAGGAAAATTTCAGATGATTGTGCAAATCATATCCATATCCTAAAGTATTGCACAGCATATTTGTGTTGCAGATGTTTGTGTTTGAATGTTTGCACAAGTCTCTTTCGAATTAACGTGCCAGAGAAGAAAATTAAAGCTCCTTCTTAGCCACTTCCTGCTGGCTGATGTCAAGGACTTGAAGAGTCGTGGAGCGAAATGAGCAACAGGAAACAGTAAAACTAAATGCAATGTTCAAAGTGCTGCTCCAGTTTCTTTCTCGTGCTGGCTGACTAATGAAAGACTGGCATATTTTTTCTACAAAAAGATAATGGGAAAAAATGTGTTAAATTTTGGCTGTGCTGTGTTGACTGCTCAGTGCTTAGCTAAGTGCTACTCGGTGCTACTTAACATACTCAAGAGCACATGGCAGTGTGTGCAGGAGAAAACACTACCACTCAAAGTTTGACGATATGTTGAGTGCAGCTTTGTGGATGATGCTAAAAGATGACATCCAAATATAACTGAATCCCCTCCTGATGCAATTTGCCTTTTTAGATGTCATTCAGATGTCTTTTTTCTATAATGTCTTTGTGTATAGTTTAATAAAAAAAACAAGTAATGATATGATGTGAATTCCTGAAAACTCACTTCCTAACGCAAGTTGTGGACTCACGCTGTTATAGCTGTAGTTTTTACAGCTGTAGGATTTGTGATGCAATGTTTTTGTAAAAGTAAATCATCGTTCAAAGAAAATCCTCAGGGTGGCGTTTCTGTGCTTCAAACTGCTGCAGTTAATCTGTGTGATTTAGTTGTTTCTTTTGCTCACTTTCACTCTTCAACTCAGACTGGACCAACAATACCTATCATCGCCTCTTTGTTCGCTTCAGTAACTCATTCACCGGGAAGTTTTGTGAATGTCATTCTGCATCATCAGTGCAACATGGAGCCAAGAGGAGAAAAACACAAACATTGTTTATCACGCTGCACTTCACTGCAGCTTATGTATGTTTATGTGGTCACCAAAGCTGACTTTATATTTCTGTGTTAAAGGATTACACCAACTATGGCAGCTACATGTGCAGCCTAAAAAACACAGGCGACATCAAAGCTGACCTGCGTCTCCTCAGAAGTGTAATTACACCTCGGGGGCAACGGAGATACCACGAGGGAAACGCGAGAAATGTGACCGGTCAGGTTATGTTTTCTTTTCACATTTCTGATGGCAGTGGGGATTGTTTGAAAGTTAGAAACGGACTCAGTTGTGCTCTCTTTTCAGGAAATTCTAGTAAAGCCATCTCCACTAAAAACCTTCTGCTCTCCGCGGTTGAATAAATTAACTTCAAGATAGCGATCGCACCGCAAATAATCTCATTTTTTTGTGATAAGTCAGGATGAAATTACATTATAAGTTGTGGTGTGTCCCACCGTCACTCTGTGTAATGCACCTAATGAAATAATGTCAGCGCACTTACTGTAAGGAATATAATTGAAGCACGACACAGCCTGATCACATATAGTACCATAAATCAAATCCTTTGCCTTGGGTATGTGCAGCGGGACTCCTGTTAAACCTTTGCATCGAGCATAAATCAGGATGAGCAGCTCACAGAGAGCACAGTTCTGAGTTTGGTCTACAAAGCACTATGTGAGTCTTGCAGAGCATCTTTCTAAATAAAAACATCTGAAAAAAAAGCCATATAAGCTGTGGGAATCATAAAGATTCTTCAAAGCGTGCAGCTGTCGCGTTCATTGCTTTATGGCTTTTGCTCACATCAAGGTGCTCGGTGCCTGAATGACCGCTTGTCCTTGTTCCCTCTTTCATCGGCCGTCACCTGGCACGCAGCGTCTGACTGCGGTCTGGAAGAACAGAACCGGCACTGTCACTCCACGAAGCCTAAACGCAGACAAGCTGTGTTGTGGCCCGAGGGAGTCACGCACGCACACACACACACACACACACACACACACACACAAACAGAGACAGCAGCCCAAGGGAGTCCTCTATGAAGGGATCAGCGTAAACATCCAGTGGCAGTCGAGGTGTTGGTGGCCCTGTGAAGTGGAAGCGCTGCTCAGGGCATGGCGCTGGCTGATAAGCACTGCTAACATACAGGAGAGAAGTGAGTTGGTCATCCCTGTTAAAACACCGGCAGCCACCCATTCCCTCGCTGCCATATTACTGCAGCAGCACACTGAGCGAGGTCTTAAGACTCCTGCGGGGGAAATGAAAAGTGGAGGGAGGGCAAAACACCCTGCACTTCTGGTACAAGTTTTCATGGGCATCTGTTTTTATGTGAATACAAACAGGACTGTCAAATAAACTGTGCAGGGTTATGATGTCGTTTCAGGGGTTGGTGGGTCAATTAAAATGAATCTGTCTTCACCAGAAATACAGAAAGATGGATGTTTGGTCAAACACTTAAAAGGTGCATATAAATGTTCTCCTGATGAGAGGTAACATCAGAAAATTCTCATATCAGTTATTCCTGAAGAAGTGACTAATTGGACGACGAGCTATACTGGCTGTATTGGAGTGGTCCATTAATTGTAGGGTTGGTGGTCGGATACCCGGCTCTTTCTGTCCTCACACCCAAGTGTTCAAATTGCACAGGTCAGTGCCCAGCACGGTGTGTGAATGGGTGTATGAAATGCAGACTATAAAGCTCTCAGTCTATGAAAGCAGAAGAGCACTATATGTGTGCATTCAGGTTGATATTATTTGAAGAATGCCTTATTGAGTGAAAAGGATGAGGACCACTGGTAGTGTTGAATACCCACTCATATTTATTCACCAACGAACACGATGTGAAGCTCTTCTTAAGGCTCAGAAAGATAGCAGGCCTGAGCCGTGACCTGAGAAAAGGCTCAGGTAGTACATTTTAACAAACGAGGGCAGACATGGCGAGACATCGCCACAGAGATTCTCTAAAAAATCTGACAGGAATCCAGGAAATGTCTCAACCAGCTGTGGAAAAAAAAATCTCTCTGGAGAAAAGAAATTATTTTGGATTCTTGAAGATGACCGGAGCAAACCAAGACGACGGGCTGCTTGGCGCCACGTCTCATAAATTGTTAGAGAAAGTGATGGGAATACTTGCCATGCTTCAAAGCACTGACATGATGGCGGCAACAAGTGACTCACATATTTGTTCTCTTCTCTAAAGCTGCACATAGGTCTGTATTTATGTTTTGATGAAACAAGGAGGAAGAAACCTTGTTTTCTCAGCACATAAAACTGATGATGTGTGTTTTTCTGTGTGTGTGAGACTGCCCTTAAGTCCACAGTTAGCTTGCATATAAGCCCTCAATTTCACCCTTTGGTGATGTGAGGCGTGCACTTCTCAGCAAGTGCAAAAATGAGCCACTGCAGCCTCTCCGAAATGCACACCATGACCGGCGCATGATGAAACCATTTTGTAAGGATAAAGTTGTCTTGAAAGGTTGTTAACACAGTAAAAAGATGTTGTTTAGTTAAAGTTTAAAAGCACTTTATCGTCAGCCATGAAGCGGGGTCAGCCTGTTTTTTCAGACTGAAACTTGCCAAAGTAAAATCTGACTGGTAAACTCCTTCTTTCATGCAGGTAATTTTTATATCAGTTCCTCCACATTATGTTGGATTTAAAAACCTGGCGTTGCTCTAACTAAGGCTTTTGACTCGCTCTAATATACATGCAAAACCTGTGCTGACACACTTATGTGTTTTCACTTGGTTTGGCCTCTGTGGAAAGAAAAAAACAGTATTTACTTTTACAGAGACACATTGTTATGAGGAGGCTGTGTTTTTCTTTATAGATCTTCTGAGTCTCAGATCTCTGATCAGGGCCCGGGGAGGGAAACTGGGAGATAAATAACAAGTTAGAGAGGAAGGGGATGATGAGAGAAAGACAGTCTGGGAGAGGGAGAAACAAGATTTTGGGAAAGTCTATTGTTCTTGATGCCACTGATAACAAAGCTCCATTTTGCAAAATACAAAAATATCTGTATCTGTAAATCCCCATATGATTGTCAAGATTTTTTTGCTTATGAGTGGAGTGATAGGAAAGTATTTCACTCGAAAACAAACACTCAAACAAATACTCCTTTTTTTCCTGCTTATTTGTAACAAAAGATGAGCAGCAGCCAGCAGAGATTATCTGTTGTTTTTCTGCCCAGGCCTCATCTGACTCAATTATTCAACCCCCAAATCATCCCTCTATCCTCTCTTTGATTACCTTTCTTTTTCACTGTGTCGCCGTCACATCCCTCTCAGTCCTCATTTTCTTTCAGAGGCGCACAGACCTGCACACACACACACACACACACACACTTCTCAAACCCTGCCAGATGACTGTGTAGTGACTTGGGTCTTTTCCTCGTCTCCTGCATGTAGCTGAGCCTGCTGATGGTGACTTTTCAGCAGTGCCCGCTGGTGCACATAATGAAGTGCAAATGGGGCTAATGTACTGGTTGACATGCCAGGTTTTACAGATCAGGTCTGAATTGATTTAGCTGCAATTTCAACTCTGCATTTTTCCCAATAATCTGCACGTAGCAGAGTGCAGAGGAGGGTGTGCAGACATTTCAGACAAATATTTTAGCCCCTGGAGGACGGCCGAAATCGCACGTGAACGCGACCTTGAACGAAAACGTCTTGAAACCTCGTTTTTTTGGTCGGACGTTGTCTGAAATGCTGGGTTAACAAGGAGGCTGTCATCTTTCTTGTCACGTCGCCACTCCAGCACTTACTGTACCGCCTGCAGACAGCTCGACACAGACAAACACAACACCTGACATTTAGACCAAGAACGTGTCTGAAGTTGCCAGAGCGCGCTCAGCTGTGAGTCAACTGCAAACATTTAATCAATTGCGTCAGAAATATTGATACTGTTGCCCCCCCCACCGCCTCCATCCACCATCCACAGATGCCAGGATGTCTGAATGACATACTGCAACATCTGACCCCGACCCCGATCGCCTTGCACCACCTGACCACACATCTGCAGGCTCAAACCACCAGTTAGTCAGTCAATAAATCACTGACAGATGAAGTCAGGAGCGAGCAGGCATTTAGTCCCTGCTCAGCAACCCCGGCTCCCAGCGCCATTAATGCGGCACACTTCATCAGTCCTAGCTGGCTTTTGTGTTTGTCCCCAGCGTGTCACATCCTTCAAAACCTCCCACAACAGTGTATTCACACAATTTATGATCTAATTAGAGGGCATAATGAATAGTCAACCATTTGTAACGATCGTGATTAAAATGTTTTAGCGATTGCCAAAGATTAATTGTTTCAGTAATGGCTTCAGATTGATGTAATTTGCATACATATGGCAATTATAAATTTTTGTTCTTCTTCTCCTTGATGTGCAAGCCACAAAAGCTGTTTTCTGACAGTACTGTAGATTTTCTGTCTGGAAATCATTTTCAACTAAAAACTTTTTATTAAAAAAAATCTAAACTACCAGCAGAATTGAGTTCAAAGTACTTAATCACTCCATAATGTCATAATATCACAATTTCATGAAATAACAGGTGGTTGTATACGCCTGCATTGAGTCTACAGTTGTACTCTGCTCTACGTGGCTGTAATGACAATGCCAGCATGTTGATGTTGAAGAAATATGTTCTCCATTTTAGTTTAGCATGTTAGGATGATTTGGGCACCAAAAAATGGCACCAAAAGAAAAGTTATAGCCAAACTAAAATCATTTTTATGCTTCATCTTGCAAATTTCACAGCAGTCCATCCACCAGTGTTCGAGACTTTTGACTCTGAACCACAGACGTCGACACCAATATGGCACAATGGGTTGAGTCAGAAGAAAAAAAGTCATTGATGTATGTTCAAAACTCCACTAACAGATAACATCGCCATCCTGCGAGTCATACCGCCAGAACTGAGCATCTAAGGATGATGCTGCGCAGATTGTAATTTGTGATTTTAGGCTGTAGAATTAACTAACAAAACAGACTATTCGTGGCAGTGCTACTCTATGTGGAAGCAGAGTGGAGATTTTATGGTTCACATGGAGAAGAGAAAAAGTCTGAAGAGGTCAAAACGAGAGCAACACTTGAAGTATAAAGAGCGACTTTCCTGTCAGACCAGCGTTTCGGCTCGCGGCTCTCATCAGGATCATCGGGATGACACCGTGCCGCTCTCTGTGCCCAGCCTCTGCACCGACTGATGCCGTCGGTGTTAATCTGTGTAACCCTTCCCACATCAGGTTTACCAATTTGCTGCAATCTGTCCCACTACATCCTGAGATTATACTGCTTGGCCCCCTTCTGCGTCCATCCAAATATTGGATCAGTCCTGGATCATCCGCCTGGCCCAACAAATCCAATGTGAAGTCTAATTTTTATCCCCTGCATGCAACCTTATGTCAAATAGGTTTTACTGGAAGCAGCACATGTTCGCCCTGTTTAACTGGGTAGGCTTCCATTCAAATGGCAGCCACGGGGATCAAGCTCCTGTCTGCTACAACATGACCTCTTTTCTTCAGCTAATCTACAGTAGCAGTAGTAGTAGTGAGTTCTTGAAATCCAACATTAAAGCAAATGAAAAACTGGAAGTTTTTTTTTTTGTGCACCACTTGGCGCACATTCCTGCAATTACGAAAAATAAAAAAGGAAAAGCATCGTGACACATATTTCAAATTTGTGCTAATCCGAAATCCCGTGCTGGCTCCACAAATCCCCGCGATGCAAACGAGGGTCAAAACGTCCGACATGTAGGGCATCGGATTGCCGATGTTCTTGTACTTTTACATTTTTGAGTCTTGCTTCGTGAGGAAGGAGCCGGGCTGGAGGTGACTCGCTTTCGGCCATCGTGGGTGTTGCGCTGTCACACCCCTCGGTGTCATCATCCCGTTGGCCTGCTTTCATGTACACAGTCTCCACACACACACACAGAGCTCTTTGTCATTTCAGTCAATGCCCACCCACATCCAGCCTGTTTCTTTATTCAGAATATCACGCATTCTTTGACAGTTTTATTTCTTACAGTTTGGGAAATGAGCTTAAATATAATGTGACATAAGGAGATAATGAGAGCCTGGGGCAGATTAAATAAAACAAAGTCATTGACTGCTTTCAGCCACAGGCTTTGATAAATTTCACTTCTTATGAGCTACAATTGTGTTTCCTTCCCCATTCTTTCCCTCTGCTTACCATTTTTAAATAAATTATGTCTTAATTACATCTCACACACCCTCTATGATAGCTTATGTATGGGATGCATTCTGGTCCAGAACAGCAGCCATGCATTATGCAGAAATGGGCTCCGCATTTGTGCTATCTCATCATATTATTATTACCACGGCACTCTTGAGGCCTTTGCTCACAAAATGATGTTTTAAGGATCCCATTAGGCTTGTTTGTATGATGCTCAAAACTATGTGTCTGAAGCAAGATTCATTTGTTCTTTTTAAACCCTTCATCTGGCATGACACTTCTCCGAAACCCAGCGTGGTAATTAGCTTTTTCAGACTTTAGGATGTATCAAGTCAACTTTATTTATGTAAGCTAATATCACAAATCACCAATAAGCCTCAAGTGGGTTTCAAAATATGTGAAGCACACGAAACTCTTTGTCATCAGACCTTCAGTTCAGTTAAGGGAAAAACTTGCCCCTTAAAAGAAACCCTGGAAAAACCCTGAGGAAGAGCATTAGATGTACAGACATGCAACAAATGCCGTGCATACAGAACAGAGCGGCCAAAGTTCAGATAATAAACATAAGTATATGAGGAATATGGATGAATTTATCGAGACTGAGACCAACCTGCCAGATGGTTCAAGGGAACAGTAGCGAGGCCTGAAGCGAGCGAAGAATAAGCAACTAGAAAAGCAAGAGATGATTTTCAAGTTTGGTTTTAAACAGAGTCTGACTATCTGATGTCAGCAGGAAGGTTACTCCAAAGGCCCCGCAGCCTGGCTGACTTCCTTTTAACTCGGGGACAGACGGGAGCCCTGCATCCTGAGAGCCGAGAGCTCGGTGACATGAGGTTTAAGGAGATCAGACGGTACGAGCATGCAAGCACATTCACAGTTTTACAAGTCATCAGAGGTGCCACGTCTGATATGACCAAATAAAGCAAGTTAAAATTGGTGTTAAATGGTCAAACGTTCTCATTTTACCTGCAGCGTTCTGAACACGTTGAAAACTTTCAGCAAAGCAGGCAGCAAAACTTTACAATAATCAAGACTGGATGAAAAAAGGCTCAAATTATGGTATCTGCATCACCCACAGACAGAAAATATCAAATTTTAGAGATCTTGCACAGGTGAGAAAAGCAGAAATGTGATTTATTGAATGTGCAGATGAAAAGACAGAAGAAAGACTGTTATTTGGAGACTCACACAGCAAGTCGTCATGAATGTAGGTTATTCTGCTGCTGAAAAACAGCAGCTTCCTGGGATCCAATGATATGTTCTTAATTTATTGACGGTAAGATGATTTTTTTCTCACCACTAAGATGTATTTAAGATGTACTGTATGTATGAAACCTTGCCCAGGTTTTCTAATGAAATGTTCCTTTCCCGAGTCGACCTCCGGGGCTCCTCTGAATTCATTTCTCAGAGCTCCTGCCCATGTGATTGCTCTTGATCTGTCATGGATTCGTTCATGTCATGAGGCTACGGCCAGCTCACATTTTGAACCTCATTTCATTTGAAGTCAACTGCGCTCCTCTGACAGTTATTTCTTCGTCCTTTTTTTTTTTTTTTTCTTATTAAAGGCAGGAGTTTGTTCCCAGATCTCCAAGTCCAAGCTTCATATGTCAGTCATCTGGCCGCCTTTCCCTTTAATTAAAGACAGAGATGTTAGAGCTCCGTCTTTTTTAGGGATCCAGATATGGATGAAGAGAGACTCTGACTGAGGGCGATATGCTGTGCTTTTCTTCCGACGGTGCAGCTCCTTGTATCATCACCGGTAAACGCGTCTAGTGTTTGGTGACAGTCAGCATCTCCTCAATTAAGCAGCACTCGATACAATCCACTCGAGGTTGAAATGACTAAGTGGCACTTTAAGCAGTACTCCCTTTGATCATCTATGTCCCTTTATAGATGGGTAGCTTTTAACCCTTCACGGCTCTGATATGCTCAAAGCACAGCCATTCATTGTCTGCTCTGGATCACACAGATATTGATCTATAAAGGATGGTGAGATGAGGAGGCGGTCAATGGGCAGCGAGAAGTGAAATTGACATTTCACAAGGGGAAGGTGAAGGACCGAGCAAGCCTCACGCAAGCCTTCATTTTTTCAGCTGCACTTTTCCGGAGGAAATTAGAGGGTGTGGATGAAGGTTAGGCGATGATAGTTCGCTTGACTATATCACAAAACATTCCTACAATTCTTCTTCTTCTTCTTTTATAGCAAAAAAGTTTTTCAACTCAAATTCCTTTTTGAACAAGTTGAACAATGTACCAGAGACTCTCTACAGCTCGGAGACAGCAGAGTGTTTGCTGCAAGGTTATCTGATTGAACTGTAGAGGTGTCAATGCTGTGCCCGTACCCTGTGTTTTTAGCTTGGTCTGAAGGTTAACGTTTTATGGATTTGTTCATCGATTCATTTTCAAACACGCATAGTGGTGAGAATCAGAAAAAGGGAGACGGACAGACAGAGGCGCTTTAGTGAAAAGAAGCAAGAGTCCACGGCCATGGTTGTGGCCCTGCGTGGGTTTAATTCTGATTGTTAAGAAAATCAAACTGCAATGTGAAGCCATGAAAGTCCACACCAGATTGCATTGTGATGCATCTGACAGTTATCAAGTCTTTTCAATGTGACCTACTAACGTCAGCCTGGTGGTGCTACAGGAAAAGTCACTTTCATACAAAATTTCATGGCGACTGGATCAAAACTTTCAGAGTTCGCATACAACATAAAGTATAAAAATGACAAACTCTTAAGGATTCTGCACATTTCCAGTCTGTTGACCTTCAAATTACCTGATGAAGGTTTACCGACCGAAGTGAAGCAATTAAATAAAGTGAATTAGGGTGACCAACAGTGTGCAGCATCGCTCACAAATTAAAAAAAAAAAAACTATAGTGCAGAGCATCCAAGCTAGACAGGAGGGGCAGAGAGAGCGATGTTAGGAAAGGTTGGGCGTGTAGATACAGAGAGGGAGGCAGATAGTTGAAGAGGAAACAGACGGAGGGAGGTTGGAAAAAAGAGACATAAAAGTGAGACAAAGGGCGAGACGGGGAGAAACGCGGCAGGATGAGGATGGGTGGAGATGAGCTTTGTCTGGCTGGCGCTTTTTATCTGATAGTGTTAATCTTGTCCTCTGTTTGCAGCGTTGCCACGCACCAGCGCTTTTAACCGGCTCTGATAATGGGAAGAACAGCATCAAACTCATTAATTGAATTAGCTCTCTCTTTATCTCCGCATCTGCCTGTGTCCGCTCACCCCTAAAAACACTCCACCGACAACTGTTCCTCAGCTAATTGACTCCGAGCATCTCCGGCGCGGCCCCGTTTCACCTTACTAATTTATTGAACCAGCACACAAGCCTGGTTCACCTGTCACTGGCTACTATCTAATTTAATTTTAGCCCGAAGGTGATAGAGATTATTTTTTTTAGTGAGCAAGAGGAGTAGAGAGAGAGAGAGAAAGAGGCAGGGAGGGAGGGGCAGGGTATAAAGGAAAGCTGGGGTTTCTATGCCCAACAGCTTGTGTGTTTATTTCATAACTGGATTTAGCTGCAGGTGTTTGAGAATTAAGGGACACGAGCCAGCTGAAGTAGTTCAATGTGATTTGGCCAATTTCGCCAGCTGTAAGTAAATTGAATTCGGCTAAACTACCTTTTTATAATTTACCTGGGTTGTACTCTCAAGCAGGACTCACCGCGCGTCTCAGACATATCCACCTAACTGCCATCTTTAAGCAGTTTTTAATGTTTTAATGGGGTTCGTTAGTGACGCCTTAGATCCCGGTGGAAAGGTGACGCGCCTCATCTGGATTACAGCTTTTTCCTCCACCCGGCTCTCCGTTTGCAGGAGCCTCTCTGTGATGCAGGAACCAAAGGTGGTTTCTTTGTGGTGGAGCTGATATCAGAGCAATTGTTCTCACTTTCATTTATCTACACTGAAGGTTAGCTTTGTCCGCCAGCCCACTCTTTGCCAATGTGTTAACATTATATCAGATACAGACACAGACAGAGGTGTGTGTGTGTGTGTGTGTGTGTGTGTGTGTGTGAAGTTATAAGGTCTCTCTCAGTTGTGTGTCTCTATCCTCGCCAGAGTAATGATCTGTTATCACCTGGGTGGGTAATACAGGGAACCATTTTCCTGCTGTTTTTTCTCATTTATATGATTATTATTTTAACTTTAAGTTCAGCGGGTGAAATAACCTTGCAAATGGCTTCTCGAGGATGAAATTTCTCTTTCGTATTGTTGGAAATAGAAACAGTAAAGACAGCAAACAGCACTGCTGACTGCATGTTCTTATTCCAGCCTCTTAACCAATAAAGCCATCTCTTCAGCTCCTCTCCTCTCCTCAATGTATTTTCTCATCCTGTGTCCTTTTTCATCCGCCGCCTGTCTTTTCTAATCCGCCCGGCTGCTCTCTGTAAACCTTCATTCTGCTCAAACACCTTTAACACTGAGCTATCCGTCCACCCAACACAAAGCTGCAGCCATCCCCTCTTCCCCTCCGACAAGCTCTCTTCTCCGGTCTCAGTGTGGACGTATTGTCAGGGGATCCAAGAGAGCCCGTTTTAGGCATCGATAAGCAACATGTTGGTGAACGACGGCGTCTAATCATTCCTGCAATTCATTTTGTGGATGTCCGCTGAAATCAGGGAGTTGTGTTAAATGAAAGATTTGTTGCTTTTAACTAAATTTTAAGTAAGTAAAGTAAAACAAGTAAAGTGAAAATTTATCCCGCCTTGATTTTTCATACATTTGTGTGCATTTTACTGTGATACGTAAACTTTAAAACTGTAATATATGCATTTACTCATTTACAACTCAAATGCTCAAGTATATTATTCTAGACTTTTCATTTTTGGTGCTAATAAGCTATAAGTGACATATTTGATGAGAACAAATCCTTACTGGTAGTGATAAACCTAAAAACATTTGCCATCTGAATCTGCAGCTCCCCTCAGATTTAAGAAACTTTATAGTGAGTCTCGGCTCATTAGCGGCGTTTTCGGCCGCAGCGGGCGTCTGTTTTCAGTGAAAGAGCTCTAAAAACCCGCCGTACTCTACTTGTTCAGCGCCAGCAACCTGCAAACAGACACAGCTGGAGACTAGCTGGCGAACAAAGTGGAGCTTTAAGCAGAAAAGGAGCCCGATATTTCCCTCAGGAGTCGGTGGAGACCAAAATCAGTATTGTACTGTAATATTGCTGCTGAAATAACAGACCTGCATACTCCTTACATCAAATAAGGGAAACTACATGGGGGACAATATGAGTAATGGCAGAATCCAAATTTTTTTTCTAGGTAAAGTCTCTTGCTTTTATAAACTGCATTTCTTTCCATTTATAGCATTTTATAGTTTATGAGTAAATGTAGTTCTATTTTAAATGTCCAAATGTTGTCATTTGCAGACTCGTGGTCTCACACTATCCCTGATTTTATTCATAATTTTGTTTCATTTCCTGCTGTGTTAAGTGCATCTATATGAATGTGTACTGGCATTTCACCCAGCGTGCAGGAGGCATGTTGGTATGCAAGGTCTGTTGACGCCTTATTTTGATAGCGGCCGTCAGTCAGGGAGGCCTGAAAACCGCCTGGCCTGACAACCTCATCTCGTCTGTAAATACTCATCCAACTGATGCAGGTTTTCATGGAATTAATGAGGCGGCTTCATGTGCTGATGCATGTGAAAGGGGGCCTCCTTTCAAATTGCTTCCCCCCATTGCCCCTCTTACCACTCCTCTCTCCCCCACCCCTCACCAGAAATCATATTAGCTAAACCAATCTCATTTACAACATGCCATTTGTTAATTTGACTCCCTCGCTCGCTGACTATAGCACATGCTTGGGTTTGTCAAATTATGCGTGAGTATGAGAGAAATAGAGCGAGCGTGATGCAGAGGGAAGGAAGAGAGAATAAGAAAAAAGAAAGAAGGAAAGGTTGTTATTTACACTGCAGAGTCAGGAGCATGAAGTGCACACTGACACTGCGGTTCAGGAGGATTTCACTCTACATCGATACTGATCAAGGCATTAACCAACTAATTAATGAACTGACGAACTGATTAGTCAGTCGCACTATAAAAGGTGACGGAAAAGAATGGAAACCACCTCCAAGAAGCCTGAGATGTTTTTAAGTCTGACCAACAGCTCCAAAAATCCACAAACCTAAAATAAAATTTATAATGAAAACATTATAAACAAGCAATTACTTGTAATAATGAATGAAACAATCAATTGGTCATCAAAAATGAGCGCTAATGCAAACACAGAGAGGTTACTGGAATCTGTAATGATTTTGGAAAAAAGCAGAAAAACAGACGGAGAGAGAGAGAGGGTGCTGCTCTGCATTGCCACGGGACCTAAAGCACTTCCACCCTCAAATTGGAATTTGACATTTAGTCGATACGGAGTGTACTGTAAAAGTTTAGTCCATATTAACCCCCCCGCAGTCCACTGTCAGTGCTGAATCTGCTTGTGAGTTTGTAGTAATTACCGCGGCGTGGCGAAGGTGACGACTGGGAAACAGGAGGGCAGACGGCAATCTGTCATCTCCTCCTAGTTATTGTCTGTGTCTTCCACACCGGCGGCCTTTATCTTTGCTCGTCAGGAGCGGCGACCAACACGAGGCCAGTTATTACCGCCTCAGCAGCCTGGATAAGATCAAAGAAGAGCGGCTGAACACCGAAGATGTGACGACTGTGCTCTTCTAAGGACTGCTGCATGGTTTGTCATGTCATTATCCCCCGTTAACGCTCCGTGTTTTTTTTTTTTTTCTTTTTACAAGTCTTTCACATTTCCAGAACGAGGACAGTCTGCAATTATTTTGATGTGGGGGGAAAATTACCCAGCGTTCATGTTTCACTGAATAGAATTTTTTTTCTTTTCCTTTTCCCTGCGTTTGACGTTGTACCTTTCTTACCACCGCTTCCCTCTTTCCCCCCCGACGTGAGGTATTCTAACCCATTCGTGCCAGTGGTTTGAACAAGAGCAATTTGTCATGTTGGAAAAGGAAGTACTGAAAGCGGCTCAGGTACTTCATGGTAATTTCATGTGGCAGAGGAGGAGGTGGAGGAGGAAAGCAACAGCGTGTCACTGCGGTGGAAAAGGAGGAGGTCATGGTCTTTTGGCGCCTCTATAGCCTCCCGCAGACTGTGACCACCGGTAATGGAAGCAATGGGGGGACTAAAGGGCGGGACAGAGGTGGCAAAGTGCAGAGACTGAAGCCCTGATAAAGGCCCAGGTGTGTGTGTGTGTTTGGGGGGGGTGGACTAAAATGGTCGGAAGTGGAGCTTGTCAACTATTTATTGCTCCAATAAAAGCCTTGATGTCGGGATATCGTGGGGCGTGAAACAAGACTCAGCTTGTTAGACTACACCTTCATTCGGTGTGTGCTGTTGAACACACATTCGCAGAGGTTAATTTGAACCCGTTATCTCGTGATTATTTAAATTCAACCATCTGCCGTCCTGACCGCTAATGAAATCATTTGGCTCGCACCTACCTGCAGATTCGCTTTCCACCCGAAGCGATGTGCATCCCGAGCAAAACGAGAAAACAAAGACGTCCTCCATGTACGATTATATACTCAAAAGTCGATGAGGTCTAAGAGTAGAAGAACTGTTTACTCAAACAGATTTTGTGAAAAAAGCCTAGTTATGATTTTCTCGGGACCTGGTGACCATCAAAAGCTTTTCGATTTTTTCAGTTTGATGATTCTGTTTGATTTTGGAGTATTTTTTTTTTATCAGACTGACACTGTCATCCAATACAGTCCTTTGTTCAGTAGGTGGCTTCATGTCCTTGTGCCCGAGTGTCAGAGAAAGATGATGATTGTTTGAAGTGTTTGTCTCCTGACCTTTGTGGAGACAATTAAAGATCCCCTCGTTCTGTTTATTTCTTTTGACATGTTTGTGTGCGTGACAGAAAAAAAAAAAAAAAGCTCTGAAACTTAATTTGCTCTGGTGACAGTATCATCTAATTTAAAGGTTTTTTCTTTTACCTGTGTATGTCTGTGCGTTTCAGGGTCAAGCTGAAGGACGGCGTGGCGTTTCTGGGAGCTCGAGCCAGTAACCCGGTGATGTGGACGGTGAGTCCGGATGTCAGGAGCGAAGGTCACAGGGTGGTCATCCTCCACTGTCGGAGGAAGGAGAACAGCTTCAGTCAAAGGTACGTCTGACACCCTGCGTCTGCAGAATTAATCAATGCGTGAATGAAGTATGAACTCGGCACCCTGCTGAACAACCAGAAAGCAGCGGCGCGCCTGTTCATTTTTTTTCGGACAGCTGTCGGCGGAGAGTGATTGCAAAGAGCGAGGATGAAAGAGGACATGACTCAGCATCCAGAGCGTTCATTCCCTGGCGAGCAGGTCCTCAAGCCAGTCGCAAGTGTCAATGAAATGTATGACTCAAGGAATACAGTGATGCCTCTCGGTCGCACCTTAAGGTCTCGACATATTCTCTGTTTTTCCAGAGTTTCAAACAAATCCATGAAAAGGCAAACAACGAGTCGGTCCTATGAACAAGTCTGTGGAGCTAAAGCATGATTCAGCTTATTCCTTTGTGCCTTAAACTGTCTAAAAACTATTAGAAAGACATTGATGGATGACCTGTTCCTTCATTATGATGAACGTGATCACTGTAGTTTATGTTGTCACTTCGACATGCACCAGAAATACTAAAGTACAGCACTAAATGAACCATACTTTCAAATTTACCTCTGTTTGAGTCACACCTACTATAAAAGCTCATTTAAAAAAGTATTATTTATCAAATGATGATGAATGATTACAAATGACTGTACATACACTTGACAAATATTTAAAGTGATGTATGTTCAGCAATATTTTTAGAACAATGCACCAAATGACAAACCACTGTGACAATTTGAAAGTGATAAACGTACAGATAACACACACACACACACACACA
>JBAJHX010000035.1:18779549-18790969 GCA_037176925.1 Amniataba percoides | reverse complement strand
GAACCACACACTTATTTTGGAGTTCTCCAAAATTATCTCTTTATCACCATAAAATAACTCTTGTTTTCTCATGATAACAGGTTAATTATCTTGATATGATGAGAAAATGAGCTTTGTTTCCTCAAGATAACGACCTAATGTAATCTCGTAATCTCAAGATAATGAAATAATTTAAATGACCATGACCATGAGCATGACCATTCTAGGTTTTTGTACTTCTGTGTGACTTTTATAGAAAAACTGTTTGTTCAGACTTACTCAGCATGTTTATTTAACTAAGTGCATGTCTGAGAGAGGCGATACACTGAAGTAATGTTTTTTTTCCTGACTGTAAATATTAACTGAGCGCCGTCTGTGTGCGTGCGCGAAAGCATGCATGCCGTCTGACACGCACAAACAAACACACCAAGTGAACAAACAGAAGCCTCCAGCATCTTTTCACCTTCAAAGTCTACGGGATCATGAAACATGCCACCACATTCAATTTGTCTGCCGTTGCTAGAGAGGGCTCCCGCTGAGAGCGAGTGGGAGCGAGGCTTCCTCTAAAAGACTGACAAGACAGCCTTACAACACCTACACAATGATGCAAGCCTGTAAACCAAAGTTCTTAGGGCCGCTATCTAAAAACAGCACCGTGGTCTTATGCCTGAGTGACAACGCAACAACGCAGCGGGATAAATGGAATTATATCTGAGCCAACAATGTGTGCTTTACAGTGTGCATTTCATCATGTTTGCACATATTGCAGCTGAGTGAGATGTATTTTAGGGTGAGGGTTTAAAAAAAACATTTCTGAGAAGTTAGCTGTCTCTGAGTTGTGCAGAGCCTTTGATGCAGGAAGTGCGAGCTCCGGTGTGAAAATAGGTTAAAGATTCAAATTGTTTCCCAACAGTTGGTGAAATCATGTTTTAAGCATCAGTGAAATCGAGGCTTGTCACTCCGCGTTTGCCCCAGCCATCTGTTGAGGGGGGTGACACGAGCCTCTGAGGGTCTTTCTGTGAAACAGAGGAAGCAAGCATCAATTGGGATGGTGGGGTTTGTTGGATGGAAACCCCGAGCTTGTTTTAGACTGAAATGATTAGCATACTCTGCAGCGTGCCAGGGAAAGAAGAAAGCCACAATTCCCGTATAAATAGTCCATAAAGATTCTAGTTAGACACAATTGCCTCCGCTGTGCATTGCTACGTTTTCCATTCAAGATTTCCTTCATATATCCTTTTTGGTGGTAATGTGAGATTACCTTCTGAGAGGCGGAGACAGCTGAGCTCTTCAGGGGGCTTATAGAAGTGTGGATGGTGGGTGGGACAGCTCCAGGAAATTAAAAAAAAGAAAAAGAAAAAGCATTCATCTGCTTCCCTTTTAACCTTAAATTGGAACTGCATCTAAAGTCGCAGTTTGACCGACATGCCTGAAGGAGCTAGTATAATTTCCTGTTACTATATAAGAAATCCACACACTTCATCATTTTGGGAAAACTACAAAAAAAAAAAAAATCAGTACATAAATAAAGATTACTATTTGACATTTACTGTTGACATTTACAGTATTATGGAGCACAGAACTGGGTCACAGATGAAGTCTCAGTTAATGCACAGAGCCTCTGATGTACTCTTCTTTAACTGTGCATAATAAGGGATGGGGGGGGGCAGACATACATTTTAGTCCCCCATATACATGCAAAGAATTCAGGCAAGTATATGCACAATGCCGCTCACATGGAAGCTGCTTATCTACACATAAAAACTGGTAGAAAACATGCAGGAATGAAAGATAGCGCACTGTTTTGAACGTTTATTTGATTTCCTGTAAATTTATTGTATTGCAATATTGCGTCCCCATCAGAAAATATTAGAGCTGGAGGGGGAAACGGTGTTTTTATTGAACCAGATTTGCAGCCGACCAGAACATGAACCGCAGATCGTCAAACACACGAAGGTGCTGCACGCTGCGTTCAATCACACACAGGTTACCTGGGGTCCCATGAGTGAACAGCCCACTCTGCGCCCCATATGGAAGCTATGCCGCATTCATGATCTCATTATGCGCGTCTAAGTGGCCCTGAACCAGCATGTACGTTTTAACCCAATTTGATTGATTGCTCTCATGATATGGTAATAATAGCCCGAGGCCTTGTGCGAGGTGCAATCTTCTCCCGCTCTCATCACTTCCTCGCCCCGTCTCAATGACAGGGTCTCTCACATTCTCCCCCCATAATAGAAAATGCATGACAGTTATGACGTGGTTTCTCTTATGGAGATCCTGTCATTAGAAAAATAGCAGCAAGCATTTTTCATTCACGTATGCATTTTGTTATTATGAGCAATAACGGTGGAGGTGACGATTGTGTCCCATGCGTGGGGTGTAATGTGAGAATTTGAGCATGTGGAGCCACAGTTGCGTGCAGAAAGAGCTGATCTGAATAAAGAATGGTTTGTTCATCCAGCACTGACATTTGACTACACCCGTGAACTGTGAGCCCGTGCAAATGTCCACTGTTTGGGTTAGTGAATATGTGTCCATGAGGCAGCCTCGCTCCGCGCCGGAGAGTCGTTAGGAGCCGGAGTAATTGACAGATCAATGTGGAGTGAGGATTGAATGAGAAAGGAGCTCGATACTCAGTCCTCCTCAGCTCAGGGGGCGAGGTCAGAGGGAGGCGGCCAGTGTGTGTGTGAGGGAGGGGGCTTCGGTGCTCATGCTGTTCTTTCTGATTGCCCCGCGCTTAACTCACAAGGAGAATGAACACACACAATCAATGGGCAGACCAAGCAGGACCAGCGTTTACAACCTGAGTTAAATCAAAGGTCCCTTCAGCACCATCTGATTCCGATGGAGGAACTCTCCATACATCAGCGAGACGCACGGATGTTAATGACCCGCCTGCCGAGGATATCTGTGTGTGTGTATGTGTGTGTATGTTCCTATTTATGTGTATTTGACTGAGTGGGAAATTAAAGAATAGACGGCTGTTAGTTTGGGCCTTGAAGAGCGCGGCAGTTTTGATTAGTCCTGTGTTGTAATCTGTTTAATTAACACAGGTTGAAATTGGTACACTCCAGCACAACAAAACGGAGAGATTTAGACTGTGTGTGTGTGTGTGTTAAAAGACAACAAAAAACAAAACACAGGGTAAGACAAAGATAAGATGCAGTTATGTGTTTGTGCATGTAGATTCCTGCGCCCTTGAATGTGTGAACGGTATTTTGAAAGTATGTTGTTATAGATGATGGATAGGGGAGACGAAGCAATTACCCTCCCAGGTGGTCTAATTTGTATGTTTGTGAACTGCTGTTTTCTTCAATTGGCTTATCACAGGTACAGGTAGCATACAATTTGGTATGAAAAATATCTGAATAGGGTTCAGTAATCCTTTTAAGTTATCATCCAGACATCTTATTTTCCTGTGTTTACCCGTAGGGCCATTAATGCATCGGCAAAGTGCTCTCCTCTCGCTGCCTGCTTCATATTAAAAAAAGATTTCCACAGCAGTCTGAGGCAGCCAACTATGTGATCGTTAGATGATCCGCAGTATTGATTGTATGTAATTTAATTTGCATGAGTGGCAGTCCCTATGTGTTGCCGGGCCCTCCCGCGCTTTATGCAATCATAAAGGCTCCTCAGAGGAAACAGCCCCCTCCCCAACCATCCTGCTGAATCTAACATGATAAAAATAAAAACACTGTCTTATTTATTTCCTCAAACCTGTCGTCATTAATGGAAATCAAAACGGACGCCATGCCACTAATGAAATATGATTGATTTAATCTTCCGGGAATGATTTATATCACATCCTCCCACTCAGAGATATACGCTCTTCCCTCGCCTCCACCCAGCCTTCTCCCTTAACAACTCGTGATATGAATTAGATATTTACTGTGGGTTCTACCATCCCCTTGACCTGCATGTTATCAGAGAACTAGTGTATCTGCCTGTGAAGTGAAGCGTCCTTGATTAAGCCCTCCGGGACCATGAATCCGGCCTTGGCGCTGTGGCTAATCCAGGTAATGCAGCCAAAGACGCTGATGCATGAAATCATCAGGAACCTAACAGGAGGTCAACTGCTTTGACTGTCTGTTGTGTTTTATCGTTTTTTTTTTTTTTTATGTGTTGTTCAGGTGACGCACATGAAATGGTCTGTCTGTGCTGCCAAGTTAAACAGAAACCCTCAAAACCCACATTAGAAGTCCCACACATCATTTCCTCGAATCAAAGTGAACTACAGTCTTCTTACATGAGCTTCTCTGGTGCATTTGGGTATATATTTCTGGATCGGGCCTGTTAATAATTTGAAGTAAAGTAAGAGTAAAGCAAAGTCCCCTCTGCTGCACAAAGCTCTGCAGTTCAATCTGACTTTTATCAGTAACTGAAGCCAGCGCTGGTGGGGAGTTGCCCACAGACAAGTTGGAGATTGGCCATGGAGCCTGGTGGTGTTTGATAAGGCGGGCCTATTGGCCTTGGGACCCTCGGCTCAGACCCTCTGATCCACTTCATCTTCTAATAAATCATCGGCTGAATCCTTGGCCCCCGTTAATGCTTTGGAGCTCTCTTTGAGGTGTACTTTATATTTGAGGTGCTGCAAGAACATGTCGAGGGATTTCCAGCAGCAAATTAACAGACTTTGTTAACAGAGTAACAGATTAGTCGATTAATTGTTTAGTCGGTTGAAAGACTATTGATCTGCAGTTATTTTGTTAATGAAAGGATCATTAATCTCCCAAAAATGTAAAACATTTGCTCCTGTTTTCATCTAAAGTGTGAGGATTTGCTGTTGATGTTGTTGATATTTTGGATCATGATCAGACAAATCAAAATCTTGAACTAAACAAATAATCGACCATCAAGGAAACTGATTGACGATGAAATAAAAAATTAGCCTTCATATGCAACCTGAATAAAAATAAGTTCATTTCTATCATAATAGCTAAGCGTAACTTGGCTTAGATATATTCACCAGTTTGCAAATTACCTGTCTGAATTCAGAGTTAATTTCATGTGTGAGCGTGCTCGTGTTTTGCCTGCGTTTAGGTGCGAAGCGGGAGACGGATCACACGCCCGACACCTCAGGAAGTTGTTTGCTCGACTGTCGTGTTTAACACCAGATGGAGAGAAACGTAAGAGACGGCAGAGCGAGTTCCCCTGTGGCTCTCTCTCATGAGGAGGCAGGTTTCTGTTTACCTGACAGATTAATGAGGCGGGAGCAGAAGTAAAGGGCTCGGGCCGGCGAGGGGTCAGGGCGGGGTCGGCGTTCTTATTAACCCCGTCCAGATATACCGATCTAATAAACCGAAGCAGGGAGCTGTTTTGTTGGTCCGTTTGTTTGTTTGTGTCGGCCGCGCACACGCACGCAGGTTTCTTGCCTGCTTTTAAATTCATTTGTACCTGCGAGTGTGTGACAGAGAGACAGAGAAGGAGATTTGTGGCTCGAAATCATGCAGGCGCCACTGATGAAACTCGATTGGTTCAAGGTAGCATGCCTTTGTGGAGCCTGCATATAAAAGAAGGCCTTGCTTTGATGATGCATGGAAAAGTCTGAAATATAAACAAGATTTTGGTACATTTTGAGGAGCCGAGCTGCCGAGTTTGTGGCCCACAAGGTAGTAGTAAGAAAGCAAAAAAAGCAACAAAAACAAACATATTAGAAAACAGTCGAATAAAATTTGAGATAGAAATCCAAACAATGATCTAACAGCAAAAATAAAACGACACGAGTACAGTCACCTCCAAACTCGAGTGAAAGAGAAGTGGATGCCTTTATTAGAGCTGGAGGGATCAAAAGCAATCAGGAGCTCAGAGGACTACAACAAGGCCACAACAGACTGCACACGGTACTGTGAACGCAGGAAATCAGAAATAAAAATCATTATAATTTACTGAAATCTGAAATACACAAAGCTCTTTTCAGCCACAACTCCCTCAAGAGCACAAACAGATTTGCTTTTATTTCAACATTTGTGTTGCAAAGAAAAAGAGCATAAAGATGCATTGATGACCTGTTTCATTTTACATTCGTTCTCTGTGTACATCGCATGTAATTTACCTGCTGCCACTGTTTTTCACAGTCTGGAGTAATTACGGTCCTCTTGCAGGCGAGGACAGTCGAGAATTTAAGTGAAAAAAGGTCCAGATGAGAGGCTGATTATGCTGTTAATTTGCATCCATCAGCGTGGATAAATGCAAAAATGCATTATTGACTGTTTTAACCTTTTTTTTTTTTAAAGCTCTCTTCACCAGGAGCAGTGCCAACGTATATAATATAATCCTCGTCCTGTCTTTGGATGGAAATGTCAATTTAACCTCCGATTGTTGCTGCAGGAGGCAGGTTTACACTAGAGGTAAAAATCAGCCATAAAGTTAAAATTTATTCACAAACAGTCAGCTGCATGTTTAGCTAACATACCTAATAATGTCTATGTGCCAGAAATAAAGATTTTAATAAGGAAACCACCACTCAACATTAATGAAAATACTCCCCACAGCCACTTCATTTGCATTATAGCCAGAGGGCGTATTACATTACCATGTAATAGCAGTGATTTATTAACACTCATCATCGTGTTGTCATGTTGTCTATCACACTTGTTCATAAATGCCGCCCACATTCAGGACGCTACTCGCCACATCTCGCCAGTTTCGAGACAGAAAATCGAGATTTGGACGAATCCTCTGCGGAGGTAACAAAACATCTGTCAAATCCCCTGAGCGTGATAGGCCGAGAGACCTGTCAGTAAATCCTCAAACACATCGTCAAACGTGTGCAACATTTTTTTCTAAATGCCTGCCAAGGTTTTCCCTACAACTTTCATACAGTCAAGGTCACGCTTTGATGCCACGGGAGGATCGTTCAGATATTTCTGCAGCCACACGCCAGCCTGTAGTCGGTGTTTCACCCTCGAAGTCCCCGAGGAATTCATCGGAAAAGCTGCACTGCTAATGTGGAATAAATGTGGAGTGGCACGACTATCTGCAAAAGCAAACACTGTAGTCTCTAATTTAAAATGACCCAAAAAAGCTTTCCACGGCCTTATATCTCACATCGACTCTGCGGCCTTTCAGAAGCACTTAGTTCAAGGCATCTTTCTGTGAGGTGACACCAGCCTCATGGTAGATTTCCATCCAGAGTTACAGTTATTCAGTCTCCTATGTCATCCTATAAGAAGCCCAGTTATTCATCTGTTCAAAACAAGTCTTCAGGCCAAACCCGACAGACGCTGTGCACTGTACTGTCGAAAAGTCAAGAACATCAGAGGTACAGCATGAAAAAGAGTAAAAATATATGTTTAAAAGACGTTACAACAGCTTACGTATCTATAAGCATTTGGATCTGTGAGTCTCTGTGACAGGAGAGGAGGAAAGATGAATGAAATGCAGAGGGCAGGGGTGACGGCAAATTTCCTCTTTCCTCACAATGTTGCAGCACATTGAGAAATAGATTGACTCAAAACCAGAAAAAAAAACTGAAAAGGGGGAACGAAAGAAGCGAGGGGAGTGGCGAGCCAAAAGCTAAAAAGATGAAAAGATAGAAATATAAAAAAGGGAACCGCGAGCTGGCGCGATCAAACAGATACCTCTCAGGCTGAAACACGCCAAGCCTCAAACCACGAGATTGGACGGCAGCAGGGAGAGCAAATAATGAAACGGACAACTTAATCTAATCCCTTGTCGTGTATGTGTATAATGTGCGAGCAACGAGGAAGGGAAGAAAAAGAAGAAGAAGAGGAAGAAGTGTCATTTCTGGTGGGGAGTTTAAACTCCAAAGGGGAGATTAGCCAGTCACACTGAGTTGATCTTATTGTCCAGGATAAGAGGATGAGCACCGTGGCTCTCTCGAGAATTTTACTAACACTCCTGCAGCTCCCAGAAATCAATAAGAGGAAAGAAGATGGTGTTTATACGGTGATTGATTATGTTGCATTGTATTCGCTGTCTAAGGCGTCTCGCAGCCGCCAGCCGGTCCTCGAGAGCGCATCGGCGGCGGACGGTCAAAAAGGGGGGATGCTGGTACCTCGAGGTGACGTTGTGCGGCCTCTCTGCGCTTTGATCGTCAGAAAAATTCACTCATTTGAGAAACTGCATGTATCAAGAGAGAGACAGGAAGGAAAACATTTCTTAAGAGTCTAATTTTGCCGGGACTTCACTCACCTCCACAAATTCTTTAATCTTGTACTACGGTGGCGCTGACTCACAAGTAAAAAGTAAACACTTATGTTCAAAGGCTTTTTAGAGGCTGAATTTATTTACTTTTTTTTTGACTAACCAGCCGTAGTATTCCCTGTTTGCAAATCATAATAAGTTTTAGTAAGTTATCAAATTGATGCATATCTGCACAACACATCAGAGAAACGATGTGATGCATATCTTTATCACCGCTTAGACTGTCAACACTGTGAACTTCTTAAAAATGTGTTTGGAAGTTTTTCATTCAGCTTTACGTTCTTTAGCATCCTCTCATCCCATCGAGGAAGTGGAGCCGTATTTTACTGCAGATCTAAAACCATGAGAGTACAGGACAGATTTCTGTTTTTAGACATTCATTTGTGGCCTTTATGCAAAAAGACAATGCATCCCATTTTCAAATTTCAATTATTTGCCCAAACCACCAATTTTCTTAAACTTAGCAGAGCTTTTAGGCTACTGTAGATGGAAACGCTAACATGCAGATGTTAAACAGACTGAAGGTTTTTCATGTTTGGTTTAGTCTGTTTGCAAAATAAATGCAAAGTTCGACTGAGACTGATGGGAATGTCATTAGTTTAGCAGGTATAAATCAATATACTGGCTAAACTAAAATTTAACTTGTGTTACGTTGGTCATGAAATGTTGCCGGGAGCAGATAATGCAGAGAAACAGTGAATATCTTGCTGTGACTTTCCATTAACACTGAACATTGGCTGTGAAGAAAGACATTCAATATAAACTCCTTTGTGTTGATAAAAATATAAAATGTATTTGATGGGTTTGGTTTCCGCCCTCTCTGTTTTGAAGTCTACATTTTCACAAGACAGTTGAAATATTCCCCTGATATGTTTTTTTTTTCTTTTCCTGTGATCAATTTACATACATTTGCAGGCACCCTGTTGCTATGTGATAAGCAGAGTATTTCAGAGACAGTATGTTGGAGGAAAAATATTGCCACTTGTTTTTTTCACATTTCTTTCTGGAAACCTGCTGTGGAGACAGTGGGAGGAATTTTAATATTAGCACTATTTGAAGTAGTAATTCAATGTATGAAATACGAACTGATGATGTTGGTCATTATTTAAACAAAACAGCTCACTTGCTGCTCTGACATCGCCTCTCTAGTCGAGACCTGACTCGCATTTTGCTCTGAAGAAGAAGAGCTCGCTGCAGAGTTGTTGCACCGTGTTAACATCTCCAATTTTCCAGGAGATGTCTGTGTTGGTTGTTTTTTTTCCCTCCTTTCTCAGCTGCTTTTTTAGCCTCCGATTGGCTTTTGCCACGTTGCGGTGCAGAGTGGCGGCGCTGCCTTTTGATTGGCTGATGCGCAGAGTCACATCTGTTTCATGCAGGAAGCTCGAATCCTCTCATTTCACACACCGTTTGAGAGGAATATAGGAAAAATATGGCACAGGGAAAGAAAGAAAATAGACCAGTAGGCAGTCGAGAGGCAAGGTGCAGCATCAACAGGAAAAAAAAAAAAAAAAAAACAGAAGGGGGTTATTTCAGAAAAAGAAGAGACAGACCAAAAAGGCAATTTGGGAGAAGAACTGTAATATTTCTCCTTTTTTTTTTTAGCCCCTAACAGCACCGCCCCCCCACTCTTTTTGCACTCTGCAGGCCTACTGTGAGAGCAAACTAATCTGTAGTGACAGGGACAGGCCTGACGTGGTGGGCTTGATAGATCCTGGGGGAAATCTCCAGCATACATAAATTGGTTATTTTACATTTCATCTGCCTCTTGACATGGTTTCATTTTATGATCTCTTTCATTATCTGTCTGTCATGTGTCAACGTTTATCGCTCCATAAACACATCCATTCCTCGCAGATGAAACAGGCTCCCCCCCCCCCAACAAGACAGCACAAGGTTAGGATTACAGCGCGTGTGTTTTACGAGCGCTGTACATTTATGACTAACAACTGTGACGTGGCCCGCTGAGCCGTCTTTGGGGAAGAATTTTGGGCGTTTCACGATAAATAAATCATGACTGTTCACATGTTATTTTGAGCTATTTTCGCACTTTTTGTTTCACGCTGAGCCTTTTTTTTTATTATATCCTTCACCCCCCCCCACAGGGCCTCCAATGGCCCCGCTGGCTGAATAACCTGCCTGTAACAGCCTCCTCCAAAACGAGCGGCTGCGTCGCGGGTCGGCTGCTCACCGGAGCAGGCGGCGTGGAGGATGAGCGTCGGGGGCGAGTTCTGCTACTTTCAACAGGATCTCATTAGCATCATCAGGGAGGAGAGACAGATATTAGACCTGAGATAGTGAAACTCATTAGAGGGGAGCCTGGACTCCCTTGGGACACACACACACACACACACACACATATACATGCTGAATATGGTTCCTGCTTCCAGATCCTAATTTATTAATCACAATATTCTAATGACCCCCAACTACATCAGGCTAAATGACCTCATTACACACACACTGGCTTCTGCAGAGCTCCTCTAGTGAGAAGCAGTCCTCACTATTAATGCGCGGTGACCTTTATAACAACACCTCCGTAAGCAGCAGATGGAGCTCCTGTTGACACCAGGTTTTTTTGTTCATTGGCGGTATTATCCGATTTCTCTCCCGAGGTCCTCGAACCAATTAGAATCAAAACGTATTTCTGTTGTGGGGGCAAAGAGAGAGAGAGACGCTGAGACTCCAGACACAGAAAACACTCAGCCACACAGCTGGAGAGTAAGCGAACTACAAATAATTAAAACAGCTGCAAAGGCAATCATCCGTCTGGTCACACACGGAGCAGGAAGAGAACGGCGACTCCGTCTCGCTCAGACGTCGTCTCTACACAATGAGAATCCCATTAAAGGAAGAGTTGGAAAACACTTTGGAAGAACGCCCAATCACTTTCGCGCCGGCAGTTAGATCAATAACGCTCTCGTCGGCCTGCACGTAAACTTCGAGTCAATTAGCTCAGTTTAGAAGAAAAACTGGACACAGAAGGAAACTACGGGAGCCGAGAAATGGCTTTCTTTTTTTTTTTTATGCTGTTATCTCGAGATCACAAGTTAATTATGTTGTTACCTCGAGATAACAAAGCTCAAAATCAGAAGTCGTATCTCATGATGAACAATATGAATTGTGGAGAACTCCAAAATGAGTGTGTGGTTCATTTAAACAGATTTCAGCTTCAGGATCTCTGTGCTGACTGTCAGGGAGGATCCAGAGCTGAACAATCATTAAGGCCTAAATGTGGAGTTTGCTTTGCTGCAGTTTCTTCATTGGAGCAGACA
>JBAJHX010000035.1:18766245-18779449 GCA_037176925.1 Amniataba percoides | reverse complement strand
TGGAGTTTGCTTTGCTGCAGTTTCTTCATTGGAGCAGACAATCTGGTTTTATCGTCTCCAAAGATGAGAGGTCAACCGTCTCTTTGCTTCAGCCAGCAGCTGCTCAAATAGCCAAAGCCATTATATATATTATATAGAAATAATGACATTGCATACACCTGTTGACTGTAAACAAACTAGGAGGAAGAAGGAAAAAACAAACTGCGAGCACGGCCATTTTCAGCTTCCGTATAAAACACCGAAAACACTCCGTTTCAAAAGCAAGAGGTGAAAAGAAACATTTCAAGATCAACTCTTTTTTTGTGTAATCCTAACATAAACAGAAAAGTAAGAACAAGCTACGCCTCCGTTGGTTCCCAAGAAACAAGTAAATCGACAGCACATCTTTTTCAAAGAACATCTTTTTCACACGTTATTGAACGAGCCTCTTTTCTGTCCTCCAGAAAAGCCTCTGACGTCCATTAACACACATCAGCTGAATTTTTCAAACGTGAACACTTTAGAAATCATTAGAAGAAGTTCAGTTTTCTGATGTTACAACTTTTATGTACTTCTCAAAGGAGCAGTTTGTAGGATTAAGCGGCATCTAGTGGTGAGGTTTCAGATTTCAACAAACAAAAATTAACCTGTCACCCCTCTCTGGAAGAACCTGTGGTGGCCAATTCTGTGCATTAATGCAATGCTGACTAATAAATAAACGAAGGAAGGTAATTTAACTAACTTACTCTAAGAGCTAAGATGTTATAAAATAATCTGTAGACTCTGCAGCTGTTTGTGGATTTAGAAATGTTTCCGTCTCCTCGCTGAGCTCCGTTAATCAGCACGAGTAACGAGTGAATTTTTAAATCCGTAATTACGAACACTACACCTGCTTTCTCCGTATGTCTGCTCCCCAAAATTTGGCTCTGCTATCCATACAAACTTGATGCCTTTGAAATAAGTGAGCAATCTTGTGTAACCACGATCGGATAACATTGAAATAGTCACCAAATTCAAGCTGCCATTTTAATGTAAAATGCAAACTTTGTAAATTCTGAATGTTATATTGTATTTTTGCCATTACATCTTTCAAACTACATCTTAAAGAAATGTTCAAAGGGGCAAACATTCCCCTAAATTCCCTGGAAACTTACCAGATGAAGGTCTTTTTAATTTAACCATGATTACGAAACAAAGTGAGCGACCAGCTGTGAAAACCTCTGCTTCTTTCTCGTTTGCTTATTCCCTCAAAAAACTGCTAATTAAGATTTTACTCTTTTTTTCATTATTTGAAGAAGATTTGGCCGACACAGGAGACATCAAAGCGGGAGGTGGATCTTTGTGTGTGGACAGATGGCCGGCAGGAGTTGCTCATCCCGCCTACTGTCACACCTACTTTGTTGAATTACTGCTGGTCTCACATGTCAGGATTCAATTATGGCCGAGGCAACTGTGCATACTGTACCGTGCAATTTCACCATCTGCTTTTGCTGTTCCCGACAGATCTGCCCAAAAAAACTCACCCAGTGATGAAAAGCAGAGCTGAAAGTGTTCAATCTAAGAAGAGTGAAATGAGACAGTTTTAATAATCAATCAAATCTGATTATTAAATGTGAGGACTGAGGACTTTTCTATGTTCTATGATTGTCAACTGAATTTCTGTGGGTTTTGGGGAGTTTGAGGACATTACCTTGGGCTTGTTTGCTATTTTCCATCATTTTATACAAAAACAAGAGAAGAAAACTAAATAAAAATCTAACAAATAAAGACAAAAATGGTTGTTTTCACACTCGAAATCATGTTCCCACAAAGACATAAGGTCTTTCATTCAGCGACAACAAATATATCTCGCGGAAAATATCAAAATTGCCAACAACATTAACAGACTGCAAATAGATTAACACCATCAAAGAGAGTTTTATGAAAAATGTCTTGAGCCGGCCAGAAATCACAGCTACGCGTGCTGACATGTTTCTTGGACTGCACTTTCACGCAGATGTCCTCCTCTCTCGTTCGTCCGACCCACAGTCAACGCTGGCTTGGAAAAACTGTGACAGAAGCAAACATCTCATCCGCGGCACATCGAGCAAACAACTTGTCACTGGCAGGAAAAAGGAAAAAAAAAATCCCAACACTGAAATCTGACCACACAGAAAGCGACAACCTCCAGTTTATTTACAGCGTGTCGTCACAGCGGCCGAGCAAACACGAGTTACGAGTCGCCGGCCACGGAGCCAATCTTGTTGGCTCCCGTAATGGATAAAAATACACCCCCCTCTTTTTACCTGAATGGGGCCGTTTGAGGTATTAATCTTAGTGCAAACAAACACACACTGCACACACACACACACACACACACACACACACACCTCTCCATGCATTGTTGTGGTCTCGCTGTCAGTTCACTGTGTTGAAACAGATTCAGGTCTTTGATGCATCGCTGTTGTCAACTAAAACAAAATCACCGCTGTGCATGAAAGGAAACCCCCCCACCCCCCCGAGACTTTTCCTTTCACTACCTCTCTCAGAGTCAGATATCCACACAGGTGTTAAAAAAGAAAAGAGGAAAACATGGCTGCATGTTTTATCTTTGCTGTTCTTCTCCACTTTTATTTTCCTGTTTTCAAACAAAAAGGGAAATTCATTCTTGTCTTTTTTTTCACGCCGCCTCTCTCCCCTTTGTTACGCCGAGGGTGCGTTTGAAATGCATCTCGCTCTCGACTGAAAGCGCGCGGAGCATTTCCTCCTCTGAGCGGATTCTTTTACCTCGACAATGGGGACTGACAAATGGAGATACCTCAAAAGCCTCTTCAAAATGACATGACCGATTTTCCACCTCATTTCGCCGCAACAAACTATGATACCGCTGCGTTTGTCAGCGCCGGCTTTTGTAGTGGCAGTCGGCTCTGTGATCCCGGCAGACATTTCACTTTTATCGCGGCCCTCTTTAACCCCCGTTTCCTGCTCGGTTGTTTTGTCTCTGTCTCTTCGTCCACCCCTCGTCACCGCCTGCGAGTCGACGCCGCAAAGGTGACAGTCGCCAGCCGAGTGCATTGAATTGTGTGGTAATTGTGCCGAGAAAAGGGCACGCGGAGGGGTTATGATTCTAATGAGACATGGAGGAAGTGGGCTGACCTCTCCAACCGGCGGGCTGCGGACATTCATCATCCAAAACACAAGCCGGTTGAAGGAGTGACGGTTAGAGAGAGAGAGAGAGAGAGAGAGGGAGGGAGAGAAAGTGAATCACCCTCTATTGGGCGCATCACAGTACTGCAGAGGATTAAGTTAAGAAACAAGAAAAACACAATAACAGCGACAACACAGGGAAAGAAAAGATTAAATAAGGAGCGAAGAGGAGTTGTATTGTAGTGTTCAGCACTAAAGCCCTGATTGTTTGCGGCTTCATTGCAAAGCGCGACTGTCTGTTGCAGATAATTGATTTGGCCGTAATTGTACACCGTAAGCGTAAAAGCACATAATCACTGCAGCCGCTACCTCTGAGCCCAGCGTGCGGTCGGACACCAGAGGATGTCCCACTGCGGCTCTGTAGCCACTCACCGAAAACGAGAAAAGAGCTTCAGCGAGCGACTGATGCCGGCAGTCTGCAGCCTTTTAAAAGAAACAGACAGCTTCAGCTAATCAGTTAATATGGTTAACCGTATAGAAGTACAATCTGCAGTATGGGTTGCGTGAGACGTCTGCTCTCAGTGGTCCCTCCGATTTGCTTTTGATGCTTAACTTTGATGAGAAGGAAGTGGATTTCAAAGAGGAAAACCGAGCCTAGAAAATTTTAAACGGCACCCCACATGAAAGCATGCTTTAAAAAAAAGTAAAAAGTGCAAGTATATGGTTTCTAATGTAATAGTTATTCAGCTTTTTTTTTTCTTGGTTATGTCATCACAACTCATTTTGCAAGAATATTTCATAAATCCCATTTTTTAAAACTCAGTAGCAGTTTTGTTATTTTTTTTAGACTTCAGTTATTTGTGCAGTACAAAAGCTCCACTCCTGACTATGTAAATACAGAACTGCTTATAATTTTACATTTACATGAAGATAAATGTAAAGTGGGGACTGCAGGCAGGAGGAGAAACATCTGTTCTCATACATCTTTTGCAGAAAGATGGATGTAATGTCTTGATTGCACTAACATCAGTCAGTGAATATTAATGGATGTATGGATGATATTAACACATTTCCTTTCCTGGCTCAGAGGTTAAGACAACAACAGCGACCTGTAACATCTTCAAATCCAACTGGTGACTCTTTTCTTTCTGATTTCTCTCCATAGTTTCCTGACGTTTCTTTAGGTCACGCTCTACAAAGGCATAAAAGAAGAACATAAATCTAAAAATATATAGTTTCACTTGTTTTGTAGGCCTAATAATTTCATTAATCAACTGCCTGCTGTCGTGTTTAGCGTCTATAAATCAAACAGGAGTACAGTTGTTGGTGACTAGTTTCAGCTGCAGATTAATATAAAACTGGTGCTGGAGTTTTAAAGGTGGCAGGATGGTGTCCAGAAAAAGAAAAACTGCAGCACTTCTTTATCAGGATGAACAAACATATTGAGAGTGTGAAGTTTTAAGTTGTTTTGATAGTTAGACGCAGACAGAGCTGTGCGACACAGAAGATGAAGCTACGTGTTAGCAGGATAAATGCACTGTTGACTTCATGGGATTTGTTGACAACAAGAAAAATATCACCACCCTTATCCTTTAGTGTAAAAATAAAAAAAAGTGAAAAGAAGTGTTAGGTATGTGTTTTTGGGGGAAAAATTGAGAGAGAAAGTCGGAGGGAGATTTTTTAACAGGGTGAACGATATCACAGCGAACCACCACCTCCCGCGCTGCGCCGCACTTCAGCGTTCAGACACAATCGCATCGCAGCGGCTCCCTGTGTGGCCACATTCACACCAATATTCACCTGCGCTCGCCCCGAGCTTACAGCCTCTCAGCGGTATTTGGAAACACATCGAGTATAATCCAGAATATCACCCACTGAAACAGAACGGCTTTTTCCACCTGAACCAGATTTGCGATTCAAACTGTTTCCGTCCACACTGATTTTCAGCTTCCAGCTGCCTCATACGTTTCTACCAGAGTGGATCCTTAAAATCTGCACTTTGAAGTGAGGCTGGCGTCTGAAGTGTGGACACATAAGGGGGAGTTTTAAATATGGGGTCGGCCAAGAAATGTTCAAGGAAAACCTTGGATCTCACTCCCCCCCAACACACCCTCCTCTTCCTCCTCCTCCTCCTCCTCCTGCTTCATTTGGGCTTTCTGCAGCCTTGTTTTAATTGTGTGACAACCCACCAACACACATGCAGCCAGGATGGAAATAAATAGTGTATTAATTAAAAAAAAAACTCATACTACAGCTGAAGTCACATACACATCTGTCACCTCTTTGAATTGCCTTTAACTTTTGTTTTTACTGTCATCTAAAGAAGCAGCGTCGCTCGACACGCGGGCCACTTCCTGATCCCCGAGTGCGAATTGTATTTCATGTATATCTGCGCGGCTGCTGGAAAAGGTGTTGCATCGGGCTTTGACTGTGACAAAGAACACCTGAGGGAGAGAGGCAAGCAGCTTGATCAAACCCGGCGCTCAGCAAATCAAATAAGTTTGGAGGATTTTATTTTGCATTCATTGTTTTTTCTTTTTTTTTTCTGCTTTGTTTGCATCTCCATCAGCTGAGAGAAAATTATTTGCCCGGCCCTGGCAATCTCTGCAAGAGAAGCTCCATATTGCGAGAGGGGGAAAAAAATAAATTGCTTTTTTTTTTCTTTTGCCAACATCATGCTTCTGTGTGGATGTGAGAATGAATTTCAATAGTGCCGCGATTAGTTTCATATCAGATTGTGAGATGAGGGACACGTCACTTAAGTTTTACGAAGGAATAGTGCATTACTTTACAAAAATCAGCTCGCAGCACAAGCAGAAGCTTCTTCTACGTTTAACGTCTTCGTGTTACACCTTTTCTTTACACCTGATTAAAGCGTGCAATTAATTCTCAGCTGCTGTTCTGCCCCCCCTTTTTTTCACCCCCAACAACACTGAACTCTCCTGTTAATGGCTGATAAACACCAACTTCACTTCTGTTTCACCTCCATCTTTCCCTCCCCACTTTATTTAACCCAATTCCTCTCCCCTGTGTCTGTTCTATTTTTTCCCTTTTCCACCTTCTCTTTTCACGCAAATCCTCCTTTCATTCACAGCCTAACTTTATTCATCCTCCTTCCTTTTTTTTCTCTTATTGTACTTTCCTGTTGTGTTCACCTTCTCCCGTGCTCTTATTTGTGCTTCACCCTTTTGCCTGCCTTTATCTGTTTCCCTGCCACTTTCTCATTCCTTTTGACTCCCACCTTATTTCTCTCTTGTTATCCTTTTGGCTTGTGCCTTCCCGATTGCCACCTATCTTTCTCCGCCTCTGCTCCCCTCCCCGTTCCCTGCCCTCCTCTTTTATCTAAATCCACTCCTGACACTCATCATCTCTCTCTCTCTCTCTCTCTCTCTCTCTCTCTCTCTCGCAGAGTGGATGCAGCCGGCTACCAGCGAGTCCTGCAGGTGGACCTGGAGGTGAACGGGCTGATGGTGACTCAGGGGGAGAGGGAGGTGACGTGGCAGGTGGAGTATCCGCTCACCCGCACCCTCACCGGCGAGGTGCCGACCCTCATCCGCTTGGCGCCGCAGGACCTGGGCGGCATCGTGCCACTCGCCATGGTGAGGGGCGGGGGAGGGCTGTTGGAAGCGTGTGTGTATGCAGATATTGAATTGTTGGTTGAGATCATATTGAGCTGTTTTATCAGACGGATGATTATTTCCACCACAGGCTAATCTTCTGGTTATGTTTTTCCTTTCCATCAATTAAACAGTTCTGGAAAAATGATAAAAACGGTTGGAAATGTCACCACAATTACTCAGAGCCAAAAGAGGCACCTTCGCCTCGCTTGTTTAGTTTTAAAAAAAACTTCAAACTCATCAAATGCAAATTAAAATGATTACTACTGCAATTAAAAAGTAAAAGTAGCGAGTCCTCACTTTTCAGCTGTGACATGTTAACACACACACACTCAGCAGAGAAGAGGTGAAAAACGAAGCAAACTCAGAGTCTGACAAGGAGCTAATCAGCTGCGCGAGGTAAAAGTTGAACACCCACATTACATCCCATTTGGCTGTTACCATGCAACCGCTTCCTCCGCTCCTTTGAGTGCAAATATTGTAAACATCGATCAGAGGAGTTAAAAACGACAAGCGATGAAATCCACTTTCTAATTTTATATTTTCACACAGCATGAACGGACAAATATTAAGCTGTGTGTTTGATGACGGACGTGCAGACAGGATTATCTTGTCCGTTAGCAACAGCAGATATCAAGTGGAATAAAAAAACATCCTTTGCACTTTGCAGAAAGCTTGTTAGCTTCTCGGGTTGCAGCTCGTTTACAGCAGAGCGACTCTGGTTGGGAGCCGCTCACCTCCGTGTGGCAGGCTAACAAACCTGTCCACACAGCGTTTAAACTCTGCGTTAATAACGACAGAAAGGAAACTGATAAACTGGCTATTATACGTTGGTTTCATGAGCCGGAGCCCGAGTATTTTCAGCACAAAGCTTTGGCCTTTTTAATAGTCAGTAATCTGGTTAATGCCACTCTCAGAGTTTTCTGACTGAGAAGTTAATTGAGTTTGGATTTAGACAGTCCAAACATGGATGCATTGGCAAGTGGCTTCAGATTGCTAATTGTATTATGATAATGACTATGTAAATAGTTTTTTTCCAAAATGAAAGAAACACCATTCAGTATGCTACAAGGAGATAAGGCTAGTTTTTAATTTTCCTCGCTGATTATGGCCACGTAAAAAAAATCAAATGCCTCCGAGCACTTCATAAACTTTTATTAAGGCAATTTGGTGAGGCAATAGTTCAACGCTGATTTATGGTTTCTGGCAGGCAGGGTATCCGTGAGACTTTGACTATATTTCCCAACTTTTAATGTCTTTGTAAAAGTGAACAGTTTCCTTTGTCAGAGCTGTTGTGACTTTATTATTTGAGAAACAGACTAAGCACGTCTTGTCTGCACACCTGGTCAACGGGCTCGGGGGAAATGCAATCAAGAAAGTGTTGAATTAGCAACTTTTAAAAACACTTTAAAAATGAGTCCTGAAAGAGGGCAGGAATTGATTAAGCAGAAAAAAACTACATGTTATCAAGGTTAATAAAAAGCTTTTATGCAAATTTCTTGCCATTCTGTGCAATAACAATATTTAAGTCTAAATAAGATGGATAAAACCGTTAAGATAAAGTCTATAAATGTGTTCTGAGAACAGCCAAGGCTCGATTATTTTAGTCTTTTTAATATGAAAATGTATTTGAACAATAAATCACCAACTTTACCACTGGAGCCTTTAAGATGTAAATGTCCTAGATGGAAATATTAAAGACTTACTGAGCATAACCGACTGAACACTGAACACAAACCAGCCATCGTTTATCTGGTGCATCGAAAGCAGGAACAAGGAGACACAGAGCTGCTCAGCTGCAAACAAAGATCCAGTAAACACGATCGTATTTACTCACCGTCGCTCAACAAACAGCAGCCGCTTACTGACAAACTCATAATCAGAAGAGATGAGATGGGACTGGGTCACTTTCCTAATGTCAGATAAGATCAGCCAAACGATAGTGGGGACACATCTGGATATGAAAACAGCAGAGGAGCGTACCTGGTTGTTAAAGTAAAGGGATGGAGAAGAAAAATCTCTTCTGTATGACTGCTGAGATACGTGAAAATGTTGTGTGTTTGTGGAAGAAGACATTCGGTGCAGCGTGATCTGAAAGACTCTAAAAGTTTTATTTGAAATGAACTGAGAGGACACGATGAGCCAAAAAAGCTTCAGCTTTGGCTGAACGTCCTTCATGAAAAAAATAAATGGAAACATTTGAACTATATCAAAACTTCAAGGCAACAAGCTTCAACATAAGTTAAATACAACTATTCAAATTTAAGTTGTGGCTTGAAGTTCGTCCAGCTTTAGTAGTAGTGATCTGTAACCTTACTATCTTTGTTTCATTTGTGACTTTTGGCAGAGAAAAAGTAACTTTACTCCTTTAGGTAGAGATTTAATGTTAAAATAACTTAAAATCGTACACGGTAAAGCTTGAAACAGCAGCTTTATATAAAAAAAGACAATTAATAGTGTTGCAAACGATTTTAAACGTCTTTTGATACTAAAAACAGATGTGGTCCATATTATATTATTGAGAAACATTGATTATTGATGGTTGATGGCTTCAGTAAACTGGTTTTATTGACATTATTTGACCTGCTAATCTCATTTTCACTGCATACATATCAGCATGGTTAGACAGTTTTACAAATGTGACACCAGACGCCTCGTCCTCTTTGTCGTTTTCATTTTGCAGCTTATTAGCATTTATACGATATCTTTCTATTATTCATCGAGAACGCCGAGTCTCCAAATACTAAAACATGTTTCGTAAAAATGGCAGACAAGTCAGAGTCAACAAATAGTTTGATTAAACCGAGCGTCAGGAGCTGACATCAATCTTTGCAGCAGAACTTCGAGGCAGACAGCGACCGTCGCTGGCACTCGACGGCGCTCGTCTGCGTGCAGGATGCCAGACACCTCTGTTCAATAAAACCCTCGTCTCCCTCTCCTTGCTCGTGGCCTGCACTCCCACACTCCTACAGAAAGGCGCAGACATGCTCGTACATCCAGCATCTACCTGCCAAGCAGGAAACACGGGACGCGGCGCTGTCTTGACTTGACAGCTGCTGTAAACTCTCTTTTAGGATGACTGACTGAAACTGTGACGTGTTAATAGCGCCGACGGAGAAAGGTCGAAGGTGAGGAGATCTTAAGATGTAAAAAGAGGGGAGGAAAGAGAGGAAGGAAGGAAGTGCAAAAAACAAGCAGGGAAGAAGACAGCAAAAAAAAAAATGGTGAGTGAGTTTTGGCCAGATTAGGAAGAACCTGCCAAAGAAATGTCCTCTCAAACATCCAGCACTGTTCATCTTACAGCGACGAACAAAGGCCTTCACTTCAAAACAAGTCCTTTTTTTCCAGAACAATAAAGAAGAGCAGTTTCTGCTGCAGTCCAATCGAAGACTTGCAATATTTTGTCTGACTTGATATTTGAGAATGAAAGTTCAATGCTGGAACAGGCTACAGAAAACATTTGTATTAACAAGCCATTTAACATTCGCTTTAAACTTCAATTCTTCTAAAAAAAAAAAAAAAAAGAGGAAAAAATATCTGGCATCAGAATGAGATAATTACACGAAGCAGTTACTTTTGTTTCCAGAATATTTTAATATATCATCAGCTCAGGCGGATAAAGAGATCGCAGCACTAATGGCAGAAAACTTTGGGCTGGAAACTTCTTCAGAAGCAGGTTGGAAAACGTTGGTTCAGGAGGAAAGTTCATGTTGAGGACCGAAGATGTGCTGAAGTGCATCTTTTAGAGACTCCGCTGCCCCGGTGCTCCTCGCATTCAGATTATAAGGCGCTCTTTGATTTCCTTTTTTTAAACAAATCAATAGATTTAAAAAAAAAAAAAAAGAAAACTCTCTAAATGCACAAAGTGAAGAGGAGAAAGTTTCCTGCCCCGCTGTGCTCTCCTCTTCTGACTCTACAAGAGAGGTCTTTTATCAGGTTTATTATGATGCCATGAACTCGCTGAACTCCTGAATACCAGCTCGTCTTCACACATATGTTTTTTTTATATGTACCTTATATGTTTTTTGCTTATTCAGATTCTGAGGGGGGAAATCAGAAAGAAAAAGATGCTGAACAGCGCGATTGGGAACCAACAAGGTAGACGAGGAAGGCAGACGGCGAAAGCGTTTCATTAGCGAGCTTGAAAGGGGCGACACGCAGAGAACATGCCAACTGAGAGCGCGTTACTTTTACTGCATCCTCCCATGAATTTTTGATCTCTCTATTGCTGCGGCTCTCTGTTCTCTCATTAAGGGAGACAGCCAGCGTGGCCCCCATAGCTCTTTTACGGTACATCCCAAACGCTATCATTAGCATTTTTATTCATAGCTGCTGCAGCTCGCTCCATTGCAGACTCAATAACGCTGTGCTCACAGTCCTGTAACGTTACAATCAGAGCCATTAGCAGGAGGCTCAATATCAACTTTTTTTTTCTGCTTTTTGGTGAGCTGTTGTCTGGAATAATTAGCCTTTGGCAAAATCCAGCCTTTCCCCTCACCGGTGTTTTGACAGATTGAAGCAACAAGGACAACAGAACTAATAAGTTGCATCCTCTGCAGGCAAGAGGAAAACTGATAAGTCAAAAAGAAAAAGAAAAAAAGAAAGCGGCTCTCGTATCTGTCATTTACACACAGCGTTATCACAGCATCAGGACCGGCCAGCGGTGCTGAGGCGCGCTGCCATCAGTCACACTGTCACGCTGTCAGGAACTGTATTTGGAAATGGCCTGGCAGAGCACTAATGGGCTGCGCGCCGAGGCTTTCCACCGGCATGTTAAGTATCCTCAAGGCAGCGTTAGACATCTGCATGTGGCCATAATGCCTCCTTATAGTTTAATTAAGTCCTCTTGTGCATATATGGGAGATGCAATTCTACCTCTCTCCTGTGCATTTTGACGACATTAATTCTCCCTCTCACTCCTCCCCATCGCGGATTCAGAACCAGTTTGGCTTCTCGTCACTGGAATCGGTTTCTTCTTGGTTATTAGAGAAAGACAGGAGAGGAGTTTTCCTTGATTCGTGGTTTTATGGTGGGTCTTTTACTCTGGAGGGCTGTTGTTATTTTTCCCCTTCTCTCTCGTTAAACACATGCCTGAAATGGAGCTCGAGTTCTGAGCTGATACAGTGGATATTTGTTTAAAACGGCTTTATGGAGCTTTAAACTGGTTATGAAACTGCCTCAACTTAATACTGATGCCTTTATATGACTGTCATGAGCAAACAACGGCAAGAAGATTGGCTGTTTTTATTAGTTTTATTAGTTTAGAATAGTTATTCTTTCCCGTGCATTCGTCTAAATGCTGCTTGAATTCAAGTTTCTTCAGCCGCTAACTAAAGGTCTGTCTGAAGCTTTTGCCCGTTCTCCTCCTGGTAAAGTCACTCCGCTGCAGTGGAGAGTGAAGCGGACATTTGACCTGTGTTAACATTAAGTGAAACACTTCCACCTTTGTCCACAGGGGCCGCCAAAATCAACATGAAAGGTCCCACTGAGCTGCTTAAACATGAGCCACAAAACAACTATGCAACGGTAACCTCATTACTAAATACACTCACATACCTTTGGCATCTCTGCACCACTTTTCCTCTTATGTTCTTATTGCTTACCGACAAACATGTCCACCTACACTGATACTGGTTAATTGTTTGATCTAGAAAACATGAAAAATCTCCTCCCTGTAGTTCTCACATTGGAAATGACTTGTTGATGCATGCTGGAAACATCAAATAAAAAATTACTCAAACAATTAATCAGTTGTCAAATCCCACAATAAAACTGACCCACTTATTTACAACGTAAAAGTGTTGCTGTAATAAACATAATAAGTCCTGTTAACGATGATCAGATGCAGCAGATGCAGTAAAGTGAGTAAATGTGCTCACTAAGGAAGCAACAGACATGAAAATTTTCATCATATTTTGCTTGATATATTAAACATTTGCTTATTTGCACATCCAGTCAATAAGGAGCCACATTTTTGAAAACGTTTCAGGCCACTTGAATAATGGAAGTGTAACTGAGGAAGTTGGACACACCAGTACTGCCAGCAGAAACGTCAGTATGGGTCCCTGTGTGTGATACTCACATTATTTAAATAGACTATGCCCCAGAAGCCACCCTGATGGAAGGTATATTTCATCTAAGAAGAAGATATGTAGTGGACTCCTGCCTGCATACATTACAAGCGAGTATCTTGCCCCTCTCGCTCACAGTCCTCAGCCAAGCTGCCCTCCAGCGTCTCAGATAACCCCCCCATTTGCTCCGCTTCAGCTGCTCCGCGGCCGGAGGGGGGGGGGGTGATCATGGCATTGTTGAAACTGTGAGGCAGCGTTGCAGAGAAAGAGCAGCACTCCCCGGATGAATGAACGCACACGTGTCGGGTGCTCGTCCTCTTTACTGACGCACCCACACAAAAACTTTATTTCACTCCCCCCTCCCTCTGCACGCTGCAGCCCCCGTGTACGTCAGTCAGGCTTTACTTTGAA
>JBAJHX010000035.1:18746074-18756549 GCA_037176925.1 Amniataba percoides | reverse complement strand
CGCTCTCGATTCAGCCGCGTCCTTATCTGCGTTTGTCGCTCTGGATAACTTCCTGCCCTGCAATGATTAGCAGCACGGTGGATTGTTTCCAAAGAGGAGCGGCGATGATTTGCACGCGGTTTCATGACACATTCGTGGCGATAACGTGGGGCTACGGGAGATCAGTCGAGCGCTAAATCTTTCATGCGGCGCGGAACATGTCACCTCCCGCAGATCTCAATTAAATCTTTATGCTTATCGTCTCTGGTACCTTTTCGTAAGGGGAAGATAAAGACGGAGAGTGTAGAAACAAAGTGGAACAAAACTGGAGATTGAAATGCAGTGACAGGTTGAAATAAATTGATTTCAGCTTTTGTGGTGGGCGAGAGAGGCAGACAGAGAGAGAGAAAGAGAGAGAGAGCGAGAGGGAGAATGAACACAACAAAAAGGGAGCAAAAATAGAGGCTTAAGAGACTCAATGAGGAGTGAAGTGGATTCTTTCAGCTCTCTCTCTGCATGGTTACCTTTGGAAAGCATGCACATTAGACCATGTTGTGCACGTGTGTGTTCCCGTGACATTTCGACGCTCACACCTCCAAAACACACTCGCTGACCTACAGCACGCAAGCCATTTTCATCAGCTAGCATTAACTGTTCATTAACAACAAGGGCAAACAGCTCTAAATCTACAAATGAAGGAAAAATGCAATTATTACATCACTTTTGTTCTTGTAAGGCTTTAACTGACTGAATTATTTCCTTTATGCTTTATTCTGTTTTTACGATTATTCACAGGCTTCAGAATTTGCCAAAACATGGTGAAGAGTTTCTCAAATCTCAAGGTGCCTGTTTTTTTTGTCCAAAAATCCAAATACAGTACATTCACAATGATATAAAAGTGCGAAAGGCAGCAGATTCTCACATTTTGAACATGTGTAGCACATTTTCTTTCATTCATTTAACTTATTTATCAGTAAGCATGAATTCATTCAGACCCTTCATTTGGTTTGAGTGACGTCTGTTGACACTATCAAATAACGCCGCACTTCAAAATCTACACACTTAAAAGCGTGACAGATGCATTTGGGTGGATACTGTTTTCTCGTCATTAGCAACATTTCACAGATGGCTTGATAATGAGCGTTTGATGAAACTGATCATTTGAACAAAATAAATAAATAAGTAAGAAAGCCGGTCAAAGACGAAACCTTCCTCCACTTTGATTCCAGTTCTTGTTTTTTTTTTTCTGAAGCACGACCTGTTCTCATTACCGGAAGACTGAACACGTAGGAGGTACAGTAATACTGTAGTAGACTGAGGGTGAGAGTGGAGGAGTGGGAGAGAAAGAGAAAAGAGGAAACGAAAGTGAGGAGGAGGAGAGGACTGACAGATACCAAGCTGTCAGTTTTGTTCCTCAGAGATAGGGGCCGGTCTGACATCATCTGAGAGTAAAGCTGCCAAGTTATATGCAAAGACGTGGAGACAGATGACAGTCTTCCTGCGACCGGTTTGTCATAAAGAACCAATTGTCAGCACTGAGGACATGTGCTGAAATTACCAGTTGTGCCAGTCAAGCTTATGATGGTATTTGCGATTGAAATGAATTGAAATGCGAGCGATTACAAACAAAATATGATGACAGATTGTTAAATAGATTTTAGTCCTCAAGAGGGGGGGAAAGTGTTTGATGAGGAGATTCTGGTGCTTTGTAGATGATGACAGACACTTCTGATGTTCCTGCTATATCATTTCTCCGTGTTGGAGATGCATCTGAGGAAAAGACACAAGAAGCTCGCTAACTGATTGGAGTTTATTTATCCAGCCAATCAGAATCCGGCCCGAGCGAGTGTTTTTGTTCTCCGGTTGGACGAGGCAGGTTCGTGTCTTTTCCGCGGCTCCATCTGTTAAGTTGGACCGAAGTGGCGTTACTATCCTGCACGCGGACGCATTAAAGATGCATCTGCACGCATTCAAACACACACTCACACACACACGGAGCGAAAAGAAACTGAGCAGACCTGACACTTGAGGTTTCATTGAAGCAATGCCAAATTCCACCCTCCAGCATCTCAGAAGAGGCTGTTGGCTGAAAAATTTCAACTGGACAAAAAGAACAGAGGATGATCTTCCTCAGAGCAAATTACAAGAAATGTACTGCTTGAAAATTTACATTTTAATGACTTCCTACAAATAATTTGTCATGTTTAGTCCAAATCTGAAGCCTCAAATTGGTTCTTCTTCCTGCAGCTCTTTCATCGCTGCCATTTTCACCCTCTTTTACCTCCTCCAGGTGTCAGAGCGATGTGACTACGTGTACGTCAACGGGAAGGAGACCAGAGGGAAGAGCAGGGTGATGCTCAACTTCACTTACAGTTTCCTGAGTGCCCAGCTGGAGATGAGCGTGTGGATGCCCCGCCTGCCCCTGCTCATCGACGTGGCCGACCCCGAGCTCAGTCAGATAAAAGGCTGGAGGGTCCCCGTCAGCAGCGGAAACAGACGGTGAGGCCTGATTGTCAATCACGTCCGTACTGCTGCATGTTGTGCTTTGCATTACCCTTAAATCAACCCCTATTTGGTACAGCAGTGCTACAGCATCGGCTTTAAGGCAGCTACTCCCTGCACAAGAAACTCTTTCCTCTTAAATGAACACTGAACTCACCAGTCCAGATGCAGAACAGATTTTTGGCTTTGTCCGGTGAGCACCTTTATATTTTATAGCACATGCAATAAAATAGTCCCAGTGCCATGTCCAAATTTCTTTATTTAGGTCATTAACCTGAGAGGTTTTTAACAATCCCCGCATGAGGATCTGAATCACATTCTTCATTTGGTAAAATAAATGGAGGCCACAATAAATTGGCTTGGTGCTGTTGGTGCAGACATATGAGGCATAAAATGCAGGTGCAGCTGTAGAGGGGGTATAATGAGTGTCTAATAATTCATTGGACTGTTCTCCCAAAAGATACTTATGCTGAATAAGAAATGAGTAATAATTTTGAGCATTACAGAGCGTGGGCAAAATTCCTCAGGCTGAAGAGCGACGCTGCGCGACGATCTGTGCGACGCCGCGTGAGTCGTACAAGATGGTGGCAATAAAAATATTCAAATTTTTTACATTTTTTTTCTTCAAACATGAATACGCCTGATTAAAATAGAAATAAACCTATTCAGATTCAAACAGATGATCACTGAAGCACACTGACTAATTTACACTTAATTATAGCCATTATAATTATCATTTACAGCGTCTATAACCGCAGTGAAGACATTAACCAGAGTGTTTGTAAGGATGTAAAATTTCCATGTGCCCAAGTGTTTAAACACTTCATCAGAGCCTGGATTTTATATTCAGTTATTTTGTTCAGTTTTACATATTGAAGTCATTTATATATTTACATCCATTTTATTGTTAGTGAGAACATCAAGTCATAATTTGAACTCATCTACAACAAACTGGAAGCATCAAAGTTTTAGGTTGTTCTGGGTAGATGGAGCCACAATTAGCATTTAAAGTAAATGTTTTAAATAGGACCAACATCATAAATGTTATATGAATGAAACATCTATATAGAAAAGTTCTTTTTAAAGCCCTCTCCTGCAGTGTCATACACCCCACAAGGTGGCACTCTAACACAAATACCCCGCCCTGCTATCCACGCCTGACCAGTCACATCTGTCAAGTGCATCGCTGCAGGAGGAACGCATGCATGATATGCAATGTTTATGTGCGGAGAGGGGGGGGAGAAAGAAAAACCCAGAGTGAGCTAAATGAAGGGAAAAAAATGTTTTCTTGGTGTAAGTTCATCAGTGTGCGCTCATTCACATTCAGCTTGAGCGCGTACGCCACCTCATTGCACTCCAGAGACCTTGGCTGACCCGTCACTCGCTGCTACAAACACGACCTGACCTCATGTTTCTGTTGCCAGCCACAAATGTCACCTTGGTTTAGATTGCCGTCCCTTCGCTGATGTGGAATAAGGCGAGCGGAGGGGAGGGGACGGCGAAGGGAGGTTCGGAGCTAAGCCAAGCCATTGGGCCACAGCATGTTAACCTGTCAGCCCGTTTTTCTGCCTGACCGGCCATGCCTCATTAAACCTAATGGAAACTGTCACTGTCACTCCCCCCCGGCCACCTGACTGTTAGAGAGAGAGAGATGCAAGCAAGAGAAAAAAAAGGTGAGAGTGGGAGACAGACAACAGAGTGAGAGAGCTGAAAAATAGATAACAGGGAAGCAAGTCAGAAATTGATGTGAGAAATAGAGTGAGAGAAAGGCATGCAGTGTGAGAGAGAGAGAGAGAGAGATGACAATGGCAATGCACAGGACAACAAAACAGACCTATATGCAGTGATAAAGAGTGAAGATGACGAGCGGATGGAAAAGAGTGATGAAGACGTCTAACAGCCACAGCACTGTTTCTCTCTCCTTAACTATCCTGAGAGAGGGATCTCTTCTCCGTCGCTCTTCCTCCATCTTTTAAAGGGTTTTTATTTGAATCGAGGGTGAGAGGACGGAGGGTTTCTCACGCTGGACGTGTTGTAAAACACTTCAGGCCGAATTGTGATTTGTGATATTGGGTTATATAAATAAGATTTACTCGACTTGACTCTTTAAAACGCAGACGGGGTCGACTCTCTGAGACAGGACCCGCGTCCCAAACTCACACTTTATTTTACCCGTCGCCGCAGAGATAAAAAAAATTAAATATATTGTTGTTTAATATGACATATTATGGTAGCAAAGGGAGCAATTCATGCAACTTGTGCAACCTGTGGAAGTACAGTAAATTCTGGTAAATCACGAAGACAAACTGCCCAGAAAATACAGAAATACAGAGAGAAAAGCACAAAAATGGAGCCTTAATGGAGCAAAATATTGCATATAACTTTTTTTTTTTTAAATATAGAGACTTTTTTGTTACAGAAGAGTAAACAAACACCTTCTGCGCTCTATAAATGCTTGGTAATGGCTTTAACAGTTCATTTTTCTTTTTAAACATTGCAACATTGCACATGATATCTATTTATATCAGTATTTGGATGTTTTACTTAGATCCATATTGACAACTCCTACTCTTCAATTATTCTTTGCAGGATTTCTTCAATGTCTCACATTTAAAAGGGTTGTTTCTCTCTATTTTCTACCTTCTCCTGTCGAATGCTGCTCTGTTAATGTGTTAAAAGGACATGTAAGCTTGACTCAAATTGGAGGAAAGGCATAGGACAAAAAAAAAGAAAAGAAAAAAATCCCTGCTGGGTTTGCAAACATTCATTTGTTAGAAAACATATCTTCTGAGATGGCTATATCTGCAAAGTGTTTGCCGCGGGCCAAATAAATGGCAGACATACAGAAAAATATCAGTTGCCCTTTTAAAGAAAATGAGAAAGTGAGCAAGGCAGCAGTTTGTCTCTGCAAGCTGTTTTTAATGGATTTTTTAAAAAACACTGGGAGCCTATGACTTTTGGGAGGTCGGGAAAACCTGCAGCACGACAGGCATTCGAGGCTCTGACTGCAGTAAATACATCAGAGGGTTTAGACATCATGGCCGCTAATGGTGATAAGGGAAAAAAATAAAATTGCACTGAATTGTGATAGGAAAGTCAAATTATGGCGGTGATAACCTTCAAGGTATCTTACTCTCCTCAACACTTCTAAGCTTTCTCTGCCCCAGAAAACAATCTGAAGTATACTTAAGAGTGGAGGAGTACGGAGGCAGAAAGCATAATTGATCCAACGCTCATGTTCGACTCTTTCCCCGACTCCTGCAGGTACGAGAGGGTCACCGACGACAGAGATGAGGACGGCGCGGCCGAGGAGAGGACAGAGGGCGGCTGTGCGGCCCAGTATCAGAGCACCACCCTGCGAGTGCTCACACACTTCGTGGCCGACAGCGTGGAGGTCAGAGGAGCCGCGGAGGAGGACGGGACGGGCCAGCAGAACTTCCTGCTGGGTAGCGACTGGCAGGTGGAGGTGACGCAGCTGGTGAAGGAGTCTCTGAGGGTGGAGGACCCGAGGGTTGCCCAGCTGCTGGACGGCCAAGTCCTGATAGGACTGAGCGCTGGAACCACCAAACTACAGGTTGTGTGTGTGTGTGTGTTTTCATGATAATGTAATAATTATTATTTAGTCGGACATCGTCACGCTCATGTTTTTCTGTTTTCGGGTTATGGGGGGTTTATTTTGCCCCAAACAGTTTGTAACACATCTGTCTCTTTGACATCGTCTTCAGCTGACACAGAAGAAGAAGTCGCTGCGAGCAGGATGTTTTGTCACGCCACTAAATAAAATATGCTCATTTAAAAGTCGTCAGATATCCTCCATGTTAGCTGCCATTGTTTTTTTTGTGGCAATTTTTCTGTCGTCAGTGACGTTCCCGTTCTTAATCCTGCACACAGAGCTCACAGGCTAAGTTGTTTTTCCAGCCATAAAGCCCCCCCATCAGCAAACACAGCACCAGACCTATTTCAAATGTTAAATAAATGTGATGTACAGGAGGCGACGCAGAGCTCTGGGATGAGGTTAGTGTTTTGAGGAAGTCGGAGAGAAAATTCTCAGGAAAAAAAAAATCAATCACAACATACTGATTTTGATGCAGGGTGCACTTTTTTTCCTCTTCACAACATGAACATTAAATGAACAAAGCAGCGAGGAGAAGCTCCACTGATCGATATTTTCTGTACCAACAATGGAACAAATGTGTAATGTGAAAGTGGTTTCTTGTAGCGACAAAGCTGCTTTTTGAACCTCCACAGTCCGGTTTTCTGCTGTAACAAGCGTCTCCTTACAGCACAGATTCCCTCATAAACACACAGAACCTGTCCAGCAGACAGGCCAGGTTAACGACCGGCTTTTTCTGAGCCAGACTGGTCAAAAAAGGTCTAAAAGGAGAGTGAATTCTGGAGTTAGTTTCATCAGGCAGCCTGAAACATGACTGGGAATAATTCCTAATGTTGATCTGCATATGTTGAATGCATAAAATATATGATTCTTTGGAAACACATAATGTGATAATATGTTGAGAGTCTGTGTTTCTTAGGTTCTTGTTGAGTTGCTCTGCCCCCATGTGGCCAGAAACAATGAGGATTTAGACTGTAAAACTAGAAAAAAAAAGCAGACACAGGAGGAAGGATGGATGAAGACAGAACAGGTTTGACAGCAGAAAGGGAAGGAGTCGCAAAAATAACTAAACTGGTTGTAGCATGGCACAAATAGTTAAGCCTCTCGTGGGCTGACAGAGAAATGTCTTCATGGCGCAGCTCAGAAAAGCTCATACTAATGTGGTCTTGATTTTTTTTCTCTCACACACACACACACACACACACACACACACACACTCAAAGTCCTATTTATCTAATGCTACAAACAGGTCCTTGCTCAGGACGCCACGTGTGCCTGCTCGCATTGTAAATCAACATCAATCTGGCATTTACAAGATAGCACAACACAGAAGAACACACTGGTGAAGCAGTGGACTGGAATCATAATCTCCCTCTCTTTATTTATCAATTGCAGAGCTGTGTGCACTGCAGGAGTGATTGTGTGTGTGTGTGTGTGAGAGAGAGAGAGAGAGATAGAGTGCTTTTTCACCGGTGGCCAGGACGTTGCTTAAATAGAGGAAAAATTGACTGTCAAAGATACGCGAGATCGTTTTGTGTTAAGTTCGATACTGATGAAATGGAACTGAAAATGTGTGTGCCGTTTGTAATCGTCTGCTAGATTTACATCTTACTGATCTGCGCAGATGTAACACTGCGGTATGACGGCTCCATCGGCCATCTCACTGTAAACTGTATTTCACAACTGTGGCACAAGCAATGAAGCTACATCAACTCTTGGTCAAGCTGCAGATAGAAATCCAGCCCTGATTTTTTTACACGGTCAGCTCGGGTCAGTTCACCGTGCATGATCACACAGCTACAGGGGATCAAATCTGAGGATAACTTATAATGTAATGCAGCGCACAACAGCAGCCCTGCAACAATTCCCATTAATGCTGATTTTCCTTTTTGGCTTCAGATTCGTCATGGAGAATGCACTTAATGACTGCAGTAAAAGCATATCTGCACTACAGATAAATGTGCAAAAAACATATTTTCACTCTCATAGTTAAATATAATACTGCAATCATTCTATCAGTCACTTCTTTTATTTGAAACTCAAGTCAATCAAATAGACTCGAGTATCAACAGTTGTTAGAGACTTTAACCTTTGCTTAACTCAGATCAATTTTCAGTTCAACTTCAAACCAAAGTGTTTTCCAGTTGTTGACACTGAAATCCAAGTGCAGTCACTGCAAGGAGGTTCTGTAAAAATACATTAAATCAACCCATGAGAGGTATGTAATGTGACTGCATGTCTCTGTGCCAATGAAGGAAACATTTCAGACGTGCTTTTAGTTGCAGCTTGATCTAGAGCTCACAAAGTCAACCATAATTGCCGCTACCTATAATAAGTGAGCGTACCTCTCCCTTAAAATGCTAATGATTTGAGTGAATGTAAAGGTTAATTGTACCTTGAATGCAGACAATTTTAATCAACAGTTTGTGGTGTCGGTTTATGTTTGCAGCCTCGTCTTTGGTATGCTGTTCAGGTGGTCTGTGGAAAGGTTAAATCAGTCTGAATGAAAACATGCTCCTGATTTAGGATAAAGCTTTTGGGCCTAATCCAGAGAAATCGTGTAAACACTTAGTGAAATAGAGGCACAAACCAAAGCATAAATTCACCCCAATGAACCACTCGGGTTACGTATTCGAGTAGCTTTCTTAATTTTCCTAAAAACCCATTTCGATATCACCATTTCCTGTGACCTTTATTTCCCTTTATTTCATTTGGTTATTGTGGAGAAAAGTTATAAAGAACTCTTGACTGGCTCCTTCTCAGGGTCTAAGTCAGAATATTAAAAAGAAAATAATGTCCATCAAGCCACAAATGTTCCAGGATCCAACTACGATGCTCAGTAAATCACAACCGACGTGCAAGATGAAGAAACATTTGCTTTGCACTGTGCACAATGTCTGGTCTGCAATATATTTTTCATTCAATGTTGTGTTGCAAGAAATATTTCAAGCAGAAAGAAAAGAAAATGTCCCAAAAGGTCTTAAAGAGCCAGTCTGGGTATTTTCTTTTCCTTTACATTTGTGGACATTTTCCAAAGCAAACAACTTGATTGTTGAATGGATCTTCCTACCTTCCCAGCAGCCTGCGGTTTCAAGTCATTTAATTCTATTCTCAATAATAAAGTGTATTTTTAAAAATCTTTCTCAGGGTTACTTCGCTGCTGAGTGGAAATGCAGCATACATGTGGAACCGCTGACTTATTCATGCGCTCCTTCATGACCTGTGCTGTCAGAGAGCTAAACCCAGAAGACACACAATAAGCACGTATGGACATTGTGAAAGGATCTGGAGAACATGAAATCTCCTTCATCATAAAGAAATGGAAGAAGCTCTGCCTCTGTCATGCAAGAAACAATCGACTAATATAGAAAATGCTGAGGTCCCTTAAAGCTTTGAATACACAACACATTAGGAATTTTATTTCTTTCAAACAGCTCACGATGACAATGAAGGATCTTAAAAAAGGACTTTAAAAAGGGCCAGTGATGCATGAAAAGTCCCACAGCTGCCACAGAATCAGTGATTTGATCATTAATGTGCTGGGCTGCAGGTTCAACAGGTTCAATGATGTATCAGGAGGAATGAATAAATCGCTTCGAGCACCGTCTTTTCTGACATGTTTTGGATGGACCCAACACTTTCTGTTATTAACCTGAGCCAGAGCGACGTGGTCTCTGCAACACTCAATCGCATGTTACATCGCTGGTTGCACCAGACCAGATAAAGGTGCAAATGGGATTTTGTGGGGTCGGGTAGAGAGAGCCCTCTGAGATTTGGACAGAAATCATACAAGACTAGACTCTGACAGCTTTGAATAGAGAGAGAGAGGCCTGGAAGGGATCTTTAATTGCTCTCTTGGGGTGGAGTGAAGCAACTTGTAAACTCTGGATCTGGTGTGAGGACGGGTCTTGACAGGGCTGGGTCGGGGACTCTCACGACTATGGATGCAGGCCAAAGGCAGGGCTTGCATTTCCTCTGATGGGGTGGAGGAGAGACAAGACAACTGTGAAAATTGGCAAACAACTCTGATAAAGGGCAAGAAAAGGGACCCGACTGCTTTCACAGAATTGAGGACACGTCTGAGTGGGAAGCTGTGCAAAGTCTGGACATTCGTTAGCATGTAGTCCGAGTTAGTTTGAGAGGATTGTTGATTAATCTGAGGGATGCAAAAAGTGCTCTTGACATCTTGTGGGGTACCACAGAGGGTTTATAGATACATCCTGGCATCTTTTCTAGGAGAAAGATACAGTACAGTCTTTTGTGGTAGGAAGTTGGGCCATTTCTTCTGCTACGAGAAGGTGACGCACAACTTCTTAGAAACTCACTTACTTGCTTGTATATCAAAGGTTTAAGATCCTGAAATCAGTCCAAACATCCAAAA
>JBAJHX010000035.1:18719094-18735999 GCA_037176925.1 Amniataba percoides | reverse complement strand
GCATGCGCGTGTGCGTCAATGTGATTTATGGGTTAGAGTGGTGCAATTAAAACAGGTCTGAATGCAGTATTGTTCTCTCTGTTCTGCTGACAGTGAAACACTGCTCCGGGTGAGGATGAAGAAGATGGCAAATGAAAGGCTTTTTTTTTTTTCGTTTTCCTCTTAAAACACGCCGTTGACCTGACTCTGACTTTACAAATATACACAATCCAGCGAGATGGATCAGGCTTTAGAGAACGTCACGATCAGAGACTTGATGCAGCCCTGAAAAACGACGGGTTACTTCATTAAGGAAAACGAATCACGGCATTTTTAGCTACGTGCAGTTGATCATTGGAAATCCCTGCGGTGATGGCCTTATTGAGCTCCGAAAGAGACGGGGCTGCAGCTGTTAATACACCCCCCGTCTACGAAACATAAAGCAGCACTTCTACTCCTCTGAAATTTATTTTCGCTTATTTCATCTCTGATGGTATTTTTGTTTTTAGGTCTGTGTTTTCCAGCGTCCTAGGGGGAATGTGTATTCTGGGTCCCTGAAGTGATAATGATGGCTTGCTCGCTGGTTTCTTTGTTCTCCAGCACAATGCCACGCTGACAGACCAGGCTAAGAAAGTGGTTGTGAAATGGCAGTTGGAAATAGTTTTGTAGAGCGGGAAAGTTCAGGAAGTAAGAAAACAGCTGCGACTGCTGCTTTAAGAGCAGACACTCGAGTGGATATATACTGCTGCAGTTCGTGTGCTAATAAGTTACTGCTCACATGTTGAATCTTTATGTGAGCAGCTCTGAATCGACCTTTTATGAAACAAGTCTCTGTAAAACAACATGTTTGGGCTGAAAAGAGGAGAAGAAATAATCATGAAATTAAAAGTTTCGGCAGCATAAGCCAAACTAATCCATGCCAATTTGTCTATTTTTATAATATGAAAGTCTTTAGATTATATTTCTTTTGATGCTCACACCTCCTCTTTGTAGATTTTGTCTCTGAGATCCACATATGAAGCAGAGAGATGGCGATGATGGATGACCTCTGCCTACTCTGGTCTAATAGCCGAGCTGTGGGCCCCTCAGTGACAAGTGCACAGCACAATAGTTATTGAGGTGGCCGGAGCCTTTTTGGTGTGGTGAGTGCCGAAAAAAGATTTTCCTCCATCTGTAAAAAATCAGGATCGATTCCATCTATAACAGACCGAAGATCTCAGAGAGAGAGAGAGAAAATGTATCACCCTGTGAGACCTGCAGAGTGGAGGCTCTTCCCTCACAAAAGATCTCTATGCAAACATCGGCTCGCTGTCTTTCTTAAGGAATTAAAATCTGCTGAAAGAGCAGCAGCTGATAAAAACAAACATGAAGGTGATGGTTGGCAACGGAAACACTAAAATCAGAAGCTGCTCCTGACTGTTTGCACAATGTTCTTAGCTAATGCTCATTAGTGTCGCAGCATTTTGATAAATTCATTGTCGAGACGCACAGTTGCATACTGTGTTACAGGAGATCAACTTCAAAACTACAAGGCTGAGAAAAAAATCCATCAATACTGATCTAATAACACACCAACCCTGTGGATCAGCTCTGGTCTCCATCATCAGGTGGATTTGTGAGAGTCCATACGACACCAGAAACTTTTTTGGCACGGTGTCAAAGCCCAGTTGGTCTGCCTTTGCACAAGCGACACGATCACCTGCTAATGCAGAGCGAGCGACGAGGCGATCCGCCGCCAGACGCCGCAGAGGAAGAGTCAATAGTCTGCAGAGAAGCTGCGGCGCTTGATGAGCGAGGAGAGCTCTGTGCTCATCGAGAGTTTCACGGCTGATACACTTGGCATGATGTTGCAGCCCTGAGCATTTGGCCCAGTTTATCCTGCAGCCACCATTTTGGAGAAATGCTCTGCGAGTGAATACAGAGTTAATTCAACTTAGAATTTCACAGTTAAGTTTTGCAGACAAGAACAATTACGTGTGTTGAGCGATGGTATGTAAAACCTTTCCTATAAATACAAAGAACTGACAGTACAGTAAATTAAATCCACCTCCACAGTTACTGGACATTTTTTCTTGTCTGTTTGCTGCCAAGGATGGACAGAAATGTTGCATTTCAACACACAAAGGTATTCAGATTTGCTCATTTATTGCCTCAGACCTGTTTCTTTCTCACCAACACCGCTGTCAGTTAGCAAAGATTTCTCAAGAACACCCAGTGATTTATCATACGTCCTGAAATGCTTCTTGCAAAATGACAAAAAGTATTTCAGCCCCTGTACTTGTGTGTCATCACACTGGGTACCTGCTGCTAAATGTTATTAGTAATGCTGCTCCTGCCTTTTCTTAGTATTTTGCCATCTCAAATAATAAAAACAGGCTTCCTCTCACTGATGCTGAGAAACGTATCGTCCTGTGTTGGGTAGTGTGTGTTTGCCATGTTAGTGGGTGTGTTATTCATGCAGCACACAAGGTATTAAAAAAAAAGAAACATAGATTACATTTCAGCATTTGGCAATGAAATGTGAACACAAATATCTCTAAATTGGCGACTAATGCAGCTAAAATAACTGAACCCTACGCAGAGTATTTCTGGTCAGCTCTCCCCCGGATGAATTAAAGTTAAAACAATTAAATAAAATTGCCAGCCGGTACCCAGAATATAATAAGACAAAGCTGCTCACACCAAATGTGAGCTGTGTGGCTGTTTTTTTGTTTTTTATTTTTGCTCCTGCTATTGTTCATCTGTTAAGTAGGTTCATGTGTGTGTTTGTTTTTGTGTAGAGATAGAAAAATATTGGCCAGCGATCCCAGAAAATGATCTACAGAATAAACAGTACCAGCAGGAGAAAGCACACACACACACAAACAAACACAGAGTCATGTTTCCACCACTTTAGAGGACATTACATTGACTTACATTCATTCCCTGTAGACTCTGACCACTACATGACTGAGCTCACCTTAAGCCTGACCTAACATGTAAGGATTTACATTATGGAGATTTGCATTTTGTCCCAAAATGTCCCCACAATGTACATCTGCAAGTTGTTTTATGGGCCCATAAGAGAAACAGTAATACATGCGCACACACACACACACACACACACACACTCTCCTGCAGTCTGGAATCAGCACTCTTGTGGAGAGCATTATGTTTAAGCTTTGTGTCGAACAAGAGGCTTCAGCTGCAAACAAATATATTGTTTTTTTTCTCCGACTACAGCGTGAACAGGATAATTCAAATGTGCTGTCTTCAGACGTAAAATGTTTTAATTCAATATTAACACAGTGTCCAGGGGGAACGTCCCGTATATTCAGCAGTATATCACAGCAACAGTATTACCGCGACGGTGAGGATTTTTTTAGAGTCTAGCAGACAACATATGCCAGAGTCAAAAATTGCACTTAAAAATTAACACAGTGCAGGTAGACACAAGTGTGACTGGGAAAACCTGTACAACATAATGCAATCCCATGCAATACCTTTGCAACAATGCTACCTTTTAAGAGCTTTTGAAGTTTTTTTTTTTCTTTTTTTTTATTCCCCCCTCTAAGACTGTCAGACAGATGTTGATTTACTCTGAGGTCACTTCTGAGGCTGCAGTTTGTGTGGCGTCGTAGTATTTTATTGTACCGTGCTTTGTTCTAAGGCTGCAGCTTACAATTGTTTTCATTGCCATTTTTTTTGCAACAGTCCAAAAACCAAATATATTTGATTTAAACTGATATAAAAAGGTAGAGAAAAACAGGAAAATCCCACCTTTGAGAGGCTGGAAATGCAGAATATTTAAGCTTTGTATTTAATAAGTGAATTTCATGAGTGAACTTTGTTTTCTTTTGGTTGAACTGACTCATCATCTAATATTTCATAGTGTGCTGGGCAAAATAATGATATATTACAAGACAATTTAAATCTGTCTGTCAGGGATTTTCAGCCACGCTTGTGACGAGGCTCCAGGGATGTCGACTTTTGTTCTCTCGCCAAAATGAATTTAACATTTGTGGTTATGGATTGAAGGGGATCGCCCTGAGACACGGTGTCCACATTCAGGTCCAGAAACTGTGCTATATATCACAATAATATCACTGTGATGGGTGACTTTCTTCACATCACTCATGCCTGTACAGTCAGTTTGATCCTCTCCTGAGTTGAACACCGATGGGGAGCAGGCTACAACACGGAAAGGGAAGTGTGTTGACGTGTGAAACGAGCATCAGAAATTACCGATCAAAGGTGGCGGATCACCGTTCTGGATAGTTTCAGACCAATTTAGGACCATTTTTGTTTCTGGCCTGAACTTCTTCCTGCTGTTCTGTTGCGACAAGTGCAGCCTCTTTTTTTTTTAATCCCGCTCCTCTCCTGCCAACCCAAATAGTTAGCACGTCTCTTAACGTGAAGCCCGGGAAGAAAGGAGGCTCTATATTTAATGTTCTGAAAAAAGGGATCAGATGATCGGTGTCAGAGAATGGGAAGCCCCTGCACTGTCAGGCCTATTCTCACTTCATCTCAGCCCGGCGTTTTATCAAATTACAGCCTGTTGCTAAGAGCTGACAGGGGAGATTACCAGTACACGGAGATGTGTTTTTCCTTTCAGTGCAGCTCTGTGCCTTAGCCTCTCATCAATAGAGCATCCTCTATACACACGCCTATCCCACCCTGTGCAAGCTTTCTACCCGTCTTACCCTCAGATATCCATTTCTTAAAGAGCCCCATACAAATCTTGAGCGTGTATGTATGTATGTATGTATGTGACACGCCCGTGTATGTGTGCATGTTTGTGTACAGGAGCGCGACTGGATGTGTTTTCTTGTGATTGCGTTTTGGTGAGGTGAGATGTAATATTGCAGAGCCTCTGGCAGCTCCATTATCTGGGTGGTGTCAGCCTGTCCGCCTGTACACGCTCCCTTTCTTTGGGCCCACTCTCCCATTCAAACATTTATTTGCTGCCCTGACGTACCCTGTCAGGCCCCTTCTGCCTCTCTGTCAGTGAGCCGGGCTTACTGTAGTGCTAACTCTGCAGCTTCAAGGCTGCCTGCACTTTTATGCCACCCCTTTTCTAATAGCACTTTGCAGCATTTCCTCTTTGTTTAGTTTAGCTGAGGTGTTTTTTTTTTTATTTTTTACAGCACCTGCTTAAAACAAATTGTTCATAATTCCTGTGAGTGTGAGTAAGACGACGGCATCAAGTGCGGCTAATTCTCTTCATATATGAGTAGCTGTGGTTTGAATGCAATAAGTGCAAGCTTTCTGCCGGAGTGCAGGCCAACTTCCACAGTGACTCAGCATTTGATTAAGTCAGTAATTGAGGGCAAAGTGTAAATAGATTACTGATTCAATTAACCCTATTACAGTAGGCAGTTCAGATCACAGCCAGACGTTTAGCCTTTCCCAGCGAAGCCTCACAAACCTGCAGACAGCCCCCGAATACAGATGGATGGCCGAAATGGAGCCTCCGCAGAGGACGTGGAGAGGCTCTTTCTGGGGCGCGTGGCAGCTCAATTAAAAGTGTTAAATGTGGAAATAATTCTGGGTGCCATTTTACCAACCGCCTGGGAGGAAGCAGCGGCGGAGAAATGGCATTTTACTTATGCAAGCAAATGAGAGCGCGATTAAGTGACTCTGGAGGCCGAAACAACCTGCCGCGCCGCTCGCAAAAAAAATGAATCAGGAGCCCGATAGTGGCCTGTTGTGGCTTTTAGATAAAGCACTTTTTCCAACTTGGCCACAGTTAACACTTTTCACTTTAAACGAGTGTTATTGATGACCATTATAGGCCTGGATATTAATGCCAGGAAAGGTCCTTTCAGGCAATTACTGTACCTCCACCTTAAAATTCACATTGAGGCCACTGAGTTAAATGAGAACTAAAGTGCTTAGCATACGATCAGACCGAGCCATTTTACAGCCTTCATTGAGTATATAAGAATAATAAAAATTGTATTTTTAGGCATTTTTTGATCACCTCTTCTTTGGCCACAAAATTTTTATTTATCCAGTGAAATATTTTGACATTTGATGGACTGACACAAGGTTTGCTACAGAAAAAAACAGCGTAATTCAATGACTTCAGTAATCCCTTAACATGCTGAGATTTTTTGCTTCAATCATGCACTACTAAATTTTCCAGTGGGACCGTAATTCCTGAGGGTACTGGGCTCCATAATACGAACAACAGGCAAAGACTATCCAGCGATTCACGCGATTTCTTCATCCTGCCTGAAATACATAGGATTTAGCATTGTGGCCGTGTGTTTTTAAAATCAGAGGATTTACAGGATTCAGAGAATAATCTCTTCACTTCTTTCTATTTCTCTCCTGCTGCCCTCGCCACTTTATTTTTTCTCCCCCCCATTCGTTTCCCGTTACCTCCCTCCATTTCCCTCCTGGCTCCGAAAGAAATCTGCGTCAAACCATCTGTCTCCAAGCGCAACACATGCCTCCTCTAGTGACTGGAGAGAAGGAAATAAGCATGTGGGGACACAATAGACCCATTACGGGAGCAAATTGTTTCCCCGTCTTCCTCTCCTTCTACTTCTCCCCTTCTTCCATCCAGATGCCGGAGCCCCACAAGTCGTCGTACCGTCAGCGCGAGCGGGATAAAACAAAGCAGCTGGCGGCTACCGAGGAGACATAACTGAAGTGGTACACAAGGAAATTAAATCCAATGGCACCAATAAAAGAAAAAGCACTGGTATTGTGAATTAAAATTCCTCACTGTGAAATGCTTCTTAAAAGTTTTACACATGACTCCTCGCTTCTTCTGTTGTCCTCGTGTATGGCAGAGTGTGTGTGTGTGTGTGTGTGGTCCCTCATATCTTATTTCAGCAGCGTCTGCTCTCTCACCACGGCTCCTCGGCTCGGCTCGTGGAATTGGGAGCCCTCGACGAAGCTGGTCGGAGATCTCAGCAGGACGTTCGGAGGCTGCGATGGAGGAAGGAGGCCTGCGTGATGCAGACCGCGGGGCTGCCACGCATGAATACAGCCTCTGCAGAGAGACGGGGTGTGCACGCCTGTTTGTTTTCGCCCGTGATTGTTCTCGGGCGGGGGGTCCGACTGTTTTCCATATAAAAACTTGTGATACTCTGGTGGCTGGGAGCATCTCAGCAGAGGTCACTTTCTGCGGCTCTTCTTTGTAGCGCCGATAAAAGAAAAATATGTATGACTGAGTAATATAGTCATGCGTTGGAGTGCACCAGGAGTGAGGCAAGAAAATAAAATTTCTGGACCCTGGACATTTTTCATGGGCTCTCCTAGCATACGACACTATTCATCTTTGTGGAGGTCTCTGTGTACTCGGTCCTCTTCGTATCCCTGCAGTATCCACAAATAATTCACGTTGAATCACACAGTTTTCAATGTCATTATCTTCCAGCTAAACAACTGGACTGGTTGACTTTGCTATTCGATGACCACGTGTTATGACTCACAGGACGCAGTAATGCTGCAGCACTGTAAAATACTGACATCAGTCCAAAAGGCTCAGAGAGTCAGTGCTGTGTCAGCCATTCAGAAATGTAAAAAGCCACTGTCCAAATTCTGATAATATACAGTAAAAGCTCTTTAGCTGAAGCCATTGTGACAATAACATACCGTACACTCATTTACCGTAACAGGATGTACGAAAAATAAGAGCTTTTCAAATGGTGTTATGAAAGCTATTCATCATGCTGTTATTTCGCCAAATTAACCATAAAAACTGACAATAGTAGAATACTGACTGAGTTTAAAAATAGAGATATCGACTGGAGTTGGTGGATGTATGCAAAAGGTCATCATGGCGCTTTCATATTCTTCAGGGCATGTCAGATGTGCTGCGCTTTTCCTGAAATGACAAGTCGAAGTGCCAAAGAAAAGGCCTGTTATCAGAAACCTCCACTCACAAAGGTGTCACCAGAGTTTCCAAGGTACCAACCTCTCAATGCACCAGCAGATTACCACAAGTATCTGTGACTAACTGATTATCAAACTAGCTACCATGACCAGTCAGATCTCATCTAATCTGTGTCTTTAGTGTTGGTCATACCTCAGCACTAAACAAGCTTACATATATCTCATGTTTTACCTGTGAGAAGAAGTTTTAATGCCTTCCCTCTGTTTCTATCACTCCTCTCTGTTTCCGTCACAGATTAGTAGTTATGTAATTTGTAGACAACGCAGCGAACAAACAAAAAAGGGCACTGATTTAACCACTGAAATGTCAGTCGACTAAATAAATGCATAATAAAGTAAAGAGGCATTTTCAAAAGGAAAAAAAAACAGTAACAGCTCACCATAGACAGATCAGCCAACATGTGCAACTTATTTGACCAAAGCATATGTTGATTTACGGAAACACCTTAAAAAAGGTAATAAACAACGACATGATATCACACATATTTGTATATCATGATGTATAAATCAATGAATCCTGCCCCTGTTCACCTACTGATACTAAATTTGACTAATTTAAGACGTAATTAAAGAAAGAAAGAATGGTTATTACATTTTCTCTACAAAAATGTGTCTACCTGTTCCTTCAATTTCAGTGCAGTTTGTCCAGTTCTTAAATTTGCAGCTGAAGATGTTCAAACTGTTCAGACAGTTCAGGAAACATCCTGTTGCTGCAGCTACACTGGTGATTACCTAACAAGAAAAAAAAAACACACTGCCAAATTGCCTTTTTTGACTTTCAAGAAAGAAAAATGCATAAAAACACAGTTGTGCCAGTTGATAAGGAAGCCATGCGTTCACAATGCAGCGAAGTTGTTGAGAAAGAATTAAATTACAACTAAAGAATTCTTGCAGGAAAGCTTGAATGGACTAGATTTAATTCAACAGTGGATGAAAATAACATGACAACAACAGACATATTTTCTGCTCCTGCAAACGCTGGAGTAAAATAAACAGTAATCAACGTAATTCAGCCACTGCTTTGTTGCAGAATTGACTGTGTTTCACAGCTGAAAAGGCCTCCGAGCGCAGTCATTTCTGATGAGGTGGTCTGGTGTGAAATGGTTTTGTATGCTTCAGGAAGAGGTTTTGTTTTCATGATGTCTAGTCCCGTTCTCATTCATGATGTGGGTATTTAAAGGCCCCGCACACCCACAAAGGTGTGTTTGGTGAATCCGATACGACCTCCAATATGGCTGAAAACAGGTAGAGCTGCACAAAGTCATGAAACTCGACATAGAAATTGCAGGAATGCCACAGGAGCAAAAGGAGAGAGACGTCAATCGAACAGCGTGTGCATTCCCACACGTTCCTGAGAATATGTCTAATGAGGCAAAATAATTGAACACCTGTGTGGGAGCTTCACTGGTGTGTAGGGACTAATCGCAGCTTAATACTCTGTGATGAGAACAGAAAGAAAGACAATTTGAGAGATTCCAGCCCAAAAACATGTTTACAATATGTAAGGCAGGGGTTAAAAATACACGAAGATTGATTTGGAATGAGAATTTTTTTTCCAGATCTCTTTGTAGGAATATTTATGATGCATGTGATTGCTCAAAGAAGTCCAGACTGCAGGATGGTAAGAACGATTAGATGCAATCAAAGTAACACAAGCACGGCTGAGCAAGACAAGTGCAGCTTCAACATGTTCAACCAAACAAGAAACCAAAGTAAAATGCTTTTTTTTTTAATGCACAAATTGACCCAACACACTAAAAAGTGAGAAAACAAGCTCCGAATTTCTATCTTTGTGCACCACATTCTGCATGTATCCAACACAAAAAGACCATTTTGTCTTTGAAAAAGCTAAGTGGAAGTTTTGCGATATAAATTCAGCCAAATGTTCAGTGCTTCTGTCAACAGTAATTAGACTAATTCCCCGTTCCCTGTTGGGACCGTTTTCTGTGTGATGAAACGCTGCCAAACAATTTTAAAAAGGCCAGCCTCTGAAGTAAGAAACAAAGATATTAAAAGTAAGGTAACAACAAGAAACAACAAAGGAGCAATTAAGAGAATTTGAAGATATTCCTGTGCTTTGCATAAAAAATTTAAACCTGTTAAGCTACAGATTTTGATTTTCCTTTTTTCCTTTCAAAGACCTAGTCAGTGACATTTTGTTAACTACGTAGTTGTTCTGTAGATAGCAAATTGACCAAATGTTCTGATTTGGATGTGTACATTGTTGGCTGTCCTCATACGACCAAAACTCCAGAAGGAGCCACCATCTGTGAGGATACTGTCTGAAATACATTATTGTATACCGCATGGTTATAAGAGGCTCAATGATGAAGATATTTTCTGGAGGATCTGACTATATGTGCAAAAAAAAGGCCAAAAATAGACTGACCAAAGGAATGCAAAGGGCCTTCATTGCTCATCGTTTTTTCTCTTCAGACTATGTTTGGGACAAAGACGGGCTTGTTCTGCTTCCAAGATGCCATCACGATCATTATTCGCCTCAGGAAGTGATTCAGCACCTCTGCGTCATCTGACACTGCAACTGTGAATATTACAGACAGGTATTAGTATTTTTAGAGGATTTGATTCATTTGAGGAACAACTGTGTCTCTGCGCACAAATAAGCACTCCCACCAGCTCTGATGTCACAGATTGAGAAGAGACATCTTTTTTTTGCCATCCAGAGGAGCACATCCACATTTTTAAGCTACTGGCTGACATTTTGATCTGCGGTGAATAACACGGACAAACCGGCGTGAAATCGAGACCACTGCCGGTGTGACACGAAGCCCACCTCCTCCTTTGAAATCTGCATCCAGCGTACGTTCAGCTCGGCTCAATTATCACAAAGATACGGTGAATTAGAAGGAATCTTTGCAGCAGATGACTGTGAGGACGAGCAGCAATTAAAAACTGGCGCTTTTCTGTGTTTGAAAATTCTCAGCAAAAGAAAAAAATGAGACAAAAAGCCAGCATTGCCCTCTAAAACAGACAGAGCAGTTACAGGACTAAAGTCTGCATGATTTTTGACACCCATCACAAAGACAAGCTGCTCCCACTTGTCATGTTTCATTATGAATCCCGCAGGATTAAAGAACATACTGACACATCACGTAAGCCTGTTAACTTCCAGTGTGTTTCTCAGGAAGAGGCTCGTATGTTCTGGATTCACTTCTTTTTACTCATTATGTGCAACAAAGTGTGCAGACGAGGCCTCTGAAAGCTTACTTATCATACAGTATCATAAACGCTTCTTCCTTGTTAAGTCCTGACTTTGCTGCGTGCATTTCCAGCATAATGGAGGTTGTTGCAAACACATTTTTAACTTGAATTAATAAAAAAAAAAAAACAGCCATCAGACATCTGCCTCATTTGATGTCGAACTTTCAAAAGGTGTCCGCGGTTGCTTTTTCCATCATGTCAATTAGCTGAACAAACAGAGCTCTTTATGTCTCAACATGAGCAGATGGAGAAAGTACAAAAATATTCATGAATGACTTTACATATAATAAGACCTGCCAGGTACATTCATGCATTTCAGATCAACAAACAGAACTGCGAGCGCTCAGAATACCTGTTTGCTTTTTATTACTTTTTTACATAGTTGTTTTTGTGAAGAAATGTAAAAAGGTGAAAGTTACACAGAAGCAAATGGCTCATCTGCTTCTGTGTAAATGAGCCATTTCCTTCCATCCATCTAATTTGTTTTATCTATTTATCTCATCAGAATTAATTGAATGATAAGTACTTTTTGAAAGAGGCACAGTGTAAAAGTCAAATGCAAACAATAAAATAAAATAGTTTACAGACCACCCACAGAAAAATAAAACCAAAACACAGAAACACCATTTTCATCATCACTCACAAAGATGACTGACGTGTCTACAGAAACAGAAACAACTACTAAATCTTAGTAATTAATGTTTTCTGATGCAAATCCCTGCATTAATCTGAATCTGTTTTCTACCTACACATTTTCTGATGATGTTTGTCATTTTGAAATCCAGCTGAAATTTATATGATCCATTCAATCATATAAATGTTCTTTTTCTGTACATCTCATGAACTAGTATTGAAAAACGAGGAAGAAGGAGATAAAAAAAAAGGTCTTTGGGGTCATATCAGCAATGCTCTTTTTCATCTCTGGAGTCACTGGAGGGGCATGTCAGTGATGTGTTTGACTGACAGCAGCTGGCAGGCTGAGCCCCAGCAGGGGAGCGATGCACAAAGTAAACACACTTTCTACAGGTTTCAAACTTAAACACCTCGAAGAGACAGTGTGTTGTTAGCAGAGGTACTGACGAGTGAGTCTTTAAGTGGATACGTGTTTTCTTCCTCTTAAACAAGCTGGGACATGATGTAAGTTTAACTTTAACAGGGCTGCCATTTAAAGCCTGTTCCTGTTAAGTTGTGAAGCATGCTGCTGTCTGTCTGATATAGTTTCAAATCAAGCAATTTGATTGGCTGTGCAGAAAGTAGTTCCTCATCTTTGTGGACGGAGATTTAATTTAATTTCCATCTTATTAATTCAAAGTTTGGAGGCACAAAATATAACTGTCTTCTGTGTTTTATTTTTTTTCCCCAAAACGAGGTGATTCACAGAGGATATACATATGTTGGATGCAGACAAAAAAAAAAAACTGTATAAATTCAGTTGGACTTTAATGACACCTGAGGCTCCCAGACAGCTTACATTGACTACATACTGTACAGAACTGTGAACTTATGATGTCCGCGGCTTATGCAGGATCCTCGATGTACATTATCCCCCTCCTGTTTCGTCCCGCACCTACACAACATCAACCTCATTTACATGCAAAATAGGAATACAGTGCAAAGAGTTTGTAGTTACGTTGCCAAAAATGCATTTTGCAGTAGCTTTGTTTTTTTCCTTGTCTGCATGACAGACCGGTGATACTGGTTTGTTGAGTACACGAGCTGCAGACATCTAACTATGATGGTCTCAGTCTCATCTCGTTCTATTTTAGTGCTGCGCGTAACCACCTCTCCAGTGAGACGCGTGAGGATGGAAGTCAGAAACTTTACTGACTGCCATCCTCACCAGACCGTCCTCAAAGGCTTGTACGAGTGTGAGCGAGAACGTAAGAGGAGAACGAGCGGTCAGCGATTCAACCTTTGGAGGAAGAGCAACAAGACCCAGGGGACAGTAAAAGAGGAAGGGAGGAGGAGTGCAAATGAATGTGACGACTCCTTCCTCTGCAGCCAAATAAACCTGAAACAATGGCGAATAAAACAAATTATTCAGGAGCAATTTAACCACTACAGAGGCCTGAGGCAAGCAATACAAACAACTTAGCCAGCCAGTAAGCATTAGAGATGTAGGCTCATGAATAAATGATCCTCAGATCCCCAATTTGACATCACAAAGACACACACTGGGCCCACCATCAAAGGCCCTCCATCTCTGCTAGTGAGTTGTCACTGCGAAGGTAATAACTTTCTATTTCTCTCTCTACCTCCCTCCCTCTCTCCCTCTCTCTGTCTCTCTCGTTTCATTTTTCATGCAACACAATGTAATTACATCTCTCTGCCAGTGGCTCCGGGGTACCAACGTTTGATACAGACACACCCAGCCCGCTGACGTCCTGTGGGTGTCAAGACATCAGACGGCTGTGGAAGTCACCCACCTGCTGGGCGCACCCCCGTACATCACCGCTTGATCGGCAAAACCAATCCAGCTCGATTTCAGACATGCAGCAATACTGACAATCAAAATCCCTCGTCTCCAAATGACACCGTCGAGCTCGTGATCTAAAAGCTGTCGCGGACAGCGCACCCATCAGTTCTGGTGACAAGTGCGCTGATGCAGATACTGCCAGATGGAAGCCTGAGGCGAACATGTGGGCTTCTAAATAAACTCTTCTTCTGAAGATTTTGTCTTTGTTTTACCAGAGCCATTGAATTTTACAACTTTGTTAAAAAAAAAAAACAAAGTGACTGGCGTGACTTAATGCATGAAAGAGCATTGAGAGTGGCATTAGCTTTTCATGATTTAATCATGCTTGTGCATCGTACTGACAAGCGTTAAAAAATCTTGACGACTCCACTTTGAGCCATCAGTCATCGTAAGTGCTCTCTGGTGGACAAACTCTGTAACAGCGACACTTTCTAAATTACCTCAAACACATCTGTTATTTCTGTACAGCGGTTTCTTGTTGCTTGTTAAAGCTCTTCTGACGGACATATATGCCACGACTGATTCTCTGTGATCATCTAAAGCTAGCTGAAGATATTTTTGGCCTTCCAACACAAAATGGGATGGATTTCTTCAGTACGAATATGTACGTGTTTATCTACAGTACAAGTCTGAATATAGGCATTAGGTCAAAATGTGAGGACATTCAAAGATCAGAAATGTATTCTTCTTGTCTGCTCTGGTGGCTGCTTGCAGTCACCTAACCAGAGTGTGACGTGTGTGGACTGTGAATGGACGGGAAATAGGAGAAATTACAGGGAATGGGATGGGACAGGAGTGAAAATCCACCTCTGTTTCTGCACCCGGTGCAGGTCAACCACGTTCTGTTTTATCTCAGCATCCAACGCAGGTCAGCCGTCATTGTGAAAGAACTGCGACCTGCATAAACCACCCGCTTTAATAACAAGACCCACACATGTAACGCCGCTCGCTATATTAAAAAGGGTCACTGAATCATGAATCATTAAATGGCTGCATGACCAAAGAGCTGACAGCATCACGATGTACTGCCCGACTCGCAGCTCCTGTTCACATCTTGTGCAAACAGTTTGACGCAGGGACGCTCCGGGTCACTGACTTTGGTGTAAAACAGACCCACACACATCAGCCCTCTGTTGGAAAATGAAAGTTAAATACAGGTCTCGGTTGTAATCGGGGAATTAGTCTCTCCTATCACCGCCTGCTCGCATTACCCACGAGGCATCATACAGAGGAAAGATTATGTAGCAAGTAAACAAGCTGTCACATGTGTCAGAGTCTGAGAGACAGACGCCCCAACTGTGCAGGTAAAGTATGTAAAGGTACTGCATGTGTGTCATCCAGGCTGTGTTCTTTCATGTTGGTGTGTTTGCATTAGTAATTTTGATGAGAAATTTGTGGGATGAGTTTCAGTCAGAGCAGGATTAGTGATGTACGCGCCGTCGAAATGGTGCAAAATAAGTTGTCAACGTCACTTCAAAGTCTTCTCTGCTTCCGACAGCAAATAATTAGCATGAACTCAAGTGAGGGAGCTCCACGCCACAGGTGTGGTCTGACACTCGCTGCCTTTGCCCTGAGGAGCTGTAACGCCAGCCTCAACGCAGCTGAAAAATGAATCAAGACAACTGCTGCGGTAAACAGACTACTGCTGAATTAGTATTATCTAAATAGAATCGCCTCTTCTTCTTGGCCTGAATGAGACAACTTTAGCACCACGCCACAATTAACATAGCGGCCTGCAGCTGAATGTGAGAGAAAGTAAGAGACAGAGATAAAGCATGAGAGAAAGGGAGAGACAGAGCAGGAATAAACCCACAAATCAACTTTATGCATTCGTGCCTCCTGGTTAGCAGAGCAAAACAAGTTCAGATGCATAATGCTTAAATATGAATAAAATATATCCCCAATTTTCTTTGATTCTGCAACAAAACAGCTCATTTCAGTCAGCCAGCTCACATGAAGCAGATGCATTATGTGAAAACACAGCACAGAGTGGAGGAATGATTTGGCATCGAGGTGCCGCACACACAAAAGCATTCAACAAGCTCAGGACAATAGCAGACCTTCTCCCCCTGAACCGCATTAGTTACGGAGCCCGGCACAAGCTTTCATCTGCTACAGTATTTGAGACCAACCGCTGTGCCAACTCTCAGGCACCTCAGACCACGAGGGGAGCATACGGCCAGAGATGGATCAGTCTAAACCCAGAAGTGCACCTGCATTGCAGCAGCAGCAGCAGCAGCAGAGGCAGGCCGCAGCCCATCAGCTACGCAGGCAGCTGATTATTTACATCACACTGAAATCACAAAAATGAATCAGATGGTTTCTTTACATGCATGACGAGCAGCAGATATACAGTTAAGGTGGGCAAAAAACAGCGTAAATAGAAAAACAGCAGTTTATTCTCACATATGACAAACAATAAAGCAAGCTGTCAAATAAAGCTGTTGATATGACTTCATATATTTCCTCCCCATAATGCTTTGCTGTATATAATGTAGAAAATGTGTATGTGACTAGCTGTCCTGTTGAATTTCACATGAAGCTTATTTTACATCATATCATGTTTACGTCCCTACAGCAAATGCACAACAGCTGTAGGCCCCCTGCAAGAACAAGAAGAATGACCACCAGCAGGGGGGAAACCAATACTACCAATAAAATACAAGCAATCCAACGCATGATGACACCCAACAGCCACAGACAGACGAAAAGCATCACAACACACAAGACCAGGTGAAAATCAGTGGACGTGCCGTATGCAGGTAGATGATTGATGGCAGCAGAGGTGCAGGAATGAGCAGCCAGCAGACATAAAACATCTGCTAACATCAGAGCGGTGTCAGGCTCCAACCACACAAACAACAACTGCACGGGGAGACAACATGCCGGATGTTTAAAAAAAGAAAAACAGCAGGGGCTTACCCAGGTGAAGCCATCTGAGAGCACCTGAGGAGTCAGCTGAGAGTCCAAGACCTGAGTGAGGTCTGACAGCAGTGAATAATGAGGAAGAGGACAGCAAACAGATGAGGAGGCTCCGGTGACGAACACGATTATGACCGAGTGTCATGATGCGACACGTTCACAGTGAGCGTGCACACTAAATGCTTCATGGGAGGCCGCAGTGTCAGCAACAAATGTCTCCAACAGAGTTCAGCTAGTACCCAACGAGGTAGCAGCATGTGAGGCCTAAACAGTGTGTGTGTGTGTGTGTGTGTGTGTGTGGGGGGGGGGGGGGGGGGTTTTTTTTCTCTTTTTTTTTTTTTTTTTTTTTTTCCCCTTTTTTGGGGGGGGCACCCTGACCCCCCCCCCTCCCTTGCGCCCAAAACCCCCCAGGGGGA
>JBAJHX010000035.1:18696939-18718994 GCA_037176925.1 Amniataba percoides | reverse complement strand
CCCCCCCCCCCCCCCCCCCCCCCCCCCCCCCCCCCCCCCCCCCCCCCCCCCCCCCCCCCCCCCCCCCCCCCCTCCTAAACGTCTCATCTGTGTGAAAATGGTGCATTTGATGTCCACTTACTTTGTCATGGTGGTGCATCCAGGTGTGTTAGGCAAACTTTTGCAAATTGAATCAGCCAATGGGGGTAGAAACAGTCTCTGTGCGGCTGCTGATTGGCTAATACCTGTGACACACCCACCAAACAATTAAGATAGATGGACAAAAGAGCTTCACAAATAAATGAAGCCAAAACTCCTGCATCGCCCCCTGGTGGCTGGAAGCAGAACACCTGCTACTGATACGTCAATACAGGATAGACACAACATGCTCCACCTACAGATCCACTGCTCGATGTTTAATTAAAAATATCATCTGGCTGAAAATGTCAGTCTTCTGTGTTGATTTTATCTCTGTGGATGACCAAATGGTGCATCGCTTTAAATGCTGCCTCTTCCAGCACCTTTCCTTGGCATAACATAATCCAAACAGCACTCACCATGGCTGAAACTCAGAGGTCATTTCACTCAGTCGGGAACCTCCCCAAGTGAAAAAAAACTATTTGATTGCCGCCGTGGTCAAAATGGACGTCAAATCTGCATCCGAATAATATTTCTAGTGATTTTAAACCTGGATTTTGTTGTTGATGGTGTGAGTATTTCAGAAACTGCTGATCAAATATCTCTGAGGTTCACAGAAAGAGAAAATTCCCACTGAGAGGCATTTCACCGGCAGGTCGGAGGAGAACTGCCAGACTGTTTGAGCTCCTCTCAGCTAAGAACAGGAAACTGAGGCAACTGGACAAGAGAAGATTGGAAAAACGTTGCCTGGTCCGAAGAGTCTCGATTTCTGCAGCGACATTCAGATGGGAAGGTCAAAATTTGGATTAAACAGCATGAAAACATGGATCCGTGCTGCCTCGTATCGACGAGAGGGGGAGATTTTCTTTGCAGCCGCTGGACGTCTCAGTAAAACCTGAGAACTGTTTACACAGCCTACCTGAGTATTTCCGCTGCCCATCCCTGTGTGACCACAGTGCACCCGTCTGTTAATGGCTACTTCCAGCAGCATAACACGCCATATCACAAACCTCAAATCATCACAAACTGCTTTTTTTTTACATGATGATGGGTTAGCTGCACTCAAATGGCCACCAGTGTCACCAGATCTCAGTCCGATGGAGCAGCTTTGGGATGTGGAGGAGAAAATACTCCAGCACCCCGTTGAACCTGCTCGAAGAGGAAAGCAAAAGGACGTCCAGTTTTCTGCCTGTACAAGCCTGTTTTGTTTTTATATTAATCTAAAGAGCACAACCACAGATGGGTACAAATTATTAGTAATATTATTCTATATACTCAAGAAATTCAGTATAATTAATCATAATATTGTGGGAACAGAGTCTGTTGTAGATCACTTCTATCAATGCTCATTTTTTGTGTCTTCATTTTTACCAGTGGCCATATTCATAATATCTCTTTAGCTCACTAAGTCTTAAATCAAGACAAACAGGGTGAGGCCACTTTTGTAAATGGCTGCTTCTTTCCTCTCTGTAGGCATTTAGTTTTTTCAGAAGAAATCACTGCTCAATATTTTTTTTCATACACAGTCTACCAATTGAGTCAGAGATCTTTAGTAATTTGCTAAAATAAACCTGTGTATCAAAACAGACTGAATATATATTTAAAAATGACATTAAGAGAGGTTACAAATTGAGGAAAAACCTGTAATAGAAAAAGGAAAACAACAAATAAAGCAACGCAAATGAAAACAACGACCAGATCTCAACACGATTACACACCCTGGAAGAAGAGTCGTGTTCATTCAAGTTACAGGCACTCGCAGTATCTTTGTAAAGGACCTTTTGCAAGGTTGTGCTTAAATTTGTCAAAATATTTGTATTTAAGTCATATATACAGTCAATTATCATCCATGTAAAGGAGCTTGAAGCTTGTCCAGCACCTCATGAAGACACCTTAAGTCAGGTTTTACTTTAATGTGCTCTGAAATTTCTATTAAAGCAAAATTTAAGAAATGAAGTTCATCTGAGGATCACATCAAAATGAATCCTGTAGTTTCACCGAGTGTGACACTGAGATATTCCACACAGAGGAAAGCACGGTGTCAGCACAAAAAAAACTTGAGGGGGGAGAACAAATATCAAGAGGATACAGTGAGAGTGGCAGGTGTGAGGGGAGGAAAAGGCAGTGAGGGAAAATAGCAAGACAGGCAGTCTTTGTTTAAGGGCTGTAGGCAAGATGAATGTGGCGCGTGTATAAAGTGTGAAGCAAGCGGGGAATCAAGCAGAGGAGAAGGACGCAGAGAGACGGAGAGGCAAAGAGCGAACAGGGGGGCGGAAATAATGGTTGTCTAGGATTAAATGGATGTAAAGCGCCGTCTGCTGTATAGGAGACATTTCAGAAACAAATGGGAGCTCTGCGGATGAAACATCTGATGCTTACTGTTGCTTTAAAATGCCCATCAGCTAAAAAAAAAGGAAATATTTCAAACATCTGCGTGAGCTTTGAGAAACAGGCTCCGCGCCGACCTTGCAACCCGTCATACGTTTCCCTGGTTTCTGCAGCGTCTGACAGGCCTGCTCCGTCTCTTCACGTTACCTTCATCCTCAACCCTCACACAGGCAGGCGTGCACAGTGAGACGCACTTTCTGTGGTCGAGTGTGAGTTTGTGTACATTTCTCAGGCACACACAGGCATCCCGCGCGTCAGATCTGAAATGAGGTGGAAAAGTAACTGCGAAGCCAGACGGGCGCCTGCAGCTATCTCAGGGATGAATACAACTATTCCATTACAAACACCTTTAATGTCGCCACGGTGCGTCTGACTTTGCCACGCGGCCCCGTTAATTCATTTTTTCTTGAAGGGAACGGCACTTTTATTTCTGGATGCAACTTGAAAGTCATAAAGAAAGGCCAAAATGCAATCAGCCAATATGTTTTCTTAATGAGGAGGCATTTAAAAAAAAAGTCTTTCATGGCTTTACACATTAACAAGCACAGAAAATGAGTCCAGATTTACAGAAGCGAGGCGCCGTGGGTGGACGAAACCATCTGTGGTGGCGGGATTACTAAGAATGCAACACACCTCGTTCCCGTAGACTTTATTAATCCGCTCATGTAATCCGATGTCAAGTTTGAGGTAGATCTTTCTTACAAATGATTTTCCTCTAAAAACTCCCATTTTCCTTTAACTGTGTTTCTTAAGGTGGACGTAAAATGTTCCCTCGACGAAGAAGCTATAGCAATCTTGCTTCTCTCAAGCTTCATAAACTTCACAGACACTGCAGAACTCAGCTGCAGCAAAAAAAGACACAAAATATTGTAGTCTGTTTCTGAAACTGTAAATATAAATTTAACTGTTGTTTTAAAACGTTTTGTAACCATTTAAATCTCTTTTACTCAGGATAAATGCATATATTCCCTATGATCAAAGAACAAAAAGATTATTCCAGTATTTAGGGTGTCAATTTGTGCTCATGCACAAAGGAAAGATACATTCAGACTAAATTTTGACATAAGCAGAAGATCTGTATGTATATTTATTTGTTTTTAATGCAAACCAAACCTGCACAGCTCCCAGTCTTGTTGTTCGCTCTGTCTCAAACCTCACTCTTTCCCTCAGGTCTTGATCCTCTTTCAGAATATGAACGAGGGATCAGACATAATTGGCCTGCCTGTTTTTTTGAAAAAGGATCCAATCATCCACCGTCAGAGCTCCTCTGACAATCTGTCACAGCCGTGGCCGCGCCCGGCAGATTCCCCGGCCTTTCTGGTGTTTCTTGCGGTGTGGGCGTGCCGCTGCCTCCCTTCATTCTCCTGATAACCTGCACAGCTGCCACCTATCAGCTCATCACTGCTTCACCTGCACTCTGTTGTTCCGGTCGCTCGCTTCAGGTCTTCTTGATGCGCTGATCATCAAAATGAAATGCTCAAGAAAACATTCATACTTTCATTGAATCATTATTTCTATTCTTCTCTGTGTCACAGTGTGTGATAGTGAATGTTGAGTACACACACGTCTTTAACCAATGCCATTTTAAAGAATATGCATCCGAATTTCTTAAATATTTCTATTTATCCGTTAAGTTGCCTTTTGGTTTTTATGTTATTTTTATACTCTTGATTCATTGAATTATTTATTGGTGCAGTTCCTTTATTGACGTGGCAACTATGACATTTTTAGATATTAATGATCCCCAGCAGACGTATCGAAGTGACTTTTTTGAGCCCAAGAGAAATTACATTTGCGTGTATTCATATTTTTCTGGATGTCCACATCACCAGGCTCGTAAGCCTCATATGAAGCTCTGTGGGGAATTACATGGTGCCCTTGCTCAAAACTTACTTTGGAAAATGTTTTTTTTTTCCTCTAAAATTCCTTCACAAAGCACCATAAAAAAAGATCACAACTGGGATCATTTAAATATTCAAACACTTTCTGTGGAGCAGGCAGTCATGCAGCGATGAGTCACCCTGTCTTTCTGTGTCACCGTCTGTCTCTTGAGCGCTCCCTCTTTTCCTCCCACCCTCATCCTCCCCTCACATTCTGTAATTTCATTTTACTCGTACACTCATCTGCAACACTTATGTGTGTTTTTCATATTGTCTCCTTACCCAAATAAACAAGAAAAAGATCAAAATTGAACAATAACTGTAACTATAGTCATTTGCCTGCCGTCTGTGCACTGTTTCAGTTGAGATCCCTTTTTTTTTTTCAATTAATGGCATCCCGTCTTCTGCTCCAACAAAGCTGTTTTCTTCAATCTGTCTCATTAACACAAAGAACTTCTCCTCTGCTTTTTGTCCTCTTCTTTGTAAAATTGGTGACATTATCTTATGATGCACACCGAGCGCTGACACTGTGCTGACAGGCTATGACAGCGACGAGTGTAGCGCGGAGGCACGAGGTGCTTTGTCTTAATGAGCTGCCATCCAGCCTGACTTCCCCTCCACCTGCGATATGAGAGTTTCCTCTCTCTCCATCTGATTCATCTCAGGACTGACTTCTGCGGGGGCCTGTCTCCCTTTGAATCTGTTATCTGTTTTTTTTTATGTTCTCTTTTGAAAATCTTATGTACTTTTTCATACATGAGTTCACTTAAACAGGCCACAAAAGAGCTGAAGAGGGCAAAGGAACATTTCCATTTCTTTCTTTTTTTTATAAATTGCACTTTCCCACAAACACCTGCCTCCATCTGTGACCAAGTGCCCAACCTGCGGCAAAGCAGCCTTGTGAAGCAGGCGACCTTGTCTCTTCTGGCCTACATTATCAGGAGTGTGCCATGGAGAGGGTCCACTAATGCACACTAATCCTCCAACACAATGACCCCAATCCCTTAAATCTGTCAATAGGGAAGCTGATGCTCCAGATTAGAGATCCTGCTGTAATGATACGGAGGGACTCGACTCCTGTCTTGTTGTTTGCAAGACAAACTCGCCAGGTTTATGATTTACATACTTCATTATGCGCAAAGTAGCCCAATGGATCTCAGTGGATTATTGCCAGAATAATGTAACTGGGATTAGACTTCATTGTGCTGTTTCCCCAACCTCTCAAGACAAACTCCTGTTGCAGCCAAAAGCTTTCATGATGAGAGTAATTAACTGAATTACCCTCTCAGAACCGTGATGAAGCCAAATGCTTTACGCAGACGGCACAGACCATTTGGAAGGTGCTCAGCTTATATGTGGGGAAACCCAGGCGATGGGTGAAAAAATAAAAGTCTGAGGCTGCAGGATTTGGGTGGAAACGCACACTGAGACGTATTCTGTCCTCCCATTGTTGTCATACAAACTGTGCAGCTTTTTATATCTTAATCATTACTGTGTCAGAACTTTTGAGTTCTGAATTCTGCATCCTGTAAGATACAGCAGGTCCGCAATCAAAGATGCCGGGCCACGATGCGCCGCAGAGACAGCTTTGAATCACTGCTTATCTCCGAGGGGAGTTTGTTTACTTTTTCCTGCCGCTGCCGGACAGATAAATCGACTGGAAAGGGGAGAGAGTTTATACACATACAAAAATACTGGGCCTGTAGGTAGGGAATTTGGAAAAAAGTTATTAAAATTGCTTTTATCAACACTCTAAATCCACCCGCTGCCGTTGTGCAGCAGGGAGTGACGACGCTCGCTGTCACATCCACAGCTGCCAATTCCTGAGGTGTAGGGCATCAGATTATCTCAGGCTCCTTTAAGCTGGGGACGCTGTTTATGCATCGCGGCTCCCAGAATGTAATTTTGAGGAGCGTCGCCGTGGTCACCTCAGAGACACAGGAAGGAGGACGGAGAGAAAGAGACAAATGAGCCGCGAGTTATCATATGCAAGCCGTCGCCATTGATAAAATACCTGTAATTCTCTGGGAGCACTGTAACAATGCACAAAGTGTGAATCGCCTCCTCCTTTTCAATGTATTTCTATTACTCTCTGTGCAGCAGTTCTTCAGTGCTGCAGCTCACAATCCAAACATTGGCAGGCACATCAGATACTTTGCTGCCTGTGCGACGTTTCTCTGAATGACATCAGCCTTAAATCACATTCAAAAGTGATTAAACGTAATTAAATCCCACTGATTCATAGCAGATCTTTAAGTCTGTAATCCAAATCATTCATTGTGCTTTCCTATGGATGATACTTCACTATTTTAAAAGAACAATGAGTGAATTAAAGTTCAGCTGTAACGAATGTTTCCATTTGTTCTTTATTAATAGGATCTCGTAGGAAATACACATCACATTTTGGTTTCAAAATAAGAGGATGTCACATCGAAAAAGGCATCATCGTTTTTCATTCACACAAGAAAAATCTTGGAGTTTGAATATGTATTGCTCTGTGTCAAGAGACCAAGATTGGACATTTTTACAAATTGTAGAACCGGGCCCCCAGGAGAAGCCCCGAGCTCAAGGTAACTTGGTTTAAAAAATTCAGAAACAATGTCCACTTCAAACTCAGCACAGACTATATTTGCATAGCATGCATTTGATTTGAATAAATATCTGGTGAAGACTACAGTGACAGATTGCTCAAAATAACTTGATAAATGTTGCATATTCTCTGACAAATTGCACAGACTCTGCAGGTATTCTCCAGAGGAATCCTAGAAAAAAAAGTACAAAAGGCTGGAAAGGAATAGAATTACTTACTAGAAATAATCCCTCTCATACTGCATTTACCCTGACAACTAGTAATACCTGCTGGTTCTACAGGGGCAACAGAACTGTACAAAAGTAACAGGAGGTGGTGAAATTCATTTGTTTTGTGTTAGAAATGTAGAAATAAGTAATGGTATAGATATATGTATATTTACAACATCAGATCTGGACATCACAGCTTTTTTAACATGAGAATCTTGCATTATGAGGATAAAGCCAAGTCTTAAATCTTAAAAAAAATAGTAATAATAATCATAATACAGTATCCCTTCATTGTCCTTCACGGGTACACCGTTACATAATGTATTTACAGGCTTTTGCTGAGCACATTTTTTTCAATATAAAATGTCCTTTATCTAATCTCAATAAATACATCCCCTAAAGTGATTTATCTTTTATCAAAAAACTAAAAGCCAGCTTCTCTTCTCTTCAACATTCAACACCAGAACATCCTGTGTTTGTACACTTCTTTGTTCTCTTTCTTCCTCACTCATACTCACACACACACCTCGACAAACCCCAACACACCCCAACACACCTCGACACACCCCAACACACCCCAACACACCTCGACACACCCCAACACACCCCAACACACCTCGACACACCCCAACACACCCCGACAACCTCACTGGGGCTCTCCGAGAGGTTTGACTACAGGCCACGGCATGTCGGGTAAAGGTGTCTGAGGCTGAGCCGGGACCTGGTTCTGCTGCTGCTGCTGTTGGTTGGCCCAGTTCAAGTCCACGCCGTTCTTCTTCAGCGCGGCCAAGTGCTTGATGTCCAGCGTGGTGAAGGTGGTGAACTGGACCTGGTTGCGCTTGCTGGTGGGGGAATGAAGCGGCTCGTTGCGGTGCGGCCTGGCCAGCAGAGTGGCCGAGCGGTTCGCCATGGGGTCGATGGCCTTTACCTGAAACTGCTGCTGGGAGCTGCTCCTGCTGCGGCCCAGCGTGGCAGTTCTTTCAGGGACGGCGGGGACGCTCACGGTGGGCAGGCTGGTCTCCAGCCGGCGGTGATCGATGGAGTCCACGGAGTGACGGGACTCCAGGGGGCGATGACCTTCACGTTTCAGCGTGGACGTCTGAGCTGGGGCACCTGGGGCGGGGCCGCTGTGGTTGTTGCTCCCCAGCCACACCCAGTCGTGCTTGTGATCCTTCGGGTCCCCACTGGGGGGCACGCCTGCCTGTATGGGGGTCTTGTGGCTGCGGAAACAGAGGTTATACGACGCACAGTTGAGCAAAAAAGCCAGTATAGCTACACAGGAAACCCCCACCAACGCGTACATGCCGATCTCCAAGTCCGACATGGCCCTGAAGGTCCTGATGAGGTCGCTCTCAATTACTTTGGGAGTTTTAGATTTAGGCTCCTTCTTCGGTGTGACTTCAGCTTTAGGGACGTCTTTGTTAGAGGGTGAATTGGGGTTATCGAGCATGTTCCCGTAGCTTTTTTTCTGCCCTTCTTCTTTCCTCACTAAACCCACTGTTGTGGCCACGGGCCTGGTGGTGCTCGGTGGTGTATTCAGGCCAGTTTTTCTCATAGTTGTGGTGGCAGTCGATGAAATGACGGCATACGTGTTGCCTCTCGTAGCTCTGGTTGTGCTTCCAATCCAGACGACGTGTGGCGGCGCGTATCTCGAGGTGGTGCTTTCTGCCAGCGTGGACTCTCGCTGCTCAGGCGCTGCGCTCCTGACCAGCCACTTATCAGCATCTGTGACGGCATGCTGCGAGGTTTTAAGCTCACCCACCACTTCTGATGCACCGCCATCAGCATCTCTGTTTCCATCAGTGCCAACCCCCCCTCCAGCTCCTGCTGTGACTCTGCTGCTGCTCTGGAAGTTGATCCTGAGGAGCCCCGTGCCCACTGCCAGCTTGCTCTTCCTCTTGGACTTCTGGCACTCCTCACAGATCCTCAGCTCCACCCTCACTAGCGCCCCCTGGCCTTCGCCTTCACCTTGTGCAACGACGAACGTGGACTGCGGCGTGCGGCGCACCGTGGCCACCCCCTCATCTGGGGTGGAGACCGTCAGAGAGTAGATGCTGCGGTCGAACACCTCCAGGGGAACCACGGCGCCGTCGCTGAACTGAACCCAGCAGCTTACCATCGCTTCCTGAAAGAAAGACAAAGAAAGAAAAGACAAATATCAGACTGTGAAAACCAGGAACTTTATTACTTTTCATGTTCATGTGCAGAGAAGCAGGTCAGAACACATGCAGGAAATCAATATCACCCCCTCCCCCACTTTCAGTGAGAGCTATATTCCCATGATTGTTAATAACACCAAATTGCCTATGCTAATCTCTTTATGATTACACTCAGCAGGGTGCTATTGTACCATAGATTACAGTCATAGAATGAAATATAATTTAACCTAAGTGGATAAAGAGAGCGTAATAGAAGTCCTTTAAGCAAGAACAAAAAAAAAAACAGTGATGAGGGTCATGCTACGAGCAGAATTAGCTGGTGCCATCACATTAATACACAATGACCTATTTCCTGTTTGCTAATGTGAGCCACTGGGTCGCCACAGACCTAACCTATATTTTGGGTTTGAATACATTATGAATCACCCCGGGCAAAACATTAACAGCTTGCCATCGCAGACACAATTGGCTGGTCATCTGCACTGGCTTGGTTCTAACAGTTTGTTATTGACGGCGGCAGGCCGGCCGCGGTGACAGCGCGCTGTAGGTAAAGTGAGCTGTCGTTCCAGCAGCTATGGACCGCCTAATTGCTGCCCCATGCCTGTGTCTGGGAGCTGGTTTAAAATGGGCAAGCTGCCACGGCTAAATGTGCGAGCGAGCTTTTAAAATGATCATCTGTGCACCCCGCGTGCCTCTTCCGCTCTCTCACACAGCATGGCGGACCGCCGATGATGGCCGAGGCTGTGAGCGCAGCGAGTTCACAATCTGAGAGGCAAAGTGGAAGCACTGTCGCGTCAGTCTGCTCTGCTGCGGACGCTCTTATAATTCACATCCTCTCCGCAGATGTCATTATATCTTTGCTGGAAATCCAACATTTAGGCTCTGTTAATAACGTACTATTTTATTGTTGCATGTTTAAGTTGTCATTTCAGTCCCCGAGTTGTTCTGAATGATGATGTTTGTGCTGCCTAAACTGCCTCTGCTCCCTGTGCAGGAACGACTGGAGCTCAGTGGAAGAAGCTTAAGAAGTTTAAAATAGTGTGAATATCGCCATAATGTCATATGATATTTGTAATTCTGCTGTTGTAATGTGAGTTTAAACAGCTAAAAAACATGTTGGTGCAACAGTCAGTGAACCTGTACTGCTTACACATTTCACACTATAATTAATAACAACATTGGGTAAAATAATCCTAGACAATGCTGGGAACAGTTATGGTAAATATCACTATGGTATTGAAAGCAAAGTTTCACAACGCCCTAACATGAGCTAAAATAATTTTTCTTAAAAATAAGTGGACTTGCACAGCAGGACTCCTCTGTGAACCTCACGGGAATAAGTGATGTATTTTACAGGTTACATCGGTGCCAACTTCCATCTCCAAAGAAATTTCTCTCTATTTTCCTTCAAAGAATCAAGATTGATTTTTCTCCCTTTATTCAGAGTTGCAACACTTCTCTCGAAACTTCTCCCTACTTTCAGGATGCCGCTTTCTTTCCTCCCCTCCGTTAAGATGCAATTCCCCATCATCCACCTCTCTGAACAACCCTTTGTGTTCAGAATATTTTGATCCTTTGCATGATCACTCTGTATTAACCAGCATTACCTGAAATCTGAAATGAAATGTTCTTTTCAACTCTCCTGTTGCTACAGATGTCTTTCCAAATACTTGTTGAAACACGAGCGCTGATGCCAAAATACAGTATGATGGAAGCAATTTGTCTCCCTGCTGGTCACAATGCTTCCAACAATGCACTCTCCTGATGCATGTGTATGGCCCGGGTGATTTAGGATCTAATTGAATTAAATCAAAATTAAAATCAATCAAATCAATGATTCACTTAAACTGGGTTAACAACGCCTGCAATAAAGGCAACTCCTTTGGCTCCAGCCTGACTATGATTAAGTGCTAAATCCTAAATCTAAACCTAAGATCAATACTAAAGTCCTCTATAAAAGCTTTGATTTGCATGTGGGAGAATCAATGAGCAGCCACACAAATCTTTTTTTTTCTAATCTGCTAACAGCGCAAGAAGCGTGTTGCTCTTAAAATGCAGGTCTGTGAGGACGCTGATATTATTTATGCTGTTGCCTTATTATACACGGATCTGTGAGTGCTGAATAAAAGGAGGAACCTTGTCAGTGGAAGTCGCTGATGGATGTCAGGGGCTTGCTTGTTAAATGCCCACACTTTTACAAGACAAGAAAAAGGGATTTTTTTTGAAGACTTTGCACATATGAACAAAAGCATCGCTGCTTAGGAGGGAAATATCTTGCTTGTTAAAGAGCCAGTAAATAATTAGACAGAATAAACAGACAAAAGCATAGTTTAGCCTTCAAAGGTGCTGCATTGCTTACTTTATTTTCTAATATAGAAAACTTCGGACTGGTAAATCTTTCTTTTTATGTGATGTTTTAAAGTTTTCCTTCAATTCCTTCTTGTCTATCTATGTCTATCTATTTTCAAAATCGGAATAAAAGCACAATATGCCCTTAATCCAGGTAAGGACACTTATTATCTCACACTGAATTTAGAGTTTATTGTTGCATGAATGATTTGCTGCTTTGCTTTATTTCTTGTGCTTTATGTGATTTTGACATTCTGTTCAATGGCCCTTCATGTGGCGAGGCTAAAAATGTAAAACAGGCACAAAAAGAGACAAGTATCATCACGCACAGCTGAGCTATGCCCCGCGCTTTCATGCTTTGTGTGTTGCAATTTCCCAGCTGCTTACCTGTTTGAGCTGCGTGATCATCTCCCGTGTGGTTGCCGTGGCGACCACGGCCCTGCTGCTCCCGGGGCTGAGCTGCAGGGACAGAGAGAGTCCGGAGACCAACTGCACCCCGAGCTCTGTCACGCTCACTTTGTCGTCCACCACCCTGATGCTCCTCTCGGCCAGGACGGACGACGTCAGAGGGGACAGCACCTGCAACGAGCACACCCTCATCGTTATACTGCAACTCCTGAAACTACACACACACACACACTCATCGTGCCTCACCTGTACACTAGTAGTGCCCACAGCCCGTCCCTGCAGCACCACCCCATCCTGCACCCTCGCAACATCAGGATCTGCCACTTTTAGGGAAGAGCGGACAAGATTGGTCACATCCACCTGTCAATCAAAAGAGAAAAGGAAGAGAAAAACTCACTGACTTTTTAACATTATGGTTACCTGAAATTGCTGGAGACATATTTTAACTTTTGTTAAGACCATTAGATATTTTTACCTTCCAATCAGGACCCAGGAAGTACTCGACAGGCTCCGCCCCCGTTAGCGGGTCGGGCATCACCTCTGCGTCACTCTGGGTTACGAAGTGTGTGAGCACCCTGAGCGTGGAGTGCTGGTACTGCAGCATGCAGCCCCTGCCCTTCCTCATGTCCTCGTCTTCCTCACTGTCCCACGTGGACCTGACACACAAAAGGTCAGTGGATTATTTCACGATTTTACTTTCGAAGGGGAAGTTTTATGAGATGAGATTTATTTTTTGTTTTCTCGCAGGGAGTCGTCTTTGCGTTTGCATTCTTAATATGAAGTTGCAGTCAGCAGTGAAGACATGAAACAGGGGGCAACACCTAACTGTGCTCTCTCCAAAGGTAACTATATGATTTAAAATGAAAAATCAAAGTAGGATATTTTAGGTTTTATATCATTTCCCTTCAAACGGAGGAAAAAAAGTCTCATTACTGGGGAAATGTCGCCACCTATTGGTCACACTGTCACATGCAGTTGTTTTCCTCCGAGCGTGTCATGCTTCTTTCCGTCGCGTCCCCTCAGCGAGCAAGCTTTCTAGTTAGCTAGCTAACTTGGTTATGGGCTTTGGACATAGCGAATTTTTTCATCAACCTCAGTCGCCACCCTCCGCCATCAGCCCGTGGGACAGCTGAGAGAGGAGAAATGTGTGATGAGTGCGCAGGAGGAGAGCAGGGAAAATTGGTGAGAAGAGGATAGAAGTGAGAGAGGAAGCCTGGATTTGAGGAGTGGGGAAGAGAGAATAAAGGGAGGCATGAAAAAGACAGCGAGGAAAAGAATAAAGAATCTGAAATGAGACATGAAAATTTGCAGAGAAAGCAGGTGAGGAGGAAGAGGGACAAGTGATGAAAATGTCTTGAGAAGAAGCAGCGAATAACAAAGGCGGAGCAGAGAGATGTAAGAGAATAAGATGTGCATTTAATCTTTGTTGGATCTCCAGTTTATGATCAGAAATGTTTTTTGTTTTATCTCTGGAGCTGAGAAAGTGACAGAAGTTTGGAAGAAAAAAAGAGGGGGAAGATAATAATATGTGCTCATATTGTTCATCTTGCTGTGCTGTTCCCACAAGAAATCGTAATACAATTGCAGTAAATGTTCTTCTGTTTGCCTAATATCCAATTCTGAGTATCGATGACCACATTTACTTGGCATCGTTGGGGATTCTTGATTTGCAATTAGAGCAGCCCAGATTATTATAGTATGGATCCCAGTGCAGCAGATTTGTCAGCTTCACATTCACCCTGTGAACTCCAGCATAGTATAAAAAAAATAGGTTTTAGATTAGTAGTGCTGTTTAAGCCAAAATCTTAGCCTAAAAAAGAAAAATCTCTCCAAGTATGCCGAGACCCCCCTTGGTTTTGGGATAAGCCCTGAATGTTTACAACATCTGTCTCCGCCCCTGTTTTGGGACAAATCCAGGGTGGCTTTCTCCCCCTGCATCTATTTAATACAGAGGACTACCACCCGCATTTGCACTGCACTACACATTTACAGATATGTAGATTTTTGTTCACTGAAGAATAAATTCTGTGTGATGTGAATTTTAAGAATAGTTCTGGGCAGCCTGTAGCTCTAAATACACAGGCTGTGAACTCCAGAATATCCTGGAGGCCGGCGGTGTGGGTGCTGATGCTGCAGCGACACAAAACATTTGCAGTGACCTTTCCTCCTAAATGAACTGAAGTTAAATTTACCAGGATCCCACGTCTGTCTGGTTTGTTTTGGGAGATAGAGGTTAAGCTGTGAACCATCCTCGAGCCCCTCAGCAATGATCATATAATTATCGTACACGCAGCTGGTCTGCCACGCGCTGCACTACAGGTGTGCTGGAGGGTTTGTGGATGTGCTTTCACTCTGCAGGCAGAGAGCTACTGTCAAGAGCTACAGTCCAAATAAACATCATTATTATATAGCCTAAGGTCAGAGCTTAACATGCAGTGGAGACGGTGCTTGAATTAAATAAATGTGACTCTACACCAGACAGCAAACTAAATTTCCTCAGTCCCTTTGTCAGGCTCCCTCTTCCACCCACGGAGAATTAACAGCCTTTATTTCAAGTTATATTCACCCATTTGCCTTACACGAGTCTTTGAAATGACACCATTCACAGCATGGGAAATGGATTTAACTGTGTTTCTGTAGTTTTTCCAAATCTGACTTCCTGATTTCCAAAAGCATGTGAAAACAAAAGTTTGTCTTTTCTTTCTCCTTTCTCTTTGCCATGGTAACTCAGCTCCTTTATTTGTTCCTTTATCACCTCAGTGAGTCATCATGCCCTTCATGGGGGTTGCCGTTCTGCTAATTAACATCAGACTTATTATCATACATTATTATTGTTATCCAGGTTAATTAAACTTTGTGACTTTTAACAGTTCACCAGCATTTCTTTATTTTTTTTAATACTTTCTTTTCAAATATAAACAAAATAAATGCATCATTTTAGCATTGTTTCCAAAAACCTTTTTGATAAGGAGAGCATGCTAATTTCCATAGTAAAGCATCGCATTTTCTGTGTGCAATCTCTGAATTAAACAGCAGTTATGCTGCTGAGATTAAGATTAGTGAAATTACTGAGTAAACTCTCTAAGTCTTTCCAAAATACCACAGCTTCACACATACAAGTAGCTTGTAAGAACATCTGTTGTGACACACCCAAAACACATTTCAGATGCTGCACATGGATTCATTTAGCTTCTCAAAAAGTGAGAGAGCTTGTGAAGAAAAATCTTGTGAATAATTCTGAACCTTGAATTGATGGTTGCACAACACTGTCTTGATCTTCCCACGAGGCCTCATTTATAGTCGTGTGTTAGTCTAATTGCCACCTTTCTTATTTATGTATGTGTGGCTTGGGGCACTCCTGCCCACAGCCAGAAAGAGTGAGTAGACTCTGGTTTTCAATTGATGTGGACCTTGGTTATCATTAGAGCAGCTGTTTATAAATGTGGCAAAGACATCTGATCACTAAGGGTATTCCTGAGGAAATTCCTTGGTTGGAGATATGAAAAAAGTGCTTCTTAGAGTGTTTGTAGGTATCAAATGAAGTTGGGGAGATGGAGGCCTCTAAAGTTGTAGTCCCATGTCAGTTTGTTAAAAACTAACTGACGTTCCAAATTAATTTTCTCACCATCTTAATTCAAAGAACACACATGTAGAAGTACAAATAAAACTGAAACAGACATTGTAATACATTCATTTTTTTCATCTTATACCCTGAAAATGAGCTACACTGATCCACCGAGAGAGCCAGCTGCATCGGTAAGGATCAAACAAATGTCATCTGCATAGAAACTTATTTTACGTATGATCTGACCCACTCGAAGCCCCCTGATATCAGGATCTGTTCAAACAATCACTGCTAAAGGCTCAATACCTAGAACAAAGACAGGAGGACTCAGCGGGCAACCTTGGCTGCTGCCTCGGGCGATGTAATATCCATCGCAACTGATCTTGGCCTGGGGCATAAAGTACAGTATCCAAACCAAGTTAATAAATCAAGTGCTGAAATTGAAGGTGGGAAGGATCGATCAAACACCTTTTCTGCATCTAGTGATACCGCAATGCTGGGATCACCACTTATGTTCATATTACTTATGTTAAATGATATATGCAAAAGTATGGTAGACAGATAAGCCCATTTAGAATTCATTTGGTGATCCAAAATAGGAGGAAGACTGGCCGTTATATATTATTTTGTGTGTAAAGGTAATGAGGGAATGATTCAGGCAAGCTTTGAGTTTTAGAGGCCAGGTTCTGGACTTTTATAAGAAACGAAGTGAGCTTATAAAATTCAAGCAGGAAGCTGTCATATCAGGAGATTTGATGATCTTTATTTCCATGGCAATGAAAAAAGGTCTCCATCTAGTTTATCCCATTCTTCATTTGTGAGGTTGGACAGCTCTATAAAGGGAAAAGGACATTTCAGTGGTCTGAGATGTCTTTCAGCAGTTCACTAGTATAGAGCTGAGAATAGTATTTATTTAAAGAAATCATTCATTTCCTCAAGATTGGAGGTCTATGCTGTCCTCATTTGTTTGAAAAGTATTTATGGTTTCCCTCGGCTTTCAGATGCCAAGACCTTGTGTGGTTTATCTCCCAGCTGTATAACATATGTACGTTTCTGGTAAAACTGCCTTCTTACAGTGTTGAATCTGAGCTTTTTGTTGACAAGTGAAAGCTAGACTGTGTGTGTTCTCGCTCCAATGATAATATTTCTCTCTCCAGTCAGGATAATTGTGCTCTGAATTTCTTTTTTGAGGCCAGTTGTGAAAGATGATTTGGTCCTGTAGAAAGGCCTTCAGGGTGTCCCAGGGTATAAACTCATTTGGAGCAGTTTGGCAGTTAGTGTCACAGAAAGTGTTGATTTGATTCCTTATAAATTGACAGACGCCATCTGTATAAAGTCATTTATATGCCCCCCCGGTTCTATCTGGGATAAGTATTGAGGTCTGCACTAACACTCTGCTTCCTATATGTTAACTGTGCCGCCAAAAGGAAATGATGTATGTATTTGTGTTATAGGCACATGAGTAAAAGGAACATTTTCCTGTCTTAGAGGTGGAGTTGTCTCCAAATATCACACAAGTTTAGGTCCTCTGTAAATCATATAATGTGTTTGGCTGCAGATATTAAGCATGGTCCATGATTCAGAGCACATATTGCCATTTAGTATGACATATCTACGGGATCTCTTGGATACACAGCATAGTGTGGTTTTATTAATAAGTGAATATCACTGTACTCCTTTAGAGTTGAAGGAAGAGACATACAAATGGCCAAACCATTCCCTTTTTAATTTTATATTTTTTCAGATATCGAAGCACTTGTTTGTTCATTTCTGTTCGCCAGTGCTCTTTATTTTGATCTAATTTGAAACCAGCAGAGATAAAATAACAGTGGAAGCTTTCCTGCAAATAATAATCTGTTACACGCCCACACAGAGGAGCGAAAGCAACGCAGGTGCAGGTGCGAGGATGTTTCATGTATCAACACTCTTTAAGTAAGTAAACAGAATTTAAGTTTCATGCATGAAGCCCAAAGGCTAATATCAGTCAGTTCTGCTGCAAACAAACAGAGAAAAATCCCAGTTGCTTCTCTGCCACATGCATGGCATCTGCACAGCACAGAAAATTCAGCTTTTTTTCATCATGAGCTGAGACTGGCCATTATAATCACTGAAACAATTCACATTTCTGACCTAGTATCTGTCTGTGTCCGGGGCTGGGTATTGAATGTTTTGGGAAATGAAAGTCCCAAAGAGTTTTTTACCCCGGAAACACACCATCAGTCGGCCATCATCATTCGTATTGAGTGAAAAATAATGACTTTACTGCAAGTATTGAGTGAAATTCCACTAACCTTTATCTCTAGGGCAAATGTGTTGCTCTCTGCAGTATCCAACCCACTAATGCACCAAACTCATTTGTGATGTGTTTATGACTGAATACATACAGAGTAGAGCATAAAAAATATATCATAAACATACTTCTCAGTGTGCTGTAATCCAATACAACATCACCACCAACAACAGATCAAAGATTACATACAGCTGAGCCCACAGCTCTCTGACACTGTCGACAAAAGCTGATTATTATAAACTTCACAAAGACACAGTCAGATTTCTTGCATGGCTTATCCAGTATCATCTGCTGTGAGTGATGATTTCTCCTTTTAAATCTCTCTAAGGGGGCAAATTTATAACCCCAGTGATTGGTTGCTTTTATATAAAAACACAACTTAAACATATTTATTTTGACAGGAAACACCAAGCATAACAAATATCATGAAAAGACAAGAGCTGTAGGAATCTATCATATTCATTATTACTGAAAATGTGAATAATAAGCCTTTTTATCCAGAGATGTGGATTTTAACCTTCTTACATGGAGTGACTTAATGTCCTCCTTGAGTCTGAAGGTACAAAAAAGGTGCAGTGAAGCCTCCTTAATTTCTTGATAACTATTAAAGTTTGAATTGATCTGACAAGCAAAACACGCAAAGATGAAAGATGATACAGCAAATTATCAAAAGACTGTGCTGAAGGTGGCAATGAGCAAAAACGTTTGCTAAAAAAATAACATATGCACTTGTTTTGTTTTCATTTTGGGCTTTAAATGGTCGAGCGTTAATGCTCTTTGGCCAGCTTTAGTTCAGCCCACTGTCAGCTGAGAGGTAAAGAGTTTAGTAGTTGACTTTGCAAACATGAAATCAATGATCCCTAATCACAGTCAGTGTGGCAGCATCGTTGTATCAAAGGTTTAGCTGCATTTGTGTTGTCTTTTAAAATCAATAAATGATCAGTCACGTCTAACGTTTGCCATCTCACTGACAGATGGAAAGATTTTAATTAGTTGTTGTTTGTTGGACTAGAAATACGAAGTTAAGAACTTGGACTGGACTTTAGACTAATAAAACAACAACTGTCTGACACATTTGCTTTAAACTTTTCCAGTTGCAAATAAAAAACCCACCAGTCTTACCTCCTGTTGCCCGTAGTCACAGGGACCCTCCAGCCTTTTATCTGGCTGAGCTCGGGGTCGGCCACTTCGATGAGCAGAGGCAGGCGGGGCATCCACACGCTCATCTCCAGCTGGGCGCTCAGGAAACTGTAAGTAAAGTTGAGCATCACCCTGCTCTTCCCTCTGGTCTCCTTCCCGTTGACGTACACGTAGTCACATCGCTCTGACACCTGCACAAGACGAACAAGAAGAAACCAAACAGAGGAAAGGTGACTGCCCGTGGTTTGAACCTCACCAAGGACCTTACACAGTCAGAGGGCAGCGCTTCCTGCCATCTGTCACTCTATAAATATATTGATATTGGGTGAGAAAGTGATTTAAAAAAATCACTTTAGAGTCACTGGGCTAGAGTTGGGACTGAACTTTTTCTGGACATGCACTAGCGGAGGTTTTCCATGTAAAGCCCCGTGGAAAATGAATAAGAAAGTTTTTAGTAAGACCTGACAGAGAGAGGAGAGAGAGGGGGAAACAGAGGCGACCAACACAAATCAGCTAAAACCACACAGACACACATTTTATTTCATTTCATTCACCTGCCACCAAGTCTGGCCGGGGAATCAACAGTGTTGCTGTTTGTGTCATGTAAAATGCACAGCCGCGGCCTCTATGAGACTGTTATAGAATATAAATTAGCTGTGTTTTTTTTTTTTTTTGTACGATTGCTCCTGTAGCGGCGTGCTATAGGTGGGAGCGCTGCGGTCCCCCCCACCAGTGAGAGCAATGAGCTGAGACACAGCAGTTGGTGTGTTTTATTTAAGATTGGAGGCCTATCTCCACTGCCGCCTCACTTATCTTAACAAACCAGTGGCTCCACAGAGGTAATTGGAGGGCAGTAGACTGGAGAATAGAGTGTAGCACTGGAGAGAGGGAGGTGAAAAGAGGGAGGCGGAAAAAAAAAAAACCCAGAGGAGGAACTACTTCCAAGGTAAGTCAACTTGAACTCCCGTGGAAGTGTTGAGGGGGAGCAGCCTGTGAGTCTTTTCCCATCATCCTGACTGGTCTCGTGCAGCTCTGCTCTACAACTACAAATACTGTAAAATCAACTGAATGAGTGTTTGTTCAACTTTTTAATGAGACATGCTGATAAGAAACATCACAATTTAAACCCTCAAAGTCTTTCTGCATCAAGAAATCAGTGTCTCCTTGAGCATTATTATATAGCTGTGGACTGAAAGTGCTGCATCTTAAACTCATGATTTTTACATGAATTACTCCATCAAGTGCACTTGACATCACAGCTGCCTGCTCTGAAAACCATTTTTCTGTGTCACAGAAATCTGAGTGTTTTATTCGCTGTTTCAGACTTCCATTGTTTCCTTTTCATTCCAGTTCGATGTGAAAATCCATATGCAGACTCTCAAAACTCGCTCTGATTGTGAGGCAATTACAACACACACAATTTCTGTGTTAATTATTGTCATTTAGAAAATTATGAGTGGGCACAGTGAGGACTTTTCGAATCCATCTGCAATTTTTCACCTCAATGTATTTATTTAAATCTTTATTTAGTCCCACGAATCTCACAGAGATCAAGATATCTTTCTCAAGAGGGACCTGTTCACAACATACAGTCCACAATGTGGACAAATGTACTATTCAAATATATAAAACTAAGGGTATGCATTGTGGAAAATAAAGTACAGCTTTCGAAGTATTCAAGTATGATGTTTTCAAATAAAAAGGCATGAGCAACATCTCTCATCTCTAAAATCATGTTTGATTGGCCTTCTGATACAGTACAGAAATAACTAAAGCTATTTCGAGGAGGCTGCTTACTCTAGGAATCTAGATATCCCGTCTTTAAGAAGAAATAAATAATCAAAATATTAAAATATGGGTAACTGTTTAATGTAAAAACCCAGAGTAAGCTTTTTTTTAGATTGTTTTAACAGCAGAAACTTTTTCAAAAAGTTGAAAAGAGCCTTTTCCTTAAGAAGTTGGTGGAGCCCAAATCAGAGCAAAAAAGGAGCGTGAACATTGAATTTTCACTCTTCATGCGGCTACGGACGCAACCGTTTTCCACAACAACTTTATAATATGATGATATGTGATAACGTGTCAATATGTCGGCTTGTTTGACCGACATCAAGTGGTCAAAAAAAATCGATAAACGTTGCTTTAAATGGCTGAAAAGTGCAACCACACCATAACACACACACACACACACAGAGCCGGTCTTATGGTGGTACATAGCTAAAGAGATGTGTGCTGTATGTGAATCGATCCTTAATAGACAGTCCCTCGTGACACTTATGGGATAAAAGAAAAGGTTTATGGTTTCAAGCTTCACTTCATCTGGTCGGTGGCGTCGCTCTGAGAGGGTTCAGTGGCTTCAGGAAGTGTGAGAGACCATTCAGGGACACAATAATAACTGGATTAAGTTCCTCTTCTGATACAGAAAATCATTACAAACACAGTCTGCCTCTCTTTGGCGCTCTCTCTTCAGCTCGCACTCTCTCTGCCTCGCGCTCACAAAGCCACCGGCCACCGTGTCGTCTAATGGAAAATTATATAATTTTTTTTTCTTCTTTTTCTCTGGTTCTCGTCTTAGTCTCTCTGCTCTTACTGTCCCAGTGACACGGATCCATTACACAAAGGTCAAATCACTGCGCTCGTGGACTGAGTGGTGGGATCATGAGCTCAGTCTCTTAATGCCATATGGAAGAGGCTGCTTTTATCCACGACGCATTGACACACACACACACACACACATAGACTAAAGCTGGACCTGTTGAGCATGATGGCACGGTGACAGCCGATGTGGGGATCTTATTTTCCAGTGCCATTTACAAACAGTCATTTTTCCATTTGTTTATGACACATTGAACCGATTAAATACTTTTCATGTATATTGTAAAACGTAAGAGGGTTCTGGGTTCGACTCCCGGTTGAGGCAGGCCCTTCTGTGTGGAGTTTGCATGTTCTCCCTGTGTCTGCGT
>JBAJHX010000035.1:18680283-18696839 GCA_037176925.1 Amniataba percoides | reverse complement strand
GGGATAGGCTCCAGCAGCCCCGTGACCCTGAGTGCAGGATGAAGCGGGTTAGAAAATGGATGGATGGATGGATGGATTGTAAAACGTGCAGAAACAGTGAGTATCAACTGATCAAACTGCCCAACTTCACGCTACTTAAGATGCAAAAAAGAGAGATGACTGTAACATCTCATGATGAAGTATTTGCAGGAGTTACATAGCCGACATAAAAGGAAAGAAATTAATCATATCAAAATAAACAAAATAATTTAATTTTTGGTGAAAAATTGCAGGCTAAATCTACATAAAAGCTGTATGAAAAAAAGTGTGTGCATTTCCACAATTCTGCCACTGCAACTGCACAAAAGCAAAAATAAAGAGCACTCTAAGCCGGTATTTACCATATCATATCCAATATAATAAATATGTGCAGACATAAAGGAAATGCATGCAGTACTTCAGCTCAAGCACTTTAGACTTGTGCTTGTAGTAGCTCACCTTGAGCACATCCTCTTCTGTAGACCTGCAGTTGGTGTAGTTTGTCACGTCGGTGACGAAGCCATCAGCCTCCACAGCCAGAGTTTTCACAGGCACCGACACCATCTCGCCCGTCAGCACCGCCGTGTTCAGGATGTCGGTGTTCTGTGCGGGGAGAGAAGGGCAGGTTAAATCTGCAGTCCGGGCTCGTACAGTGTCAGTTTTATTCACTGTCAGGTAAAAAAGAGTTTTGGTGGAGGGGACATTTAATGGGAGTGAAGCTTAAAGGTCAAAGGCCGATGAAACGGCTGCTCAGGCCACCCCATGTGTTGTACTTTCAAACATAACAGAGAGTCCAGTTTGTCAAACATCAAGTCCACTTCTTCACATCGCAGCGGACAAAGCAGCAGATGCAGTCGACTCGCTCCAAGTGACATTCGAGTCATGGATGTAAATCTTAATCCCTCCGTTCCCGGGATGCTGAGGATGGTGCAATACAACTTTGAGGGAATTAAGCTAAGCTATAGGATAACTTGATTTCATCTTTCAGCGTTTGGTATGATTTCAAACTATGCACAAAAAACAGAACAGATAAATAAATCCTAAATAACCCCGAGTATAAATGAAAAAAGGTTTTGCAGACACAGAAATACATGAGAAATGTGTCTGAATACCTGATATATTATACGGCACAATCATCACTATTCGTTCAGGGGGCAGGGATGATGGGCAGACTATCAGGGATTAAAACACCCGCAGGCTCACAAACTTGATTCATTTAAATCGCACTCATCCACACAAACTGGACAGATGTGCTGAAAAAAAAAATGTTAATAATAAAATCACCATGATCATAATATACATGGATCTCTCACATCTCACAACCCTCACATCCGGATGGAAATAAATCCTCCACTGCATTACACTTCCCCTACAGTGGCTCGCTGCCTAAACATGATTACATTTTCCCACCTTGTAGCTCTTCCAACAAAGTCGTCATCAGGCCCGATTTAGCTTTATTTTTAGACTTTAACTCTTCCTCCAACATGTTTTTACAACTACTTTCCAGTTTACAAGATCTCTGACATGGTCTTTTTAAGCAGTGTGTGTGTGTGTGTGGAAGTATCTCTGGGTGATCAGTGTTTTCTTTTTTTTTCTTCCTCTTCCTGATGCTTGTTGACTAAAGCATCAGGCAGAGCTCGGCAGATGTTCCCCCGCAGCTTCACATTGTGAACTCTTGAACGGCTTGACAGCTGCTGACCGCAATTCCAAAAGGACATGCTCCAGTTCAGACCGCGACTCTGACCCAAACATAAGCCACTGGATCAGGTCGCTGCGGGAAAATCACAGAGCAATATCGGCTCTCGGCGGAGCTGCCGGTGCCTCGCTGAGAGATCCCGGCGGCCGACTTTTCCGCAGGCCCAGCAGTAATCCAGCTCACGGTGACCAAGTTTAGCTCAAGAACTTCGGCTCTGTTTTGAATCTTTACTTCATATTTAACCTGCGATGTAAGCCTGAGTTTAGCTTCGTTTACTTTTCATTCAGTAAGTCCTTTGCAGAGTTATATGAAAGTGAGATGGAAACTTCATGATCATGGGAAGAAAATACAATCCCCGTGAAGAAAGGTCAGAAAATACAACACGCCGCCTTATCTGCTGATTGGAATAAATGTACATTTTCTGCTGCGGTGCCGCTTTTATCTATTTGCGTCTGCAGCGGCGGGGGGTTCGCATGTGGTTGAAACAGTAATTAGTTTTGCTGGAAAATATAAAGATACTCCCATTTTGCTTTAAAGAAAAAAAGAGCTGCAGCCTCTTTATGAAACGCTTCTATTGACTCCGCTGTTCTCATGCGAATCCCACAACTGAGATGAAACATATCTGTCCCCGATGTTTGCCTGATTCATGTCGACTATCGTACCATGAAATAGATCAGTGAATCATCTGTCAAACTGAGACGTGCATCTTTCCTGTAATTTCAGGTGGTCATCTCACCATGTAAGGGTTTTTTTTAAACAAGTACACGACGCAGCAGGTAATAAAAAATCATATTGATGTATCATAGATATTAAATCATGACCCAAGTTTGTCAAACAGACAAAGGTGACTTGATGATGATCAAATTCTCTGATAATTTGACAGGAAGGAAAATAAGTGACAGACTTTTTCTTTTCCTAAGCAATAATTTACTGTAAAAAAACAGAATTCACAGAGGTCAAAAGTTTTCTGAAAAGTCTTTTATATAAATGTAAATGCATGTGTTTGAAACTTTAATAACGATATTATGGCAGGAGCAGATTATATGACAAATAGGTGAACTTTACATGAATTTGAACACGTCCAGATTGCACAATAAACACAAGAACATCTGTGGAAGTGAGGCCGACGGATGAAACATTTTTCTCTACAACCAAGAATCCATTGTTGATATTTTCCTTTTGGTAAAACAACAAAAAAAAACAATTTATGATATTAACTCCAGATGTTGTCCCATCACCTTGTTTATTAGCCAGGAGTCACGAGGGAGTTTAGTATATTAAACAGTTTTAATTGAGGAAAGAATAATTGTATTCAGACTCGGTGAGGTAGGAGTGCTACGCTTTTATGTTCCTGGTGTACAATTAACAGATCCTCCTCATCCTTTGCATACTTTGTAAGACCTCCTCCCTCCTCAAACATCACAACTACAAAAGATTCAACAGATCACTTGCTGTGCATCCTGCAGGGCTGTATTTGTAAGTGTACTGTATATGCAAAAAAAGATTAACAAAGCTAAAGAGAAATAAATCCAGCCATTGTTCTCACCATGACCAGAGGCGCCAGCCCGACGTAGTCTCTCTGAGTGGTGTAGATCCGCATTATGCCCACATCCTTCACGTTCCCCGGCAACTCCAGGCGCCAGGAGATCGTCTGACTCTCCGCCTGCTCCGAAACGTCTTTAGGCACAAAGTCGAGCTGCAAAACTTCCAGGAGACCCCTGTTAAGAGAAACAATAAAAGAAAACAATGTGGTGAGACAAATTAAAACGAGTCTGAGCGACCTTTGCTGAACAGCAGCCAATCTTTCCACGAGAGGCTGTGATGGTTCATGGCAAATGCTAAAACAAGTGCAACAGCAGCAAAAGTAAAAAAATAATTGAGCATAAAATCTAAAGTTTGCCAACATCAGCTAGAATATGCTGGTAGCCAATGAGATAATTAATTGTGATTTTTAATGCTAATGAATTCAGATTTGTTGTCATTTCTTCTTTGAAAAGTTGCATAGTTTTATTTTAAAGATTTTTTTTAAAAACCAGAACTGCATTACATTTTGGGTTGCACAATGACTGAAACAATCCTAATAAAAATCTAGTGAAGTGTTTTTATCACAGGAAAAAACGAATAATGAAAATGAAATGGAATTTTAATCAAGTGTTTAATTGCGGGGAGATGAACCAGCACTTAGTCTCTGCCCACGTAGGGTTCGAGTTCGATCACAGTTACCGCTGAAGAAGTTCAGCTGCGGTGCTCTTTTGGAGGGAATATCTGTGAGTGTTATACACGTCTTGTTAGCACAGCATCTAAAGTTAAATTAGTGTGATGGTGGAGGTATTCTCGTGTATTCTCATGGTATCATGATGTTCAGTCCACTGTTAAATGAACAAAAATGATGCAGTTAAATAAGCGAGACACACTGGCGACATTCAATCACTCAGACAGTAATCTGATGCTGTCCTGCTGAATATCTGTTACGAAACCTCTGGAAAGTGTCATATTTTGCCTTTTTAAAAACATATATATATATATATATATATTTCTATATATAGATATAAAATGCTGTCTGGTGTCAAGAGACAAAGACGCCTCGGTGCAGAAGGAACTGAGATGAGGCGTGTACTCTCTCCTGTTCCTCTGAGAGACGCTGCCTCTGTAAACAAAAAAAAAACAAAAAAAGACAGAAATTACTCTGAAAATTTGAGGAAAAACAAACTGCGGAGTTTGAAAACCAAAAGCGAGACGCAATACACAAGAGGTCTCATTTCCATCAGCAGATGGAAGAATAAGGTGAGAGTGTGGAAGCGAGATTAAGCGAGCTGGCAGAGACTTGAGCCAAGTATTCTGGTCAAAGGATTGTCAGAGAAAATGGCATGTGATGTTATTTGATGCTGGGGAGAGAGTGTGTAGGCATACCTGCCAGAAGGAAGAGATCAAAGGGAAAAGAGAGCAGACTGTGAATGGAGCTGTGGCACTTTGAAGTGGAGCAAAACTTTGCATAAAAGCGAAACAATGAACCTCTACAGAGCGCGGCTAAAACTCACATTAAAAAAAAAGAAATTGTCAGATAGTATTCAAATTAGCAAGGACGAACAGAAACGTACCATATGGAGTTATATTAACGTACAAAAGTATTCAGACTCCATGAAAAGGAACACAAGGACTAATCACATATCAGGAGAGAATGATGAAAAATGAGAAATGAAATGAAAGATGCTGCTATTAAGTTTCATGTGTCTCTCTAGGTCACTCATGAAAAGGTGACGCAAAACACGCCTTCCTCCTTTTTTTTGCTTGTGTACTGTTATTCTAACAATCGCAAGGTTTTTGCTGGGCTGCAGAGAGAAACCGTCCCCCGTCTTCCCCCCCAAGGATGAGACTCTCCTGAGCCACCTGAAGCCGCTCGCACAGGGTCAGCGAAACCACCTCGAAGGAGAAAAACTTCTGCCGAGCTGTTTCATTTTTGACAAGCTCACAAAAAAAACCTAAATATAAACTGGAGAGCGTGAAGAATATTTCTGATAGAAAGAAATAGGTGAAAATATCTACTAAGCACTGATACGGTCCTTTTCCTTCTGTATTTTCTTTAAAAAAAAGACAGATCTTTAACAGACTGAAGGGATTCACTCTGAAAATGCTGCAAGAGGCTTCGTGAGAGCAAGACAGAGAAACATAGAAGGGGTTAATGCCCCTATTTCCTGGAAATCCATCTATTAGGGGGGACTTTAAACCCCTGGACGTATCATCACTTCAAAGCACAGTGGTGTTTGTGTGTGTGTGTGTGTGTGTGTGTGTGTGTGTGTGTGTGCTCGCATGCGATGTGTGTGTATGCAAGCTCAGTAGAAGGGAAACGACTTGGAATATCTCTCCCTCCTAATCTCCCTTTCCGAACGTGCAAGCGCTTAAGCCCGGATAACGTAGCCGTGATTATGGATGATTACGGATAAGTGGGTCGGACGGACGGTGGGTGGTGTGTGTCTGTGTGGGCGGGAGGTTGCTGGGCAGAGGTGGCGTTTGGTGTGTACCACCGTCAGCATCGTGCAAAAAAAAAAAAAAAGTAATCAACTGGTGTGCGTAAGGTAAATCAGGCAGAGAAAGTGCTATGAAATGGGCATTCATTTCCTATTAAGTGAACAGAAGTAGATGCACTTCAGCAGCTCTACTGTTTAAATTTCTCATTTGCAATTGACTTTAGTCAGTAATTTAGACTGTAAAACCAGTGATTTTTGCAGAGTGGAGATGAAAACTGATGGAAAGAAAGAAATAAGTCTCCAGATTTTCTCTAAAGAAAGTTTGTAATTGACCAACTACTTGAAATAAGCCTAGATAAGACAAAAAACAGACATTATCCAGTGAAAATTGTTGGTATAGACTGAGATAATACATCTGAGACATCTTGGCCATATAAATTAGAGGAAGACAGAGCAGAAGAAGACATTAGATTATACATTTTTTAAAGGTTTAAAGCCAGTATCCAACTATTTCTAATTATTTCTTTTTTGTTTCAGGTGTTATAAACAGCTGTATATGTGACTCTTCTGTAAAGTGATTAAGTAAACTATTAATAAAGAAACAAAGAAAATCCAAGGAACAAGCTAAGTTGAGCTGAGTTGCATTAAGTCATAGGAAGTTGACTCTTCCAGGGGCGAACAGGAAGCTCAAATGACGTTTTATTGCCGAGCACGGCCGATGTTCGGTGCATCGTAATGAAAACCAAACACAGCCGGAGACTCTCAATGTTCTTGTTCCTGCATTATCACTGTAATATTCTCCACTTGTCAGACACGCTGCTGACTTTAAAAAGGTGAGTTAGATATTCGTGTCTGCAGAGTTGGTCAGTCATTCCTGTGGATTTTTTTTATCAGAGAAACTTGAAATAGGATCTGAGAAAAGTGGATTTTTTTTTTACACACATGGGCACTCTCAGCTCTGCTGACAAAAGGAGACCACTACATGAAAACTGATGTAGTGGCACAGTCTTTAAAACAGACAAAAACATTGTGTGCACTTGACTGCTTACAGCCGGTGCTTCAGAGAGTAGAAGGCTACAAATTATTACTTTTCCTCTGGAAGAAATAACATTCGTTTTCAATTTGTCCCTGATCTGCAAGGCGGCTGTAACACTGAGGATATGTTTCTAAGATAAGTGATCGCTTTTACTCAAGTTAGCTGCAGAAAATGTAAGATAAGCAGCTTTAAGAGAGGATAAAATATGAAGTTTTTGGGGGGGGTTTTATGTGTAGAAATCACGCTGCATGTGAGGTGAAACGTGCGGTGGACTGACCTCTTTGCAGTGATGGCAACTTTCCTCTGACAGACAACAGAGACGGTGTTGGGAGTCCCTTCTCTGCCAGGCTCCACCGCGATGTCCCACAGCGTCGAGTCGCTGGGTCGCACCGCGCTGAACGACAGGCCTGTTTTTACCGTCGCCCTGTAAATACATGAAATAAAAACACACACAGAAAATCCTGTCAGTGCAAAGCATGAATTTCACTCACGACTTAAGAGGACAAAACAAAGCGTCTTGATATACTTGATGAGACTCTGATAGTAAAGAGAGACTGATGGATTGTCACCACCTGTGTCATTTGTATGTGGAGCCATACTGCATCACATCCAGGCTTTTGGAAGTTTGCCATGTCTGTGCACTGATACATTCAAGTGTGCAGGAGGGGCACGAATAATTGCATGCATTTGCTTTCAGAAGTGCACTTCTTTTTTTCTGCATATACGTGTGCATGTTTTGTTTGTGTGTTTCGCTGTCCATGTTGTGCCTAACGAGGTGAGTCAGCGACAGCCTGGTGTGTCGCAGGCTGCTGGCAGACTGAGAATTAGCGGGGGTATTTATTCCCATTAGCCCTGGGGAGAAGTGGGAATCAGTTAATCAGATGTCTGATTCACACACACACACACACTCCACTCTGCCGGGAGAGATACAACTTAAGTTATAAATAATGTGAATGGACCAGACAGTCCTGGAGGCCCAACAATCACCAAGACTTTGTTTTTTCTGTTTTTTTTTAAAGCAGATGTCCCTCTGTTAAATTATGGCATCAAATATCATTAGACAGAGTCACAGAGCAGTTATTTGATGCACAGGCCTAAAAGTGATAAAAAGGGACACAGAATCCCCCTGATCCACATTTAAAATGCAATGATTCGCTAATCTGCACTCACACAGACACCTAGCTACGGAGTGGGAGCCTCGTGCGTTTCCAAAACAGGCCAATTTCCACATGGCGGGGATTCAACGGGGCGCTGGAAACCTTCCAGGGGGAATTCAGCTCGTGCTTACTCGAGAGCATCACCCAGCTCCTGCAGTTTTATCAGCAGGATGTTCACGCTGAGAATAATTTGAAAAACCTCAAGCTCAATAAGTCGCAAACCAACGACGGCGCCCGCTCCACGTCACAGAAACTGATCTGAGATGATGTGTGACGTCCAGGCGACAGCAGGTGGACTCAGGCCAGGAGAGGACGCCGAGTGTCCGAACGAAGTGAAAAGAAACGAGCAAAGTGGAGAAAACAAGATCTCAGGTAAACCCATTCAGAATACCATTAAAGCTCCATCACTTGTCTCGGCTGCTACCAGGAGAGACACATCAACACTTTCATTATGTCTGCTCCCGCCATCGGCATGCTCAGACACAGACCGAGGGATTATTAGAAGTGTCAGTTCTCCACTTTCAAGCAGCAGTGGCCCTTTAGCCGGTGCTCGTCACGGTCTGGTAGTGACGGATTCAATCTATATACCACTTACCCAAAAACAAAGGCTCAGATTTAACGTAGATTTGAATAATATACTTTGATTTCATTGTAAGAAATGATTTTTTTCCATATTTGCTTTCCAATAATAATTTAGAGAGGCAACAAGCAAACAAGCTGTTTTAAGTGTCTGTGGTTTGTCGTATCTGCAACGAAATCATCTTAAAATAGCTGCAGAACATTAAAACTGACAGATGAATAAACACACACACTCTATAATCTATTCATGCTAGAATGAGGGTCAGTATGCATGGCACTCGTTTTCAACACACACACACACAGACACACTTACAAATACTGATCTGTAATATAACAGCAACCAAACTAATCAATAACCACAGGGGGTCAAGGTCAGACTTCTATCGTATGCAGTATGAAAGCACTTTCACACACACTCGCTCACACACACATGCTCACACACACGATTGATCTTTGAAGCCGACTGACGAGCGGACAATTCAACTGCTGCTGGATAAAAACATCCTTGTGCAGGCACCAATTTCAGAATCAAAACCTCGTGGCCGAAAGCGAAATCTCCACATGGCATTTTCATTTACAAGATGAATGAATGTTTGAAATAAAAAAACACTGGTTTAATCACATAGATCAAGCAGGCAGAGCCAGAATACAAAGAGTTGTATTGGGAGGTGATAATTGGTTGTATTGATCACCACGGACAGCAAACTAACATTTAACATTTGATTATGTTGGAATTAAGCACAATTGTAACGCATGATAAATATTATTTTTAGTGTTAAAGTGTTTTTTCTTGCATATCATACTTTAACCAAACTGCCTGCATCCATTAACTTATTTTCAAGTAAGTTTCACCACAGCAGCAGCACCTGATGACCAAACTCCCCAAAAAAAAACACCTCAACCGGCTCCTGTTGAGCGAGAAGGAGCAGTAACTCGGTGCCAGGAGCTTCCAGGATCACTGCGTCTCTCGGCCCCCGAGCAGACGCCAGCCTCCCCGTGGAGAAACCTCATTACCTTGCTCTTTGTCTTTGTCAGTCAGCAGCCACAGTTCATGACCACAGGTGGGGGACAGAATGGATATCGACCTGTAAACTGAACAACTCTCCACCGCTGTTTCACCGCAGACAGTCAATCTCTTTGTTTAAAAATGCGAAAGCTGGAAAGCTCCCAACTCTGCCGTTTGCCTGTTAATCTGATTAGCCATTCATGCAGAAGAAAGGGAAGTCACTTTTTGTAACTGTGTTGTCTGCGGAAATGGCAATTAGTGTTTCTCTCAGACTGAATTCAAAATATTCGGGTGATGCTTCAGCACTGTGCAGATTCATTTCCTCGTGCTGAACTGTTACTATTTCTGTCTCTTTTTTTTTTACCTAAATGCAAGCTCACAAAATGTTTGACATGCAATCTGATGAAATGTTTGTAATTCCATGTGACAATTTTGAAAATAGATGATTTTTAACAACAAATGTTGTGTTTACAAGCTGCATTCTCGCTTAACAGGTGGGTGTATTGGCCTTGCAAACCACTCACACACACTCACACACACACACAGATGAACTGATGGTTAATCCTGGCAGTCAGCCCAGATCATCTCTACCCCAAAGGGTTAACCTCTTGATTCATTTTCAATCAGGGCCACAGATTATCTGGCCTAACCCTGCTCGAGTGGACTCTGGGCCAAAGAGTGAAGTAGAGCAGGGATTTCTCCCAGGAGGAATCAATCACTTTGCCAAGCTCCTCAGAGCTAGCCTTCACTTGGACTTAACTGCTGGACTCATTCCCCTCTTCTTGTCCAATCTCATTCTGGATGTGGCAGTAGGTCAGAAATACATGGACTGAAATCACTGACCTGACTGGGGGAACTTCGCCGGTGCGGTCAGTGAGTCCGAGTTTGGGGAATTTCAGGTGGAGAGATTGTAAATCTTTCCGAACAGTCAAAACAAGAGCAGATGTTACGGGGTCAGCTTCTCTCTCCCCAATCTTATTCAAGCGATTTCAAACAACGCTAGCAGAGCCTCATTCAGGTCACTGGGTCTGTGTGTTTGTGTGTGTGTGTGTGTGTGTGTGTAGGCGTGTTTGTGTTTGCGGATGGCAAAGTCTGATATTTGAGAAGAGCACTGGGATTGACTGAGGCCGCAGCCAACTTAACTACTGCATGTGCCCTGTGGATTAATACACATATCTTTACATTTCTCTCCATTTGCCTGCAGATTACCGCGGGGTCGTAGGTTGTTTGCAGCATGATATCACTAAATCATGGGATTAGGGAGAAATTTGTCTTATGTTTCAAACAAAACCATTAAGCCGAGTAAAGACTGGAAAGGCAGACCTCGCTGCGATGGCTTCACACTTTACTGATCTGAAGCGCTCTGATAAAAACAATTTCACTCCACTCTGTGATGTGCATCAAAAGGCAGCAAGTCGAAACTTTGAAACAGATTGAACTGTGTGTTTCTGTGTGACAGGGCCGCTTTTATATTAAGTTCACTTTTACCCAAAGGAGTCAGGAAGATTTCAGTTATTTGTTTTCCTGCTCCATTAAATAGATGCATTATTTATGAAGTCAAATACCCAGAGAACCTTGTTGAAATGTTAGTGGGATGTTGAGATATGAAAACCGGTGAATCATTTGCCAATTATTTCCCTGTTTATGGAAGAGTGCTCTCCATAACTCCCCCACTAACTGAAAAGTTGAAGGAGACAGGATATAACATGTCAGTAATTTATGAAGCCAGTGAAACCGGCAGACAACACAAGTCATGTTGGCGCTCAAGCATTTCACCGAATGGCCTTGATGGCGAGACCCATCAGTATTCAAGTGCCTTAAGTAACCATTTAAATGCATGGGGCTTATCCTTCATGAAGACGCTCACATATACTGTACATCACGATGATTCAACTTGGTTTCAGTGTCTTTTTCTGCTTCACATGTTTCAGTGATAATTAAATTTTATGTGACTCCTCTTAAACTTATGTCCCCTGCAAACTCAGCAACATAGTTGAATTCTTATGATGTTTTCTGGAAATGGCATTTTAAGCTAAAAACCTTGCTTTATTTATTGATGTGGGGTTAAGATGTGATGTTTGTATATTACAGTTGCACAGTTTAGTGTAATATTAGTTTATCATCTACCAAAACAGCAGAAATCTCCAAATCTGCCTAAAGCGGTACCACTATTCATGCAAAACATCCTGCAGTTTTCATTTAAACTTGGTCTAACCTCAGTTTACATAGTTGGAAGTATGAAGTATGAAGTGTTTGGGTCTCTGCATTGAAACTACTCGTAAGTATTTGCTTGAATCATAACAGGTTGAGAAATAAGTGTCTTCGCAAAAAGCCTGAAAAAGAGTGAAGATCTCTCACCTGAGAATGAAATTCTCCACTGTAGATGTGCTGGCGAGGAAGACGTAGAAAGTTGCGACGTCCGTTGTCTTCAGGGGCTTGGAAGACGTCTGGATCACCACGGCGCCTCCCAGCCTCAAACGGTAAAAGGTGGGGTTCCCAGGTGGAGTTTTGAGCAGACTGACGCTTCCTATCCGCCTCATCGGTGTCCCCGATCCCCCAGAGTCTCTCCCTCTTCCCACTCCGACACGTTGCAGGCTGTCCTGCGGGGCACACTGGCCGGTCTGATCCCTCCGACTCTGGAAGTAGACTTCCACAACGTTCCCTTGAATTCCTTTACTTCCTTCCGCTCTTCCTGCTTCCCTGCTGGAGCTGCTCGACCGGCTGCCTGAGCTGAACCAGGCGGGTTCGGGTTTGAGCTGTGCCACGCAGAATCCCCCTGGAGACACCAGGCAGGCCCCACGAACTTCCCTCGTCTCCCAGAAGGCGTAAGCTGTCACGCAGTGCGCTCTGCTCTTCGCTTTGGCTCCAGCACTTTTACGCCCATTATCCTCTCCAGACTCCATCGTCTCTTGTCTCACAGCGACGTCCTTTTCTGAGGGCATGTGGAAGAGGATCTTGACAATGGGGGATGAGGAACGAACCTGGCGGCCCAAAATGACCGGCAGGATCCTGCGACCACTGAGGAGCTGGTCTGGAGGAATCGGGGCGTCCACAGTCAGGGAGCCATAAGAAACGTTGACGGCTGGCTGGAGGAGCCCAGAACCTGAACCAGTGATGAGGAAAGTCTGAGTCTGAGCCTTGAGGCTGGAGTTTGCTGATGAGTCTGGACCATCCTGCCTCAGAAACACGTGGTTCACGTTAAGGACCTGAAAGTTGACGGTGGGATAAACTGGAGATGGAGTGAAGGACGTCCTGATGTCTTCAGCAACCTTCTGCCCTTCAGCAACTACGAGGGAAAGATTTACAAAAAAAGGTCAGAAATGCTAAAACACAACATTTTAAATCTCCTATTAAAATGACAACTTACAAAATCAGTTAGTTACTTTAACTGAGAACATTTGATGAGGGTGGCAGGAAGATGAAGGGCTGACAAAGGGATGGAGATACAAAGCAAAAGAGGGACAGAAAAAATGATCAAGGGCAGGTTGGTCATCTGGATTAAGTGAGGACAGTGAGGATAAAGCAATGATGTGTTAATATGTCACATTTCCCCATGTATCCTTCGCTGAAAAAGAGGACAGCAAAGGAAAACAAGGTGTCTGTTGAGGATAAATGTAAGAACTGAGACTAACAGGAGAGAGTGGGGTGATAAGATCTTCCTAAAACTGTGCCAGGTGACAGATTGATCTGCACTTTTGAACAACAAACATAAGCAAAGAACTTTGAAAGTAATTACTGCAACATCAAGTTCATTTTGAGGACCATTGTAACTGCTATAACGAAGAACCTGAAGTGATTTTTATCTGTTTTATGCTCACCATATTTTCACTCACACTGCCTCTCAAGTGGCTGCAAAGGCAGCTATTTCTGTCTGAAGAGACTATCCACATGATTCTCACCAAAACACTGAAAACCGACACTTTGCTTCTTCGCAGTGATTCACATCTAAGTATTATGCAGTGCAGGTTTAATAGTCTTATGATGGTGCTCGGCATAGTTGGGTGGATGGGAAAGGACCATTTAGTGTTATTGCTGTGACCTGTAAACTCCAGCAACAAAGAGAGGAGGACTCAAATGCAGACAGGCCAAGCAAACTTTGAGGAGTCCACAGATTTATCGAGAAGTTTAATGTTTGTGAGCTTACAGGCAGGTAGGCAGGCAGACAGAGGGTTCAGGTGGAAGGCGATGCATAAAGTGAAGGTATTTATGGGGTGTTGCTAATGAGGGAATGAGGTGCAGGTGGTGAGATGGGCGGGGAAGCTCAGCTTGATTGCACAAGAGATGAATGGCTGCAGGAAGGGACTGAGATATAGACTGTGACAGTAATTTCTACAGTGTAACCAGATGCAAGCAAATCATGGTGAATCCATGAAATGTTCAATCAAAACTACAACTACATGTCTCCATCTCAGTCAGTTAAGAGTTTTGCATCCTTAATTTTAGTTGTTTCTGGCACTAATCCACAGAAATACTGAGTGTATAACTTTTGCCTCTGTCTCAGTTATACCTTCAACAGAAATTAAATTTTCCTCTTTCCACTTACTACTTCTGTGCGATGCAACAAAGGGAATGGCAAATGTGAGTGGTAAAAAGCATCTCTCGCAACTTCCGTGAGATGACAGTTTGTCCCAACAGGATGCTGTATGTGACAGCTCTTACTTCCTCCTGCCAAAGACACTTGGTAATTTGCCACCCTCCGCGTTGAAGTGCTCCAGAATTAATGTGTGAATTCGACTTTTCCAACCTCACAAACATAACTTAGCGAAAGGCAAACGCGAGGCAAAGCAGAACCGCCTTCCTCCCCCCGAAGGTCTTAGCAGTGATGTATCATTCTTCCCTGATTTTCAAGGCACATTTCATGAATATATCTATATGTAAATCATTTTTCTTTCTGAAGGCAAAGGAAAATCCATGAAAACAACACAGATGTCAGAGGTGATATTAAAAATATAATATTCAGAGAAGCACGCAGGATCAGACTGACACCATAGGGAGTTTCACATTAAGGCCAAAATAAATACTGGCCTGAACACAGTTTTTTTCATGATACCTGCAGAAATAAGATGTCTGAAATGAAGCACAATGGAAAGGTGATCCTATTGGACACCTGTTTTATTTTCTGCTGTAAATATATCTTCCTGAGACCATCAGATTTGAAAGATTTTGGTGATAATCTGAGATTTCAGCTTTCAGATTATTACTGGAAGAAGAAATAGCTCAAACATCGTAAGAAGGGACCTAATTCCACACTGTTATTTTCATTCAAATCAATTTAAATTAAATATTTTATAAAGGTTGCAAAACTATACTTACTATAAACTATACTATATAGTTTATTTTATTGTCAGTATTCTACTCCAAAAATCTTGCGAGAGATGTTTGAATGCTCTCAGTTTTCAGACATTTGCTCACTGTTATGAGCATGTACTGTGAGAGCATCACATAATAGACTGGGCCGGCTCTGTCTCAGGGTTTTAAATCCATCTTGTTGAAACGCATCCTCGCGCTGACTGGTCCCTAACACGTGGCAAGCAAATTCTGCAGGTCAAAGACATGAACGGAGCGAAGCAAACACAAAGAGGAAAGTTATCAAAAGAAGTCTGCATCATGTTTGACCATAAACTGAGCATGAAAGGACACAGTTCACACTGAGAGGATGATTACAGGGAACGATCAGACACTCATGTTTCTGATAAACACTGCTCTGAGAGACAGACATTAAAAAGAGTCTGAATGGAGCCCCCCGAAAAAATTCTTGGTAAAAATACTGTGGAAAGATCACAGCATTACACTTTGTTAAGATCACAGTATTTTTTAGTTGTAGCCTCCAATCTGAGGCTTAAAATTGGACCACTGCTGATGTACATCAGTGAACATCTTCTATATTGATCGGATATTAATTTGGAGCCCTGGCAAGATTCCCTGAAGTGTTTTGGCTTGAAACATCAGAGGTAAAATGAACTATTTGAATATTTAAACTACTATTACTGTAGAAAGGTTAGCTCAACCTCAGACGGGCTCCCTGACACAACAGGCAGCCCATCTGTAACTGGACTGGAAGATAAGGCCGCCATGCATATTCATGGATCGCAAGCAGAGAAGATATCAAAGGCTGAACTCTATCACTTAGACACACATTAAGGGCACAGCCGCACAGCTGAGTCCTGCAGAAATGCAGCGGCCTCGCGTGTATGCAAAGAAAAACACACACACAGATATCATGCACAGATATAAACCCAGGCAATCTCAGAAAGTAGTCGTTCGCATGATATCTGTGTCTGTACGATAGCTCGCTGTGGCCTCGTAGCTCCCGGTGCAGGCTATCTTTACACAGCCAGAGAAACAGCTGTGCAACCTCAGCTTCAGGCTCCTCTAATCCCACAGATGAGGCGTCCCGATGCACACTGGAGAGCATGCTGTCACTTTCATTTAGGCAGAGGGACAATGAAATGGGCAGGGGGCAGACGGGGGCGTGGGTCAGTGACCATAAAACCCGTAAAAAGAGGGAAAACACAAGCCTGCATCCCCATACAGCTGTGCACATAAACACACCATGCAACAAAATGATTTCCTAATTTCCCAATGTGAGCATTTTCTAAGCTGTTTCCATATATCTGAGGCTCACTTCTCTCACAGATGCACCGATGCTGCCTCTCTCTTCTCTTCACAGGCCAACTCACAGTCCCTCTGTCCCATCTTATGCCAGAGCTATAAGTTCAGTAATGCAAAGCAAATCCTGTATATCCATTGTGTGTGTGTGTTTAGATCATCAGAGCATACACAAGAGAAGATATGCTCATTTCATCTCCACTGGAACAACAACTGTAAACACAGCTGAAGCCTTTAAGCCTCTTCCAGCCCAGTTGTTTCATTGAGCGTCATGAAAAACAGTCCAGACCAGCAAAGACGGAAACACACAGCAAAAAAAAAAAAAAAGCCTCACCTCTGACGGCCCCGAGGACTGCCACCACAGGGCAGAGCGAGTGGAGAAAGTTGAGCATGTTTTCAGCGGAGTTGGAGCAGCTCCTCCTGCGCGCACCGAGCCCAGCTGGTGACCGTCTGCAGCGCCACACACACACACACACACACACACACACAC
>JBAJHX010000035.1:18667155-18680183 GCA_037176925.1 Amniataba percoides | reverse complement strand
CACACACACACACACACACACACACACACACTACATGTCCCGAAATCCGCAAAAGTTACTTCCTCCAAACGCAGAGCATCAACACAAAGTGAAGCGTCCTTGCATGTGGACCAGTCTCCTCCTTTGGGTCCTAAAAATGATGATGCAGGGGGGGTGGGGGGGGGATGTTTTTCCTCCTTTAGCGCGCAGCCAAGCTGGACCGGTGGGACAGCAACAGGCACGGCTGCCCCCCCTCCTCTCTCTCTCTCTCTCTCTCTCTCTCTCTTTCTCTCTCCCCCCACCCACCCCGATAGAGATCAGTAAACATGTGCCGTCTGTCAGATTAAGCAGAACCACGTGGGTCTGTGGAAGAGCTGCGAGAAAATTAAATGCACATGAGGTCAAGAGGATCAGCGGTTTCTCCACGAGTTCATTGTTGCTTTGACAAATTAAGGGTATGATTCTGTGCTAAAGGGCGAATTTATATGCTGGAGCACATCAGGGTTGTTGTTGCTATCATCATTATTATTATTATAATTATTGGGACATGTCATTTGTTTGCAAGAAAAAAAATAGATCCCTCGTGCACAGGAGCATTATTCCTTCTTTTTTATGATTCACTAACTTGTATAAAAGTTCCTCTAAGAAACTGACAGATGTGCCTGTCACATTCAGAGGGCCTTTGTTTTAATCTCGACACTACTTAAGCCAGTTTCTGAGTGGGTAGAATAAAAAAAAGTTTAGTGCAGGTTTTTGCCATCTGTCAGCAGCAGCAGCGTGTTCTCGGTCCACAGTATCACACGGGATCCTGCTGGGAAGGATGGAGCAGATGGACGCAGACACCAGCCTATATCTAAAGCCTGGTGCGCTGTACGTTTGGCAACCTGGTACAAAGGATCAGCAGACGTGCATGCAAACTCCACGTCAGTCCTGCTTCAGTTCTTCTAAACTGCAGAATGTAAAGTTGGTTATTGATCAAGATGACTTCACGTGCATGCCCACACAGTATTTACACGTTTGAGGTCAGTGTGCTCTCAGATTCAAAAGAAAGTGAAGCGTCTTTTTTTCTGTGCTACAGCAGGCCTTCAGGCCTCGTTTAATTTCTTAACACTCTGCGTAATTATGTATTTTTTCTCTTTTTATGTGTATCACTCCATCTGCCTTGACCTAAAATTCCATAGACTCATTATAATGAGGTGCGTCGAGCATCAGTGGGGGTTCAAAGCCTGAACTGAAATAGCATGGCGCCTTGTTGCAGCGTGCCCTCCAACCGGGGAGGCGATGATATGAGCAGGTTGGTGTGTAAGAGTGAGCCAGGAGGGGTTATGCAGTTTAAGCACTGTGGCATCTATCCACTCCGCACGCCAACAGCGGACTAAGTGCTGACACCAGATTTACGGTGAAGAACACCTAGTGAGTTTAATGAGCTTGGTTGGACTAGTCTTCACTCCTCCACTCCCCAGCGTGCCCCCTAAATACCTGTTTTCTGAAACAAATGTGCTTTACTGGCAGAATATGTCTTCCAACTAAACCCACTGTGCCCGGTGCCGGTTTTATTGCAAGGTGGCTCCAGTGCCAAGGTGACAGCATTATGCATGCAGGCACCACTGGCAAATAAAATTTTCTCTCCTGACAGCAGAGACTGATTAAAATAAATATGTGCCTTAGAGAGACATTTAGGGATCTCTAAATGCCAATAAAACTTTGAAGAACTAATGGAGTCTGTATAATCTCAGGGGAGGAACTTGATTTTACTGTACACATTGCGGTGCTGTTTACTGTGCAGGGTTAGTAAATGCATCGCATTTTTTAAGCCACTGAGCTTTAATTTGAGCGGTTCGTCTGTGTTTTTGGCTGGATGTGATTATTAAAGCTGACAGTGGCAGAGGCCACCGACTATTGAGTCTGGGAACGTCTCCAGATCTCAGTTGTTGTTCCAGACCTGCAACCTGCTGCTGGCGCTATTAGAGATGACAGAGTGGTGGTCTGATGCGCCATGTGTGACTCCAATGCTGGATATAAATCCTCTGCCAGGTGGCTCAAAGGATGTTGGAGGTCACAGGGTGTGGAGCATCGTGGGTCAACACCTACATCCGCGCAGATGTGTTGATCTCTTTCAACTGGACGTGCCTCAGCCAGATGTTGAAACAGATATAAAGAAGGAGAAATTACCTCAGTGACTATCAGTTAGAGCCAAAGCTTACTCGGGAATTCAAGAAATAGACCATTGACTCGGCTTGACTCCGGGTATCGATCAGTCCGTCAGTCCGACACTTTGGTCCACACTGAAGTATCTTAACAATCGTTGTATGGGTTGAAAATGTACTTCAGATGGTTGTGTCCACCTAAGAGTGATTTCTAATTTTGTCAGTCCATTGATTTTTCCTCTATCATCATCATTATTGTCAAACTTTTCATTTTAGAATCTGAATCAGCTTTTTAACAATCAAATACATGTTAATCTAAGCTGTGCTCATGTTTGTGACCATTAGAAAATTTTATCACACGCACATGTGAAACTACGATGGTGTAAACCTTGTCAAACATCAGTATGTTTGCATGCTAATGTTTGCACAACTGTGCCTAATCCCAGCTTCAAAAATCTGCTAGCACGGCCGTGGATGCTTCAGCATGCTGGACTGAACTTCATCAGTCTATTAAAAACTGAAAATGTGGCATTGCTCTGAAATACATATCTCTATTTTGGCTGAGTCTAAATTGTAATTTTAGATGCCTGCCAACCCACTTCTCTAATCCAAATAAATCTAATGACATGTGACGTGTTCACTCTGTTATTGCCTCCAGTGTTTGTTTTATCATTTAAATCTCTGACGCCACTGAGTGAATTCTGATAAAACTTGAAATAATGAGTCTCATTGCTGTATTTGCATTTTGAAAACGGGGCTGATTTACCTGATTGAAGGCACAATTTCATACCAAAACATGACGGAAAGCAGGATCCGCATACTGATGAAGGACCTTTTTAGCAGGTGTGCTCTACTCTACATTAAACATCAGAACATGGTGACACAGTTGATTCAAGTAGAAATGACAAAGGCCTTATAAGATGTGGTAAATGGGCTTGCACTTACGTAGCACTTTTCTAGTCTTCCAACCACTCAAAGTGCTCCACACTATATACCATTCACCCATTAATACACACACACGCTGATGGCACAGCGTTTGGGAGCAATTTAATGTTCAGTATCTTGCCCAAAAACTCTTTGACATGCAGACTGCAGGAGATGGGAATCGAACCGCTGATCTTCAGATTAGTGGCCCCACAACATGCGATGACAACAACAGAAGATGAAATGTTCTCATAAGCAATAAAATTCACATCTTAATGCACATCAAGGGAAAACTACCTCCAAACAGCAAATGTTTAATAAAAAATAAAGTGCTGCTGACAAAAAGGGCACACATGTATGAGCGAACCAGGACAGTTATTCTCAAAGGTCACCTGAAGGATGTTTCACCTGTTAGCTGACATCCAGGTGACCTCTGACCAGCCTGTGACTCCTCAGTGGGTCATCAAATGATTAGTAGGTCTATTAACCTTCACTGACACTAATCAGCCTCAGTGATGGATACTGAGCGATGGTCCATTTTAATAATCCTTTTGTCTCCTCTGTCGTCGGGCCATCCTGAGAGGATTAGCTCAGTTTCATGCTGCTGCTGATGCATCTGATTGGCAGGAAACGGCGTGAAGAGAATAATGACAGAAAAAGTGGTTTGAGGAAACCCGCGGTCGTCGAAGTCATAAGCATTTTTACTGCACTCGGAGTGGAAATCATTGCAAACTGCTTCTCTGTTCTCTGCTCTGGTCTCCGGGGAGTGCTGGAGTCCGGCCTCTGAACATAAAGCTGCCGTTACACCTGTGTAATAACACTTAGCACTACAGCCTGCCAGGGGGCGGCCAGCCAGGCAGCAAAGCAAGCCAGGCTTTTCAACACTGGTGGTGCTCGAGCTCTGAGGGCTCTCCAGCCAAGTTGTGCCCTGTGGACGTCCCCCTCTCCAAACAGCCTCAGCCGAAGATGAATCACCAAGGCGATGCTCGCAGCCTGGCTTCTTCCCTCCGCTGACGTCAGCCAGCATTCTTCCGCTGATGAGGAATGAAAGCTCTTCTTGGAGCGCGGCTGCCATAAACATCAGTTCTCCACCCCTGCGGGATGCCTCGAATGGATTACCAGCCAGGTGGTATATCCTCCTACCGACAGGCTGTCCTCAGAGCGCCGTGATGGACAGGTAAGAGGTTTGCCTCAAACCACCTGCTAGGAAACACATTAATGTTGGAGTGGATGGATGGACACACAGGTGAACTATTCAGTGTGATCTAGAGCTTGTTGTTGGCATTTTTCCTCACCTGAGCTGAAAGAGGGCATAATGTGAAAGTTACTGTACACAGGTGAGGTCATATTACAGAATCAGTTTTTTTATTGTAATTGTTTCTATGCAGCCAAGTAAAGCTAAAAATAATCATTTTAAGCGTGTATTTTATGTGTGCAAGGTCGAAGTACTAACCAGGTGAAGCCCACTGCTGCTCAGAGACCTCACACATCGGTCATTTGATTGAGAAACATTTCTTTCATAGTTATGTGAAAAAATGTGCTTTAATAATAAAACTGTGATTTAATTGTTTATTTGTTCATTTTAGCCAGAAAGTAAGGTGGTCCATATATGTATGTACATATATATATAAAGTCTACTGTGGGTGTATTGTATTACCTTCCTGCACAGAGTGTAATAAATGTTGGAGTCTTCTGACTTTTTCTCATCTATCCTTAACAAACATCTGTTACATAAGCAACACCAAAGCACAATATAGACTGAAATGATGGAGAACTTGAGCCTGTTCCTGCAGTCAAAATGTTGATATTTTTATTACTTCATTTCACTGCAAAGATTATGTGAAATGTCAGAAAGCATCTTTCAGATATGTGAAATGTATTTTACATGTAATCTTGTTGAAGAAAGTACTTTTTCCATAAGAAATATAAAAAAAAAATCACTCAGAAATGTACTTAAAGGTGAAATTTAGATGTCTTTAATGTCGCTTTTGTATTTATAACGTGTGATAAGTTCACCTGCTTTGTTGGAAACTGACACTATATGAGGACAGGTTGGTAATTCAACATGGGAGCGCTGAAATATATATAACATAATATATATAATGAAAGCATATATATTATGTTACACACTGGCAATGTCACACACACACACACACACGCACACATACCTGCTGTATGAAGTTAGTGAAGTTTTAAAATCTGCTCAGGCCTGGAGACTTCAAAGGAAACGTCCGGCCCGCCACATGACAAAAGGTCTCTCGCTATATCAAAGTGGAATTAAAATATTTTACCTGCGAGATCCCTGCTGTGATTTTTGGGCAGGGGTGGGGGTCAACTGGACATGGAGAGTTTAACCGGCTCTCTGAGGTTTTTGTGAAATATTCAGAGAGGCCAGCAGAAGATGGATGCCTCCTTATGCCCCCCTCTGGTGGCGTGGCAGGGACGAAAGAGAGTGATAGAGAGGTTACAAATGGCAGGAATTTTAAACATCCAGTGGCCCTCAGGGACTCCTGAGACTTACAGCTCAATATAGATCTGTTGGATAGTGAGGAAAAAACAAGGGCGAGAGCAAGAGAGAGAGAGAGAGAGAGAGAGAGAGAAAAGGAGCGGTGATGGTGGATGGGGAGAAAAAAGGGGGAAGAGAGGGGAGGGAGGGGAGAGGAAGGACAGGGAGAGGAAAGCGTATAGGGCAAATATATTAGCAACAAAACAAAGATGAATTGATTTGCAAATTCAGTCTCCTTCCTTTCGTTCCTCCTCGAGAACAGAAGCGACGTTTTTGCTGAAACTCTGCAGTATTTCCTCAGTATTTGAAGTTCCTTTCCCGCTTGAGTCAACACTGAAATTAAGCAAATGGTAAAAACAAATATGCATGCAGAGGAGGGTTTAAGAAGAAGAAGAGGGGAAGGATTTCTTCAAAAGTTCAGCCTTGTGGACTTTTCATGATTTTCCTGAAATGTGTGTCTGTGTGCTCGTGGAAACTGTGTTGACACATCAGAAAATGTTTAATTTAGACAATTAAACACCTTGATGAGGCCGAGGTTTGTCACCTGATGCATTACCTCCACAGTGAAACTGCAGTTTTGGCCCTCACGTGGCGTCTCTGCCCAACTGAAAAGCACCGCTGCCCCCCTCAGGACGGCGCCATAAAAGCACGATGACAGAAACTGGTGGGGCAGTCGAGCACAAACCAACGTGAGACTGATATGATGAAGAAAAGTAGCTGACTTCAATTTATTTTTCTCCTGTAAATCTGGTGCACACGCTGAGGTGTGTGTGTGGTAATATGGAGATATAGTGCTGCAGGAAAGGGGAGATAAGTGGTATCAGTTTAAATATTCTGTACTATACTAAGAATATACAAAGGTTACGTCTCCTTTTTACATTTGAAATATAAAAATATAACCATGCTTGCACTAAGAGCAAGACAAATCAAAGTATCTTTATTCAAATGAATTCATTACATGGAAACAGAGAATATAATCAATAAAATACAAGAAGAAACACCACCTGTTCTGCTGATTTAGCCGAGTTTACTTGAATGTGACACAGTGACAGATCTCAGGACATCAAGCAGCTCGTTTCATGTCACCGTCATCAGATCTGTTAGAAAATCACCACCTGATGATCTGAGAGTTCAGGATCCTTATCAGAAAGTAAGTTTTCTGTATTATCAGAGTCCAGCAGCTGTGTTTTAGAATTAGATGGAGCCTTCTTGTTGTTTCTTAGGTAATTACGGTATAAAGCTGGTTGACATGAATGCAAGATTTAAAATTTAATTTATTATCATATGCACAATATGCTTCTATGTGTGCAAAAGAAAAGTAGAACTAAAATAAATGATAACCTTAGGTCTTTTAAAATAAAAGAGACCTAAAATAATACAACTGAATAAAAATATACGACTAAAAATATATTCAATTGAATACAGAAATACTGTCAAATTAAAGAGGCAGGTATTATTGCTTGGGGGATGAAGCTGTCAGTGAAAACACAGAAAAAGTTGTTCTCATTAAGTAATTTAAGGATTTTTAAAGTTAAGAAAAGACAGTGATACACTTCATTACATTCGTGATATACATTCCTGCTAAATGAGCTACTCTGCTAAAATCTCACTGGTATAGGTTTCAGTGTAAACATTATATTTTATAGCTGTTCGTCTCTTTACTTATGCATTCATCAGATGTTTCATTTCTAATTTTAGACTGCTGCAATGACACAAATTAACTCTGAATCCTTCGAGATCCTCGCTGTTAAAACATGATTCTGAACTGAAACACTCACCAACTTTCTCCGGCTTTTCCAGTCAGAAACACTCTGCAGTCAAGGATGAGAGTGAACATCTGTTACACTTCGGATCTCATTTAATAGCACCGCAGCTATTTATTGTTGTTGCTGCACTGAATCCATGTCACTCCGGCGCCTTCTTAATTGGAAATCTAATTTTTACAGACAGCCGGTCTCGTTGTTTATGAACCTCCAAACAGGCCCGTGTGAACTCGGCTTTGTCACCATCCCTTCAGCTTTTTTTGTCACGGGTGTAATGACAGATGTGATTTGCTGTGACGCTCTGGGCTGAATGACAGCCCACCATCAGGCTGTTGGTAGTGAGAATATTAAACTTGGATAAAAATGTAATTCAACTTGTAATAAACGTATACATGCACATATTAAATGAGATTATTTATCATGTCTTGATCACAAATTCAACAGGAGATAACTTTCAACCTGTTATTGTCTTTCATCAATGAGCGTGAGGCATTAAACAGAGAATTTCCTAAAGCTGATGGGGATTTTCTATCCAAACAACAATGTGTTGCAGCTGATTACAACCTGATTAAATCAAGCAGCTGTGCCATGGAAACAACCTTATAGTAAGATGAACACCTTTCCAAAGTGTGCTGACTGAAGCTGCTAGTAAATGATTTAATTTCCTCTGTAATACATTTGACTGCACTCATAAGGGAATAAGGGTGTTTTGCTTGCAATAAAATCCACTAAATGTGAAGAAGATTAGTCCTGTAAATGACTCTGCAGATTGTTTGGGTGTGATTTTGTTCGCTGTAAAAATAGTGCACGATTTTGGTGAGGGTGTCTGACTCTGATCCTGAAATGCAAAGAGGATTTATCTGCTTGTGTAATTTTAGCTTCATGCATTGTTATATTATCTGATACATGCCCTCTATTACAGCACATTTTTTTTAAAAAGAGAACATTTTCTTAATTATTCACATTAATTTGAGTGAAACTGAGATAATTAAAGATGCAGGATAACCATCAGTCAGGTCCATCAGGATATGAAAATATGATCGGAAATTTAGTCAGTTTTCTTTTTCTTTTTAGGAATTAATTACGTAGCCTTAAAAATAGTTGTGATAATGAAATAATGGTCATAATGTTGAATTTTCTTTTTAGCTGAAACCCTTCAGAGCAGAGTGCACACGTTAACAATAAGAAATAAGAACATGGATTCAGATTTGTTCACACACGTGTCTCCAGAGATATTTGCATTACCTACTAATATCTGAAACCTGAAATATCATGGAGGTCACAAAAGGTCAATTATTTCCTGCTGTATTAAATCTCACCCCCTCCCTTCAGATAAAACACACACAAATGAACGAAAACAGCGATTTTTCTAAAAAATATCAAATTTAATTTGGTTATAAAAGTTGTATTTTTTCACATGCACACCCACACATTAATTAATCACCATAAATACTGTCCAATGATTTCTCTTTTTCTTTTTTTCTTGTTTTTCAAACTTTGATTCACAAAGCAAGCACATACGGTGGACCGATACATCTGATTTCAAAAGGACACTATGGAGAATGCTTGCAGTCTTTTACAGGGAGAGGGAAAAATCTCAGTGCACTAACAAAAAGGCTGTCGTAAAATCAAGTAGAAACATTTATAAATTATCTACAAATGGATCAAAGTACAAAAGAGCTACAGCGTTTAGAGACACTACACCCATTCACAAGTGAATGATTTAGTATTGGGACACCATGTTACAGTATTTCAACTTTGTGACAGACTGAATGAGAAACTATACATGAACAGCTTTGGAAAAGAAAATAATAATCTGATGTAAACCTATTGCCAGTCGAACTTTTCTTACATTCCATTTTGGCAAAACCCTCTCTTGTCTTTGCATTTAATCAGTGACATTAATAAGTAACGAGGAAGCGGGGAAACCCTGTTTCACACAATAAACTGACTCATCTTTCGAGCGCAACTTGACACAACAGACAGCTGAGGATAAATAAGATAGAGTGGATATTTAAAACTTCAACCAAGAGAAAAGAAGTGTTTAAATTATTAAAGCTATGTGACACGTCATCTCTCCAGCTGAGTTCTGGAGCACTTTCCATCTCCTCCACGCCACACGAGATGTTGGAACAGCATGCAGGCCCTCTTTCCTCCATAATTCAAGTGAATATTTGCCTTCAAAAATGAAATTCGGACTTCTAAAACATCATTTCTATGTTCTTGTATCATTAGCACACACAACTGACTGTCTCCTCGAAAAAAAACCCAAAGGCGGAGGTAGGGCAGTGTGCTGAGCTGTATTTGAGATAATAAGTGTGTTTGAATAACGTGCTGTGAATATATATATATGTGTGTGATTGAAGGTTCACAGCTTGAATGTGTTCATCAAAGACGTAAAGGAATAAGAAATGTTAGAAAGATTTTTTGATTATCTCTGGAAGCCTTTTTCAATCATGATGATGATGATGAAACCATCAAAAAAAGTTTTCAAGGGTTGAATTTGTATTTGGAAAACGTAATACTCTGATCATTTTTTCTGGACGCAAGATCAATGAATGATTTTTGCTAAATAAGTCAAATTTGTAGAAATTTAGAGAGAAAAGCTGCCTTCAAACACTCAATTCTGCTGTGTTTTCACATGTAGCCTAATCTGTCTTGAGATGAAATCACATCATTTGGAGCTTTTATTCTGACAGTGAATGAGCCACTTATTAAAAAGACAGTCGGCATTGACAGCCTGCAGGATATTTAGTAGTTTCGACTGATCTGATTACATTTTCTGGTGCAAATCTTTTAGTGGCATTATGCAAATAGGTCTGTTTGCTTTTGAAGACTCGATTAAATACATGAAACATTCAGTGAGTCAACAGACTAAATGGAGCAACAACAGAATATTGGCATTACTGATTAGCGTCTCCAGGCTTCGAGTACGTCTGCTTATTCATGATTTGCTCAATCATCCAGGATCAAAGGAATAAAGTAAAAATCACTTAATGTTCCCATTTAAATGCATACAAGCTGTGTAAAATGTAATAAACTTTTCAGTGCATGTGGTACAAGTGCAGGTCATGTCGAGCATAAACGCAACCAGACGTGAGGCCTTTAAAGTTAAATAAGTTGGTATTTCTCGGGTAAATGGAACAGAAGCAGGGAACGGTGCGCACCTTGACATTTCAGTTTGTAATTTCTCTGAGGCTTTGACGTGGCCCTCTATTATCAGCGAGACGACAGAAATAAACAGTGCACAGGCGATGGAGGTAGCAGCACATCACTACATCACAGGACCAATCACTACATGGCCTCTCCTTCAGAAAGCAAACAAAAAAATAATAAAGTGAGCAAGAAACATGAAAGGTGCAAAAACATGAATGCGTCACATACTTGCCTCACACACACACACACACACACACACACATACACACACACACAGGCACACAAAACATGTCATTTACCAACCGTCAGACAGAAAACATCCACCTTTGTGCAATAGGAAGACAGACACAAAATTTAGTCTTGAACTAGGCGTTTCATGACAGTTTGACAGCGTTGGACAACAAACACTTCTCCTCTTATTTCATTTTTTCACAGAAACAAACAAACAAAAAAAAACAGTGTAAATCAACCCTGCAATCAAACGAGGAATGTCATTCTCATGTATGTACTTTATTTATTTTTCATAAAGGCCACTGAGACAGCTAAGCTCGCCCGGTGTTTCTGACGTTAATGCCCTGTTGCCAATCTGCTCTTCTTCTTCTTCTATATTGTTTTTTATTCCTTTCATCGTAAAAACTAACTCCCCGCTGAATCACAGGTACGTACAGGAAATGCTTCTCTTCTTCCCTCATATGCTACCGCCTCTCTATGATATTGCACTGAATAAAGCCTTTGTGTTAGCAGCCAGCATTACTTCACAGAATGCCTCGATAACAGTGTAGTCTATTTGAGATTTTCTTACGGAGTACGGACTCTGTTCCCTCAAAGTGACATCAATACTCCACATAAATTGATGTTATTTTTGTTGTATTATTATTTTTTAAAATTTTTTTGTTGAGAAAAGCTTTGGATGTAACCGGGTGCTTTGTTATCGCAGCTTCCCTGCTTCAAATAAATATATATATTTATATATATATATGTACTGTAGTTCTTTTGACAAATGATAAAGAAAAGAGAAAAATACATGTCATGAAAATCCTAGTTTTTTAGTTTTTTCCCCCCCGTTGATTTAAAATACATCACAGTAATATGTTTGTGTCTGCAGGTGACCTCTCTCTTGATTTTGGCACTGCACTGTACATACTTTAGTTGATTTGTATCCATCACCAAACATGAATAATTAATCACCGGTTATATTCAGATCGCGCATGTCCAGGAGACTGAGCTCTCATCCTCTCTGACGTGTTGTTGTTGGATCAGAGCTGATTGTATGGATGCAATATACAGAGCCCAGCAGGTGCACGTATGGTACATGATGCTGTTTTCTTTTTTATTTCACAGGGGAGAGTCTCTTCAGCAGCTTCTTCCCCTTGGAGAGCAGTCCTTTCTTCTTCTTGTTTGCCAGATCTTGGGAGTCCCGGGGGTCCCGGGTTTCCAGCGGGAGGCGGGGGCCCCTCGTAGGGCTGAGGGGCCTCATGGTGCCCGGGAGGAGGGGCCGAACGATCGGGGAGGGCGCTCGCACGGGTGTGGCGTTGTTGTCGACCGTGTCTGTGGTTTCTGTGGTGACCTGAGGGGAGAGGCGATGGGGAGGTGTGGAGGCATGGGGGCAGCGGATTACAAAAGAAGAAACACGTTCACACTGAACTAATCTTCTGCTTTGAATGCAGAGCGGCGACACTTATTTTTGAACAAAAAGCTGTGTACAGGCCTGCGACTTTTTGTCCTCTGTATCTAAAACCTCGACACAATAAGAGCTGAGAAACACATAATGTCCAAATTACCCACTGACACGTCTTCTTATTTGTTGCTAGTTGTTGAGAAACAAACTGGTCTCATCCTGTCGTACGGGGTGATGGATTTTAATATTTTGTGTCTGTGATGTTTGTATATTTCAACAGGAATTTGTAATTTCCTTCAACAGGCTTACATCTTCAGTCCTGTTTGTTTAGCTAAGAAACAGCTTGTTTTCTTCTGCTTGTCTAACACTGTGTGTGTGTTCTGGTGCAAATCTGGAGTCAGATGCACATCTTAAAAAGCTAAAATTTTCAAATATTAAAAGAAGTAAGGCATTAGAAGGAGATAGAGGAATACGCTTTGCAAATGACTTTACTCACCATGCAGAGAATCAAGATAATATCCACTGAGATTTGAATTATTTCTTTACTTCAGACTGCTTTTTATCTATTATACTTATCTATAAATGTGTTAATGCTTAAAAAAATTAATTAGAAACTTGAATTAAATATAATCTAAAGGCATGTAAGGCAAGTAAAAGGTGCACATTAAACATTAGTTTTTAGGTGTGAACAATAATGATCCAAGAGTGTGTATTTAACAATCATTTTCAGGAAACATGTCACTCAAAATGAGCAACTACCTGATAATATGCACACTCAATCTAATTATTAAAAACCTATATACATACTGTGGCCAAAGCTATCAACTGTGTGTCGGTCAAACTGACAGTAGAAATATCTTCACACAAACACACACACACACACACACACACACACACACACACACACACACACACACACACACACACACACACAC
>JBAJHX010000035.1:18634848-18659536 GCA_037176925.1 Amniataba percoides | reverse complement strand
CCCCCCCCCCCCCCCCCCCCCCCCCCCCCCCCCCCCCCCCCCCCCCCCCCCCCCCCCCCCCCCCCCCCCCACAAACATTTCATTATTGTTGGTTTTTGATCTGTTTACTAATTTGGCAACTCTGTCGGTCCTTTTTTTGTAGTGTAATACACTGAGAATCACAGAAAACTATGTGTTTAAATTCAAATAAAATGTACAGTCTGCAGCTTTTTTTGAATGTATGACTTCATTTCATTAATAGTCTATTTATAGAGTGAATTTGGCATTTTCATCAGACCTTGCCACTTTCTGCTGCCACCCTCTGCGCTGCTTCTCGGGCGATGGCTTTGGCCACGGTGTCCGGGATGAGCGTGCCGCGGGGCTGCGGGAGGATCCTCTGTGGGGACGGGGAGCGTGGATTGGGAGGGGGAGGGGCCTCGAGGGTGTGGCCCTGCATGGGTACGGGAGGCTGGGAGGAGGGAGAGCGTGTGGGGTCCCAGCCGGGCTGGCCGGGAGGAATAGCCCCCCCGTGGTGGGCCGCGTGCTCTTTGGCATCCAGGTCTCTGGCACATACTGGTCTCTGAGGTACAGGGTGGTGCTGGGGGTGGGGCAGCAGAGGCAGTTGGTGCTGGGGCCTGGGACCTTGGTGGGGCGGGCGAGGCTGGAGATGTAGAGGCTGCGGCTGAGGGTGGGGGGGCCGGAGCTGGGATTGCGGGGGTCCACCTGGGTGGGGAAGTCTGTGCTGGGTTTGAGGGTGCGGGTGATGGGGGGGCAGCGGCTGTCCGTGTGCCTGCGGCGGAGCAGGAAGCTGGGGAAGGTGAGGGGATTGGAGGTGGGGTTGAGCATGGGGGTGCGGAGGGGGGCCTGCGTGGGGGTGCATTGGCGGCGGCAGGGGAAGCGCAGGTAGAGGCACGAGCAGGTTGTTTGGAATGACGGCGACCGGGGAGTCTTGGGATTCTCCCTGAACTGACAGCGTCCTGACAATGACCTCCCGAGCCTCCAGGCACTGAATCCTCGTCAGCTCTACAGTAACATAGTCTGCCAGCGGGTACAACACCTCAGCTATCTGCAGCGAGAAAGATAAAATAAGAAAATCAACATCAACAGAAGCTGCAGAATAAATTTTAACAACAACTGAGACAACATCAGCATCACAGTCACATCCTCAAAAACTAAAGAACCCGTGCTCCTTCCTCTTGTGCCACCCTCAGGATACATTTTCAGACTAAGACAGGAAAATACTTCTTTATTATTCTCTCTGTTCTCTCATTCTGTAATAAGGCAGAACATATTGTGCTGTCAAAGTGTCAAACATACAGTTGTTGATTTCCTTTAGCAGTCACCAGAGGGAGTGAGAGACCTTTCAGAGGCACTCGCGGCTCTCAGATTGAGAGTCTTGCACTGAGCATGAATCACAAGCAGGTGGCACTGCTGTGTGCACTGATGACATAATGCTCAGCCCCACAGCAGAGGGGATCGCTGCTCCATCTATGATCTATGTTCTCATGTTTCAAGTGGAGAGAATATGATTAAAAAACTTGTGCTGCAGGCAGGCCTTTGACGTGTGGATCACGTATATGCTTGTCAGTTCTCCAGGAGTCTTTCTCCCTTTAATCATCACCCAGGATGAGCTTCTCACGATCACTCACCGTACCTTTTAACAGAGAGACCTCCAACAAGGAGATACTGACACGCTAACTCACCCTCTGTCCTTTAGTGCAGACTGCGTAGCCAACCACATTTGCCCCGTTGGATGTGCCCGTGGGGGAGAGCATAGGGCGCTTCCAGCGGACCTGAAGGACCCCTGGGGCCTGCCCACAGAGCACCTGTACGTCCTGGGGAGCCTGGGGAGGGCCTGAGGTGGGGGGGAAGAGAGGACAGGTGTGAGGAAATAAATGTAATCATAATTTACTGTTTTAACATCACTAGTATGCAAACAAGTTTAAAAGGTGTGAAGCATTCATTGGTACACACAGCCATGCACAGATATGTCCACATACAAGAGAAAGGGAGGTGGGGAGGTGGGGGGGTGAGATCGTGGGAGGATCCAGGAAAATACTAACTGGGTTCATTTAGAGTTTGCCCTACATTTCTAAATTTGTGAAAGAATGACATAACACATTATTTAGCCTTTGTAAAGAGACGCGATTCATGCAGATGGTCGTGATAAACTGACATTGCTGGTGGGTCGTGCTGTGTCTTTAAAATGTTGTTTTATAAGTATATGTCATCATTATTATATTATTATGGTGTTAAACTATCATAGGCCTCCCTGAGACACTGCATAATCAAACTGTGTTGCAGAATGATATCCTCTTAGTGTAGCAACACACTAATACATCACTATATTTTCATTTTCAGTCACTATTCCTCTGATACTGCAGCGTCAACTTGTACTACAATGTGGGCTTCTGGGCCTCTCAGGAGGAGGAGCACTGTCGTCTCTGCATGCAGGACACAATCCACAGAGACTCAACTACAGCCCGTTCTTTGTCCCCCACTCTCCTGGAATCACTGGATAAAACATGCACAACTGCATTCAAACAGAGGCAAATGCACACTGGTACAAAATGGTCACTGAGCAGTGGCACCGCTTTATATAGCACCAGTCGCTCCAGGCTAGGCTATAGGCTGAGGAAATGACTCATCGGAATAATAACTGATCGTATCTTGTGTCGAGTGTCTGTTCTCTAATTAGTAATGTGCTCTGTGCAGCGAGCAGACTTGGGCAAAATTGCATTTGAATTTGGTTTAAAAAAAAAACAAAGTGTGTTTAAATTTCAACAGATAATCGAGGGACAACATGGATTCTAGATGTGAAAGGTTTTTCAATCACAAAACCATAAAAAAATGCCATTTTGCCCAAATCCTTCCATCCCCCTTTATAATGAACAACATGTCATTTCATTCCCAGTTTTGTGACTAAAACTCTTTCAAAGGATCATCCATCTCTGCCCGTTTCAATCAAAGGAAATCATTTAGTGTTCAGGTAAATCCCGCCCAGGACTGATGTTTCATTCTGACCTGTTCTGCAATATGGAGTTGGACCTAGACAGAATACAATACACAACAATGGCATGGTAAGGCAATGCTGCACTGTACTCCTCTACGGCACAGTGCAATAACCAACAGACTGACACGTCATACTGTTACACATGAGCTGACATACAGTAACATGAAATAAACAGTTGTAGCTCCACCTGTGCTTCACACTGACTACAGGATTGTTTAAGAAATGTGAAAAGCTGGCATAAAAACTACTGGCAATCATCTGCAATGGAGCTATGCATACATTATTGATACTGTATCTCTATGTATAGAAGTGAGCTTTGCTGACCTGCAGCCTGCGTGCAGAACTCCACGCCGGCTTCTTTCCTCTCTCTCTGCTCCAGCGGCAGTTGCCATGGCACCTGGTGCGGCTGTGCCACCACCGTCACTTTGTACACCGTCAGCGGCTTCAGGTTGAGGAAGCGTAGTCTATACCTTCCCGGCTTTACCACTGCGTGCTCGGCCCCGTCCAGGAACACGGTGTGGCCATAGTTACTGTTGCTAGGCAACCAGGAGAGCTCGGCAGTGTCACGCTGGATGTCATCCACCCGCAGGCCGCAAGGAGCCACCACCACGTTGGCTCCCACCAGCAAGGTGCAGCGCAGCTCGTCCGACAGGCCCCGGTCCGTGACGCTCTGCACCGACACGCGGTGAACGCAGCCGTCCAGGTCCAGCTTCTCCAGCAAACACTTGGTCCGGCCGCCGTACGCTATACTGGCACGAAGCTCCCCGTCTACTAACACGTTGTAGCCAGAGATGTTCCCCCAGCCCAAAGGCACTAGTGGAGGCTCCCAGGCCACAATGACGCTCCGTGCCAGCTGCTTGATCAAGGAGATCTTTCGGGGATAAGGCACAACATCTTCAGCCAAGTCCTCCGGGTCCAGGGGCCCCCCTGTCCCATTGCTACAGGGAACCAAGGCATTAGCTGAGCCCAGAAGGCCGTCCGAGGCACCTCCATCTACTGCCGTCAAGGCCAGGGGTGTGTGGTCCAGTGGGCCCAAGTCTTCCCCTCCCTCCTCAGACCGATTTGCTGGTTTTTCCTTGTCCTGGACAAACTCCACAAAATTGGAGGGAACAAGTCCTCGCTGGCCATCCAGCAGCTCCCCTGTGACACAGAGAGAAGAATAGAAACAGGTGCAGAAGATACATAACTCAACTTTGTGACTCACTCTTCATATTCATGTTGGTGAACAAAAAGCCTAATGCCAACCACCCAAAAATACCCTTTTTTAACAAGTGTCTCTGAAAACACAACAGTCCCTCTGTGATGCTTCGTGCAAATGCTGAAATCAGGCTTCACTAATGGCTCCTTACAAGACAAAGACAAAAGGAAAGCTGTAACTTGAATACACATAATCATCAGTGAGCTTTTCTCCTTGCGGGGTGGGAATGAGTCATTGAGTGAGAGGTGGGAGATACGTAAACATACAGTATGTACTATTCCCTAAGATGAAAGATTCAAGCACTGCCTCTCTGATGCCATCTTTTTATACTCTCTCCAGTAAACACAGAACTAAGAAAACACTCCTTTTCAACATTTCGAAGAACCTGAACTTTAGTTCGCTGCTTTTGAACATTTCCAGGAACACCCCTGAGCATGTAGATACTGCGGTCAACACAGAAAAAAAACTACTTAGATTTGCAATGCAGTTTTTTTCCCGAAGGGAAGAAGTTTGTTTTCAAAAAAAGCTCCCTATCATCTTGTCCTTCAATCCCTTTCTCCACAGAGGCCTGGCAGACCTTAAGACCATCTGTGTGTGTCTGCTTATTTGTGTGCGAGTGAGTGTGTGTTGATGATTAAGCTGAGCCCCGCTGGATTAGTCATCAAGCTAAAAGGGACCGAGGTCCCATCTTGACAACAACTTGGTCTGAGGCCCGAGTCTCCCTCCTGCGCGGTAAATACAAGGCTCCTCCACGATGCCATGCAATCTCACCGCCCACAGCTAATGAATCACTGCAGCTGAGTACTACTGTGTCTGTGGCTGCGCCGTCTGCAGGATTGCTAGCTAGGGGGATTAGGATTGCCTCTGATGGAGAAGCCTTCATAATTCTAAAGAGATTAGACAGAGAATCACTCCAATCACCAGTTATAAAAAACGTGCAGGAATTTTTCTTTGTGACGCACTGACCCAGAAGATGCCAACACATAAGTGTATCCAGCATAATGTAATCAGCTGTGGAAATAAATGTTAAAGTAATTACAGTGATGAACAGTACAAAACAGATATTATTAGCTACAGATGTGTGGCAAGGGTGACAAAGCCGATTTTTTTTATCTGAAATGAAACAGTAGCATCCTCATCCAAATACAGACACACTATACTGATAAAGAGGAGGTCAGGTCACATCTGACTTTGGAGCAGTGATGATTACATCAGCATTACAGTCTTTTCACATTAAGTTTTGATTGCTGTGGCGCCGTGGCTCACACAGTACAAAGTCAACAAGATATAACAGAGAGTGACTGAGGAGGGCAAGAAAAGTACGTCATGGACAGCTTGTCATATATGTCACTGTACACGAGTAATAACATCTCCACTGTGTCCACTTCAGGTTCAGTCAGTGGTGCTGAATGGTGGTCATTTTAAAACAGGTGCCAACTAGAAAACTGCAAACAGAAAACAAAGTCACTGGGGGGACTGGCAACTGTGAGCTGACACATACTTCTTGGCATTTTGTCTCATTGTGAGATAATTAATACGCGATGATGCACGCGTTTGTTGACTGTCAGGCATTCTCTGCTTCAGCAGCAGAGAGAGACGCAGGCAAAATCACAGACTTGAGAAGCAACAAAGGACACCTCCTGCTGTACTGTGATCATCCATGTTCAGACTGCAATATTTTTTAAGACGTTTGTCATTTAAGTGCTGCCTAAACTTAATGCTGATGTTTTCGCTGTCATCTCAGCGTTTTGTTCAATGTCTCACCTTCGTAGAAGCCGTCATCGTCCATGTTTCCGTACACGTACAGATACTTTCCAGCCACAAGGGGGAGTTCTGCTTCAGGATGCTCATTTGGTCCATCGTAGGGGTTATAACTGAGAAGAGAAATGTTAACAGTGCGAAACAGTTTTATTTGGGTTCCTGACAGCAGTTTTATTACTCATTTGTGAATGAAGAAACTGACAGTTATTGAAGGATTTTTTGTAGACTCCTGAAGCTGCTTTCACTCACCTGTAACGGGCAGTGCAAAGGCGGACCTGGCCTGTGTAGCGAGGCTTGGACCTGGGTGATGGGCTGGCCTCATCCTCCATCTAAAGGCAGAAAACACAACCAAACAAAAATGTGATTCACGTTCACATGTACAATTAATAATCATGATTCAGCCCAAGAGGAAGCAAAGCAACCATTTAGTCCGTTTAGGGAACCATTTAGACTTCATAAAGCAAACCCACCAGAAAATGATGAAAATGGAGAAAACTTTCTTGAAGACACAACAGTTATGGCATTAATGTGAGGAAATCCAGCGAAGTGTGGTCACTCAGACTCACCTCTGAGGGGGTCAGCTGTCGAGGGCTGCTGGGGCGGTCCGTTGTCACGGTGCTGGATTTGACAGACAGCAGGTCCAGTCTTTCTCTGTCTCCAGTCTGTGGTGTGCAGGGCAAGAACTGGGAGATCAGTAGCGGCGTGTCTGCCGCGCTCTCATCGCCTGGGAGACATTGATTTCCATAGCAAATAAAGAGCAACTGTCATTCCTTCTGCACCCATTTGCTGCTCATTGAACAGCTATTGATCTCCTGTTGAAGCAAATGAACAGCAAACACTCTCCGTGGCAAAGGCTAGTCCACTCCCATCAGCACCTCACATCTGAAACGCATTGTCCTTAAATACCAGAATGGTCCTCGGGGAAAAAAACACACTTGAAAGGAAATGCAGGAAATACAAAATAGAAAACTGCAGTCAAAGAGTGCGAATGACTGAATTCCTTGAGGAAATTAAAGTAAGTCTACAACGTGGATCCACTGTATCAGTGGGTTCTTGTGGTTTGGGAGCGAGTAATATTATGCATTAGCACAAAAGCATCAGTGAGTCCCCCCTCTGTTTCAAGTGAAGAGAAAGATAAAACAGGATTTCCAGCACTTCAAAGACCTTTGGTCTGTGCCAGACTGTATAAATCTACATCGCTGATATGGTTGGATCTGCTGGCTCTGCAGGTTGCACGACGTTCGTTAGAATACTAATGTGTTAAACCACATTCGTGTCATACATCAGGCCTCTGGTCAATTAGGGTGGATATTGATCCTGAACAAGCAGCATTGGCATTAATGGTGTCCACCTCTGGTCAGGAGTGAGCTGATCCAGCTGTTATCTGAGCAGTACGGGGATTAGATCACTCGGACTCTCATTTCATTCTGATCATAGGCCTTTTGATCACATGAAATTGGGTGGATGCTTTTATATAGAGTGTGTAGAGTGCATGCATTTCTCACAAAATGGGCGGATCCCACTGGCAGTAACCATTTAACCCTGACGGTTTTAGTAACTCCCAAATTTAGCACTGTCAGACCCACAATGGACGGTTGAAAAATAAAAAAAATCAATGCAAAAGCACCAAAGATCTGCTTTTTTTCACTCCACGCATTCTTCTTTATTGTTAGATCTGCAGCCCACGTTCCCCACAAGGTAACTCGACCACCAGCAGTTTGGTGGGAGATTTGGGTGTGTTAATGCAGGTAGCCTCGGGCTGATAGCTTCAAGCAGAGACTATGAGCAGCTACAGCTCCAACCTGATGTTGCCTCAAGGGACATCACCTGAGGCAATTTATCCCAAAAATCCCTCTGGAGCCGAAAAATGGCTTTACACAACTTCACATATGCAGTAATGCTCCTCATACTATAAAACAGCTTCTCGTGATAATAACAGAAACGTCAGTGACCCACCTGTCTCCGAATGCACTTCAAATCCAACTTTGACTTGTGAGAGCGTCTTTTCCGGCGAGAGGGGGATCTGGGACGTGGGATTAATCTTAAGGATGTCTGCAGTTTCTGATTGCAAACGGAAATTCAGCAGCTCTTTGGACAGCTGGTGGTAGTGTTCACTCTGTGACCTGCATTTCTGCTCCAGGTCACGAACCTTGACCTTTGATAGACGGCGATGAAGAGAGCAAAGAGGACAGTAAAGGCAGAGAGGAGGGAGTTGAAAAAGAGAGAGCAAAGAGTGAAACATGAGGAAACACACGTGCGGAGTGTACTTCATCACATGTTAATGTTCAGATATGGATTCTCTGAAGACTAGTTTAATCTATCAGTGCTGATCAAACACACAACCAATTAAAAAAGGATCCCTAAAGAGCCGTTTTGAGCTCAGAGCTGCATGTTACAGTGCAGCAGTCTAATCAAATCCTATGGAACTTTGATAACAAAGCCTGAATACTGCAAAGAGTTAAGAGGATTATAAAACTTGCAGTATAAACATTAACCATGTCACATCACAGATATCATATCAGAGGAAGTGGAGGAAGGATAGATGGGGTGTACGGTGAGTATAGTAGTGCTCATTCAGTGCACATAAGGATCTCGATTTGCAGAAAATACCCACTAAAGGCTTTGAAAGCTTTGGGGATTCGCTGAAACTTCACACATTTGACTGAAAGGAGATGAAACTACTCAGGGAGGAAAATAAATACCTGAAACATTCTGTCTTTACTGTCCTGTTCAGACAAAAAGGAAGGAAACAGAAAAAAAGTAAAAAAAGAAGAGAGAAAAACATGAGGATAAAACAAAACACCAATAAATGTGATCGATGCAAAAGAGGGAAAGATAAATGTATAAACAATAATATATTTATCAGAGCAGATAAATGTGTGAAAGCAACACAAAAGTAAAGTAAAATGAACTGAAAAGAGCAGTTTGTTTTTTGACCCTGCAGACGATGAAGCTGCATTTTTTTTGTTTTTTTTGCCTTTTGAAGTGTGTGTGCCCATTAGTGCTGAAAAGCAGGCCTGGAAAAAAGAGACCACACATTTATTCAATGGATTTGCAAGAGAAAGAAGTAACTCCTCAACAGCAGAGTTTCTAATTTCTCTGACCAAACTCTTGATGTTTGTCTGAGCCAAACTCAGGCTGCTTGCTCAGTAAAATCGCATTAAAGCGCTTCAGATGGATAATAACATGACCTTGCTTGAACTACACTCAAAGGAGTCTACACCCTGTTCTCGTGACAAAAGGATTTAGAGTGAAATGAGAAAATAATTTGGAGTAGATGAGCCGGTGACAAGCATCTTAAAGACCGTGATGAAGCACAGCAGGTCAGTGATTTGATCATAGGGAAATTTGTAAAAGTATTCAAGGTCAGCCTGGATGCAGGATTAATAAGGCATGTGCGAGTCTGGAACTACAGGAGTGATATTTTTCACGACACCAGAAGAGAAAAGCTACAGGAGGAGAAATGAAAATCTGACTGCAAACACTGAAGCGACCGAGCGACTGTTTGTTTTAAAGTCTCTGATGTGTGAGTCACAAACTGGCGTAGAGTATTGAATAACCTACGCGCTATTACGCCGTTTGTTCACAAGTGCTTCTGGGCAGGAAGAAAAAACGTCAGTATAGTGTCTGCAGAATTCAGATTTCAAGCCACGTTTTCTGCCACGCTGGGTGTTTCGGGGCAGAGCGCGGCGGCCTGACGATGCTCGGTTCACATCTCACTCACAAGCTGAGTTAAAAAGAAGTCTGATGGTCCATCCTCACAGGTGTTTTCACTGATTTGGCTTATTAGACCTTTTCTAGGGGCTGCATGTGGACTGTGCTTGAGTGACGTTGATTTGATGACTCATTGTTTTTGCTCTTGTTCACACCTCCATTATGAGAGAAACCATGTGTGAAATCATTTCCGCTTTCACGACTCAAGCTTCAGATATTCCTCCACTTGTTGGATCGTGTGTGTGGGGCTGCAGTAAAAGTGATATAAGCACCTAGACTGTTTGAAGGGAGGTCTTTTTTTGCATAAAATCCTAAAAATACTAATGCAAAAGTGGACACTTTCTGCATTTGCACGTCCTCAACATCAACATGGATCAATGACTGATGAAGATGCTGACGGTCGTCTGGGACAGAATAACTTTTCCACAGACAGGAAAATCAACAGTTGCTGGGGAGAAAGGAAAAGCCTTTTTTCTATACTTCTACCTGGAATCAAGTGCACATTAACACATCCTGAAAAGTGTTAGTGAGTGATTTTTTTAATCACTCACTAAAAAAACAGCAGAGATGATTACAAAGAAAGCTTGCCAGATTTAGCAACAATCAGCAAGAGTAACAGAAAACAGCTGTGCAAGTGGTGCTTTGCAACTTATTTTACAGATTAAATGGAATAAAAGACATATTATATTTGCATATATTTGACTGATAAATTAACCCTAATGTTATTCAGGCACTTTTAGTTGAACTTTTAACTACATTATAATAGCTGCATTATGATTTCCTGATTGCACATCTGCATAACACTACATGAGACATCCTGAGTTTTTTTTTCCGTTTGTTTTACCTCATCAGCATCAAGCGGCTCTAAACTACACTCACAGCCGTGTTAGGATCCGTGTTTGATCTCGTTACTGTGCCTCTAACAGGTGCACCGCTCCCTCATGCTCTTGGTCAGCTTGAACCCGAGCTTGCAGAGGACACACAAACATGCAGTGACAGCTGACACTGTGATCACAGTCCATGAGGTAGAGCAGACAGCGCACAGCTGACACACTGTCAACACAATGCTCGGGCAGAGGCTCACTGGTTGATCACAGCTCAGGAATTTGAAGAGATGCCTGCTCCCGATGGCACGGCTCTGATCAACAGTAATGGATTTGTTTTGGGGCATGTTAGCGTCTAACCAATGGCTGCTAACAGGACTAAACATGCAGTTTTGAGCACTGTGTAACTGTATAAATGACTTAACCTTCTTGTGCTTGGTTATATTTGTGACTGTTTATAAGCAGGTGTGTGCAGATAAGGAAGTAGTCACTATCCAGCTCTAATCCAGAGGGTATTTTGAGAATATTTATACATCAGGCATTAGAATAAAATGCTTCTTTTTGTTTTGTCTTTGCCTAATGTTTGTCCTTTACAGTTAATTTTCCAAAGATACAGCAAATATAAGATTAGAACTACACATTTATTTGCTTAACAATGAAAATGTTGCCTTATAAATGCTGAACATCAGTAATATTGGGTGCATTAAAGGCACAATGACATTTAAATAGACAAGCATTACACAGATTTGAGCATTTGAACAGCCTCAGAGGCATCAACAGCATTTGTAATTTAAATCCACGTGTCCCTTGTGGTATTTGAAGTTTTTGTTTTTGAAAATATCCCCATATCTTTAAAGGCACCAGACAAAATACAACACCTAGAAGGAAAAAAAATCACTCGGAGCGCTGAAAGACGTTCACAAGGTGTATAAATATATCTACAACTAGAAAGGCAACATTTTTAGCAGAGGGCCCTTCATCACACTATCAAACAATATGAGAGCTGTTCAAAGCTGAAACTGCATTTCCACCAAAATGTGCTGATTTTTGGACCCGTTTCCGAGGTGTTTAAATTTTCAGCTGCGATTCAGTGACAGTGATTCAGCACAAACCTGCACCTGACACATCACATTTCGATTCTTCACAAAACCGGTGACCCAGGAGGTTGTTGTGTCAGAAGAACAACAATTAAGCCTTCGATCACCGATTTTTCTGTTTTCGCGTCTGTCCACGTGGCCGTACCTTTTGCAGTTGATTGATCTCCTTCTGCTTGGTGTGAAGGGCCACCAAGGCTTGCTCATGCTCTGTCTGCAGCTGCTGCTTCAGCTCGACAGCCTCGTGCATATGCTGGAGAAGGAACAGAGAGAGGGTGGCGGTTACGATGAAGCTGTGCGTAAGATCCTTTTTTTTTTTTTCATTGATGGTGACAGCTGGTCCTTGAAAGCCTGAACAATCATCAGAATTTTACTTTCCCTGGATGCATTTTTGCAGAAAGCTGGCAATGAGCCTTTAAGGAAATTTAACCCAATCCACCTTAATTAGTTAGCTGATGGCAACTCTGCATTGATGTTTGTGGGAAAATGAAAATGCACAATTTATATGGGACATAAAAATTGAAGATTAAAATATTCACCAAAGCCTCTCAGATCATTTTAAATCAAAAGGAATCATCTGACATTTTTGTAAACGCTGATTTCTTTGCTTTCTTGCAGTGACTTAGATGAGGATGAGATCTGATGCTCGTGCTCATACGCCAAGCATGGATCTGCTGCCAGCTAACTTTGCATAAAGGGGCGAACAGCGAGTCTGGCTGTGGAACAAAATCTGCCCACCAGCCCCTCTGCTGCTCAGCAATTAAAACATTTAATCGCGTTGTTGTAATCAAAAAACAAAAAGGAACATGCAACAACCTCAACATGAGGGCTGACAGAGGGTGACGGGCCTGACTATTTCCTGGGCAGGAGCAGTGACATCCAAGAGTATTTCTGTTATCAGTGCAGATTTAACAAGCAAGTGAAGACCTCTGTTATCCTGCAGGTTGGTGGAGGCTAACTGTTTCCATCCGTTTCCAGTCTTTATGCTAAGCTAAGCTATCATCTGCTGGCTGGAGCTTCATATTTGCTGTGCAGATATGCAAGCAAATAACACTATTTCCCAAAGTTTCTTCCATCCCTCCCAAGACTTTTGCAATCTCAAGCAGTCGACTGTTGACTCTGGAAGTGAAGTAAGTGTAAAAGGTGTTATACAGCATAAGCTTTTTATAGAATTTGTAATGTGTATCTATCAGCTGCAGCCCACTCGATACTCCAAACTGGCTCAGGCTAAGTTGTCACACACGGTCACCCACGCCGATCCCAAATCTACCCTCTCCCAAATTAGCCGAGTCATGACTATATAGCATCTATCCACTGAGTCACGACCGGCTGCCACGTCTTGCAGAAACAGAGCCGAGGCCATAAGATGTTTCTGCAGGCTTAAGAAGAAAAGGCAGCTTAGAAAGCTCTGACATTCATCATTTTCTCCCTGTGTTCTCTCTGCCTTGAAAAAAAAGAAGAAGAGTGGGAAAAAAAGAAAAAGAAAAGCCTCTTTACCTCCCGGAGTGGCTTCGAGGTGTCCTGAGCAGGCAGCCACCGCTTTGCATAATCAGAGAGGAGCTCTAAGCTGCAGAGGACTGGGCCGGCTGAAAGGCTGTCACCGGAAACTAGTTTTTTATTTTAACCCCTTACATATTCAGGAAGGGCTCAATGAACTCACCTACATTTACAGCAAACAGCCTGTGAGGTCACACTGAGACAGAAACAGACTTTTCATCACTGAAGCCTGAAGAGGAGACGCTCCACGATGTCAGTGAGAAAGAACTGCCCCTTCAAAGATGACCGGACCTTTTTTTAGTCTTGCATATTCACCACAACACCTTATAATCTGACAGAAAGGCCCAGAATAAGGTGTGGTCGTGCTGACTCATGTCTCCTTTTTCCACACAAATGTGACAATAAGCTTCTTTTGTTACCAAATTACATAACTGTAAAAACCAAGATTGACAGCTCCGTATCTCGTATTAGTTTTGACCGAGAAACCCTTTTTTTTTTTTAATCCAGTCTGTCTCACTGTTTTGTTTTGTTTTTTTGTCTCATGTTGTGCTTCCTCCATCTCTGCCTTCTCCACCCACATCGCCCTGTGTAATTTTCTCTAAATAGTCTCTTTGTCTTCATAATCAATACACAATGAGAAAGTGACAAACCTTTCTTTGCTGTATTAGGGAGTGGGTCAGTTTTTCTCAGATGAGTACATTTCTCTCTCAAATATCCTGACAAACAGACAATCGATAGGAGATGCAGGGAGGCGAGGATTTATAATGAGAGTGCCTCTCGCGGCGCAGTGAGACTGTGTCTGATTACTATTGGCAGACCATAACGTGGTGAAAAAAGAGCCTCTCCATGAAACCAATGACACTTCACCTCACGAGCTGCATCGCTTTTCCCTCTGAAGTTTTCGCAGAAAACAAACACACGGGAGACGGGAATATTTCCAAAAGAGGAGGCGAGAGTCGAGCCTGACACGCGTCCAGATCTGATGAACAGCGAGAGGCAAACAGAACCACTGATGTGAACAAAAAGGGGAGAACGAGTGAAGATGGGAAGGATGGAGAAATGCAGTGAAATACAGTATGTCACTGATAAAGTGAACAGAGGAGGATAAAGGGTTTGTTTTGGGACTTCCTCATTTTTTTGCCTGGTCCACTCAGCGGTATGACATGTGCAGGCTTTCCTTTGGAGACAAATTTCTCAGTGGTTTTCTCCATCACAGCCGGAGAGATGAGAACAAAACTATCCCAGATTTATAGCATCAATCCCCAATTTATGATGAAGTAACCCAAGATTTTAGTTTCTTCATGTAAAACTCTCTACACACACTTACTGACAGGATGTCTAAGTTCCCCCTCAATACTCAAAAGTATAAAACCAGCTCCATGAATAGTCTCAAAGTAATATAAATGCCTCTATGTGATCTACATAAGCAAACAAAGCTGAGAGCGGCCATTTCTATTAGTTTCCAATAGTTGTTCTTCATGTTTGTCGCTGTGTCAGATTCTCCTGCAGCATCCCACGAAGCAGAGCTGGAGGTCGAATTTTAGTTGCTTTAGCCAAGGCTTGTCTACATGGCCATCGTCCTGGCAAAGTAGTCTCCTCATGGCAGGAACACTACCGCCTTTGTCAACAAGAACTGCCAAAATTAAAAACTTCTCAGTAAAATTCAAACTTCAGTTGAGTGGCTTCAAGCTATCTGGATCCACACACTCTACACTCCAAACTTGGGGACAGGATATGTGAAAATTCAAAGGACTTATCAAAGAGTATTGGATGTGTGATTGGAAACAAATGCAAACTTCACCAAACTTGAAATTATAATATGAAAAGACTCAGAAATGGAGGGATCGAGTGAAAGATGAAGAGCTTGACTTGGCTCCAGGTTACCCGTTTTTTCCTCAACATTAAACTAAAGTGGTGATAAGAGGTTCACTGGATGACAGCAGACATACAAAGGTGGCACGTCTCACCTTTAGAACCTGTTCCAGGTTCTCCAGCTTCACTTGGAGTTGGCTCCTCTGCTGCTGGGCCACGTCTCTCTCCTGGCTCACGACAGCAAAGGTCTTTCTCAGCTGCTCGTAGTCCGATTGCACCTACGTGAACAGAAAGAGTCCAGATGTAAAGAAAAAGAAGGACAAGGGGGGAAAAAAGAGCGAGAGGAAGGTAAGAGGATTATTAACAACATGAATATAAAAGGCCATGAATAAGCGAGCGGAGACAAACAGAAAAACAACACAAGGGAGGGAACACACTTTAATTTTCTGTTTTCCTTGAAGATTTTCAAAATGTGCCCATTATTCTGTTTTTAAAGAGGAAAACAAGCATGCAATTTTTATGAGGTTTGGTCTTGCAGCAGACCTACTTTTTACATTTATGAATAGAGACTGGCTTTTTTTTTTCTTTTTTTTTGGCTCGAGGGTTGATTAGGAGTTCACAGTCTGACGAGAAATTAATCAGCACATTTCCATTTAGCCTTGATGAGACAGAGCTGCTGACTTGAGCGTTCTGCCTCCAGTTCCTCCATCAGTCAGGGGCCGCGAGCTAAGCTGGTTCCTCCGACGGTGGCCTCGCGGGATCCAGCAGAAACCGTCCCTCAGCCACACACAGAAATCACCTCATTAACTAACATAACAGATGAGCGCACAATAGATAAGCTCACTTACTCAAAGAGCACAAAACTCGACTGTTGCAAGAGGAAATGAGTTCATTCATATTGTGGAAATCACGGCTGGAGTCGAGTGGGAAACTCCATCTGAGCTATATAACATGGAGAGTGCCGCATAATAATGATAATTATCATTATTATTTTCACGCTCACTGTATAATAGTACATTTTATTCAGAGAGCGCCCATGTAGATACTCAAATAAATGCTAAAATAAATAAGGTAAGCCTCTAAAATAAGTTTAGAATAGAGAAAGACATAAAAATCAAACATAAAAAAAGCAATTTGGTGATAAAATCTTTTATTTCAACATATATTTCAGTTTTTCCCATAAAAATAAACACTGTTTCCTTAGCTGTGCTTTATAATCAGAAAAGGGGCATTTGATAATAACGTTTGATGATATGAACACTTTCTTTTTCTCCCTCTCTTCATCTCAGGTACTGTCTATCTTTTCCCCTCTTTTATCCCTTCCCTCCCTCTCCATGCACAGCTCACTGCATGTTGCTTGTGTCTTTGCCCTTACAAGCCTGTCACGCTCATTCATACGTCTCTCTGGCAGGCCCGGCCACGGTTTTGCCCCACTTTCTTTTTCATCTCTGCGCCCACCTTGTCAGCACACAGATGGCATCTTTTTGTGTGGCACGGTGGAGAAAAAGCTCCGTGCTGCGTCCCTGGACACGTGTCAAACCTGCCCCCTCTGTGAAAGTCACTATTAGCGCCAGAGCAGCTAATCGCCTACAATCGCAGACTGTCTCCGTCTGGGCCTGCGTGAGTGTTTATGTATGCGTGTGTGAGAAGTGGGAGACTCTGGGCGACTGTGCCAGTAAAGACATAATGATGGGAAGGGAAGTGCAGAGATGATGTGTGCGTATGAGATGCAGAACATGACATAAAAAAATTACATGTATACACCCGTGTGTGAAGAAGCAATATAAAAACATGAAGAGGCGACAGATAACATCATATGTGGTGATGATAACATGGCTGTGGGTGTACTGATGGATCACAGACTCTGGCACATAACTGATCCATCTAGTCATTTAAAGGACATTGTGCCTGTCGTACGTCGGCCCTACATCACCAGAGGTGGAGGATAGACGTCACCACAGATCGCAGCCGGGTTCATCATCACTGTGTGTGCGTCCTTTCAACCTATGCTGCGTGTGTGTAGAAAGCCGTACCTGGTCATACTTGGATGTCTTCAGGTGGTGGTTGATCAACTCAAGGTTCAGGCGATTCTTCTCCTGCAAGGCAGCATGGAGCTTTGCTTTCTGAGGAAGAAAGGAGAGAAGCAAAAGGAGAGTTTTTTACGTTACGATACGTCATCTCCCTCATCGCAAAGACTTTTTAACAGCCCATCTGTGTCGCGCATGCAAGCCACGCAGCGTAACTCCATCTTAAAACTATTATATAAGCGACAGATGAAAGACTCAGGTTAGTGCCAGTCCCTCCCTCCGTCTGTATGCATGTGTGTGCGTGGGGCTAAGCTTTTCTCTAAGATGCTGTCTGGAGGACAAAAACCCACAGCTGCATACTGTCACCCTCCATTTGGTATGTGGCATTAAGAATGGAGGAGGAGAGCTGGAAAAGAAGGGTGTGGGGGGGAGAGGAAGAAAGAGAAGGATGAAGCGTTAGATGGAAACTGGGATGGAAGGATGTCAGGGAAGAGGAGAAGGAAGTAGAAAGAAGTCTGTGGGAGAAACATTCAGGAAACTGAGAGATGAGGCAGTCGACGGATGAAAGTGTCAGTCGAATGCTAAATAAGGAAGAGAGTGCATGATGTCGGTAAAACCAAAAGAGCTCAAGACGAGATTAAGTTGCACACCACGTAAAAAAAAAAAAAAGGATTGAAAAGAGGTGTGCAGTTCCTGTCTGCACTCTCACCGCCGCCCAGATTCACATTCAGAAGTTGTCATGCCGCTGGTGCTGCAGGTACTCAAGCATTACATAATTACGCCAGACTCAAACTAGGGCAGCGCTCTCCTCCTATCACAGCTCTGAGCATTCAAGAGTGATTTCACTGTGGTTGGTCATATCCTGCCACATAATACCACTTCACGCCGGTGCAGTGAGTTCAGACTGCTGATTGTCATTCTGAGCATTCTGGCTATATTATGTGGATAAGTCGTTTATAATGGCAGCCGGGGGCGTTTTCTCTCTTCAGACGTGTCTTTAAACAGGAAGCAACAGGAGCTGATGGCAGCTTTTGTTTTTGTGTCTGGCTGGATAAAATGGTGGCTTCAACATAAGTGGGCTTTTTGTTGTTATTGTGTCTTATATCTAAAAATATTCCTCCAATAGAAAAATTACCCTCTATATATGGGTAAACTTGTGAAAATGTAGATTTCTGACAGGCAAAAGATGCATCCTTGCCTCAAAAAGTCCCACAGAGTTCAGCTGTCTGTGTAGTTTTTTATTCTACATGGTTCCACTTCACGATTACTACTCTTATATGTGCAATATTTCCCTCGAGGATGATTGTTATAATGTACTCAAGAGGAGTTCAAGCTTTGTATGTCAGCTCCTGCACATGGAAAGATTGTGCAGCGGTTTATGATCAGATTTATCAGCGCAAATTGAGGAACTCAATGAACCCTCGGCCGAGAGGAGAGGAGAGGAAAAACAGACAAAGTGAGGGGGGGTGCAGCCAGGTTCATCCATCTCTTTGTGTGCAAGCAGAGAGACAGCCAGGGCTGTCGCAGGAAGACTCGATCAAACGGAGACACGGATCGAGAACAGACAAGGACAGGAAGACACGGAGACTGGTGAGTGAGTTCACTCGCTGCTCTTATTGTGTAACGCTGTCGCCACGGCACATCACCGAGGCCCACGGAGCGGTTACTGTACCGAGCCACACCTAGTTACAGCAGCTAAAAATCATCTTCTGCCTTCGACTGGTAATTACGGAGACACGGCGCATCATGAGGTGCAGTCACGCTGACACCCCAGGACGCGGCCTTGTAGTCGATACTAAAAGGAAGTGTGGTGTGCATCAGGAGGGGACGTAAAAGATGACTGGAAAGAAGGATTGTGTTGAAATTAAAAGAAAGTAACTGACAGGCACAGAGAGGAAGACAAGTGCGAGCAAAAAGGGGAGTTTATTTGAAGCTGCGTGAGCACGATAACAAAAAGAAACAAAAGCAGAAAATGAAGAGACGCAGGAAAAGAGAAAGGGATGACCTTTCAGAGGCTTCTTTTTATGGGCCTCAGGAACGATGTCTGCTTCTCCATTTCCTCCCACTTCCAGTGAATCACACATTCGCAGCTCTGCTTAACACTCCGTAACATCTTGTAAACACAGTGCTATGCTGCAAAGCCAAGGGACACACACACATTTCGGTGCCAGTTTAAACCTTCAATATGCACAAATAAACAGAGAAATCTGCTTCGAATATATAAAGGACATGATAATTAGGCTTTCTCTTAAGGTAAAACAACTAAACAGGGGATAAAAGCACACTGAAGACGTGCACAGATCTGTGTTTAAGCCTGGCGTGTGTGTGTGTGTGTGTGTGTGTGTGTGTGTGCGTGTGTGTGTGTGTGAATCTGTGCGTGGTTGTGAAATTTGAGATCCATATGTGCGTGCAGAAAGACTGGACAGGCCAGAGGGAGAGACCTCAACACCACTAATGACTAATTCACTCTGACAACTTCTTTCTTCCTTCCTCTTCTGTCTTTTCTCTCCATCTATCTGTCTACCCCCCCGACACACACACACACACACAAAGACTGATGCATGCACTTCCTCTTCCATCACCGCCGTGATTATCATTCTCTCCCCAAACCCACTAATTTAGCTGCTGGCCCTAAATCTGCTCTGCTCACAGTGGCCAGACTCTCACTGAGCTCCTAAACTCCCAGAATCCACCAGCGACGTGTGTGTCTCAGTCTAAAGTACAGCGTAAGAGAAAACAAGAAGACGATGACATCTTGTGCTACCTCAGTATTTTATTGTATTTTAATGTACCGGGCTGCTACGACAACTTCATTTCCTCCGGGGTAAATAAAGTCGTCTATCAATGAAAATCTTTCAGATCGTAACTTTAAACAAACGGCAGCCTCATGCCCTGTTTCTTTTACGGTTTTATCTTTGGAGTCATGTAACCAAGTCGCCTCTGGGAGCGGTCTTATGCGAGTGAAGCAAAGCTCGCTGGGAGACGATGCCGCCTCGACAAATGTTGGACAAAGCCGAGCAGAGCAGTTCTTCAGACGAGACAACAGAGGAGCAGCGACGCCGACACCTGCTCGACAGCTCGGCGAGTTTGTGCGCAAAGACTCTGAAGAAGTCACTTAAGAAATGTTTAGCTCATAAAGACACGTCAACACTGAAATCTATTATGACTGTGATGTAAAGCTTTTCCAGCCTTTGCTCTTCAAACAAAGTGTTTCTCACAAGAAGCATTTTGGCTGGAGCGTGACTTAATTACAAAAGTGTTAATCACTTGTTTGGTACCGAAGCATGATGATGATCAGGTCACGTTGAAGGCAAGAGGCCGAGTTGTACCATAAAAAAAACATAATTAAGAGATAATGTAATTTGCTGATGCTTCTGGTCATTTTAATATCCTGCATCCCTTCATCAGCAAGTCTGTGAAAAGCTGCAGCGCCTTATTTAAAATACTTCATATAAAACAGGAAGCTATTTGCACAAGATGTCAGTTTAAAATATTTACTTTTGTTCTACCTACTTCCCAAAAAGTTACCTGATGAGACCTTCAGCAGAAAGTGATTGAAAATTACTTTATTTGATGTCCCTGCATTGCTCTGCTGACATGCATCCATACTGATCCAAACTGGGTTAAACATGAATGAGAAGAACATTAAAATAATTCCCTCTCCTCATTACAGAGAACAGCACAGCTTGAATTAATCAAGTGTACATTTACCTTTGTCCACATAGCCATTTTTAGCAGGAAAGCCTTTAAATCTTGAACATGCTGCGTTTGTGGGCTTTGATTTTATTTAAGGAAGCGTTAATGCTCTTAAATTGCGGATGTGCCATTCAAGAATAAAACAGCAGTTAATGGGAATTAATTGCAACATTAAAATCCTGCAAGCTGAAAGAAAATGAGACAGACAGGATGCCAGATCTGCTTAATTTAGAAATATAGGTTTTGGATTATGCTGGTGATATTAATGACAATTAATATGTTAAGAATCAGCCAGCAGTTGCTGCAGTTATAATGGAGAACAGATGAAGGAGGTAATCGCGGGTGCAGAGATTTCTACAATGGCAACTGCTGACTCTAAATGGGATTCTTGCGGGTGGAGGATTGCCACTGTTCTCCCTCAACTCCCAGGAGGATTGTCATTAATCAGATGTCACGGCAGAAACACTTTGTTCTAGTTGGAACAAAGCGGAAAAGATACTGATGACATCTGCTGTCCTCGACTGGAGCGCCAGTGAAGTCACAGACAAACGGAGCAAAGCATCAGTGGTGATTTTCATCTTCATATAGAAAATGTGGAAATGAAAATATGATCAGAGTTTTGTTGCATTCAGTCATTATATATAATACTTTTGTTCCATCCATGTGAATGTTAAACTAGAGTTTATGAAGTTTGAGGACGAGGTCAGTACGTTCATTTACTTTGTGTATAAAGAGTACATTCTCACCTCATTCTCAACCTGAAGATAAAACATAATCTCCTCTCTATTTTTCTTTCTAAGTTACATTAAACACTGCACAGAATTGAGCTTTAAACTCATCCTCCAACAAAAGGCTTCACACTACTGTTTCAGATTATTTCAATCTTATTGAAATAATCTGAAAAGATAACTTCCTCCGCTGGGTTTGAGTTTGAGTGGTTTGTGTGTGTGTGCATACTAAGTGTGCGCTATGCTGCACTTCTGTGGTTGGAGAGTGTGCAAATGGAGTCAGAGGCTCGACTGCTGCCTCATCTGGTGCAACATCGGCGCCGTCTAATATCTGGAGCAGTCAGGACCACGGACAGCTCCTCAACTGGGGCTTTTACTGCCAAAGACAACAAAAAATCTGACCTCAGAGTCTGTGATTCAACTTAAAAACTGCACTGCTGGTCACTTTAAAACCTGAAATATCTGGGGTTTAAATATTTACATATACATTAGAAGTGTACAGTATGTACATATATAATTTAAGAGTATAGATAATGTAATTTGGGTGAACTGACCCTTTTAAAAAAACTTTGTTGTTGATTAGTTGTTGTACCATTAACTACAAACTGCATTACACTGCCAACCATTTTTAAAGCACACCATGTGACTTAATATTGATTTCTCAGCTTCTATAGGGAGCCAATGCTCGAGGAGTTGACCACTCGTAGCTTTATGGAACAATATCCTCAAGAGTGGATTACATTTCAAATTAAATATATTCAGTTTACTGTCATGAAGGACTGAAGAAACAAGAAAATATTCACATTTGAGAAGCCAAAATCTGAATTAAAAAAAAAATTCCCTTAAAATATTATTCAGAATGATTTTCTGATGATCAAACTAGTTGGCGATTCATTTAATAGTTGAAAATCTAACCAATAAATCTACTATTTGTTGCAGCTCTAGGCATTAGATTTCTTTAAATATTTACATTAACGTGCAGATTTCAGCAGTGAGTGCTACTTTTCAAAGAACTCATGTCATCTGACTTGAGGAGCATTTTCAAAATAATGGCAGATGTAGTACCAGGTAGCTGTATTATGACACTGCACAAGTATATTTTCAAAGTGATGGATCACCCACCTAAAGCGTGTTTTGGAGACCAACACTAAAATGAAAAGAAACCAATCACTGACTGGAGGGAACACAATCTGTCTTAAAGTGTTTGAAATTGGTCGGCAGTATTAAAAGTACTTAAAAAAAAACAGTAAGACCATTCTAAGCCAGACCAGTCAACAATAATGCAGTGATTCAAAAGGGAGATACACTTTCAAGGTTGATGTTACCTTTAAGGCAGCGGTACATTGGCATGGTACATCCCCACTTAAGCAATTGGTGATGAAAATGAGGAACATTTTGGAGATTTATTATGTAGCATTAGCGAGGTCCTTACTGCAGCATAAAAGTTGATATGTAACACAAGAGTTTGTCCTCTGAAGGGCTTAGCAGGTGTTTGCCTTTTCACAAGAGAACGTGTGACTACAATCCCACTTAATCTTCAGCCAAACATCAGCTTCTTTGGAGGACTGCTGCAAGTGTCAAGAGCATTTTGAGAGCAATCCGTTATAAAGCTGTTAATACTGCACATTGTCTGGGCTTTACAATGTGTGTATGTGACCTCAGCAGCTACTTTATAATGGCTGCATTGTGTATTCACAAACAGTGATTTTCCTTTAACCTTTTGAATCATGTAGCGTTCATGGGTGGCATTTTATTCAGAGGATCCACCTTTCACATTTGGACGGCGACCTTTTGTATTGCTCGCCTTTTCTTTGTGTTATCTTGAAGTGCAGTTCAGCGTGAGTGTGGCCATAATGCCGCCATTAGATAATTCATGAACATGAGATCAAAATATTCCCCTTTATGTGTCGGTTTCTAAGCATTAGCATAGCTGGCATTCCTCTAACCTGTGCCACTAATGTGTCTCCACAGGGAACTCATACATAAAAGATAAGTGTGCAGCTATTCTAGCTGTGACAGTAGCGTGTGTGCGAGCACAAACATGTATGTCACAGTCACAAGACCTACGAGGTCGTTTAAAATAAGTGTAAACAGCGGACGCAGATGGCGGTGGTTAACGCCGCCGATATAGTGAGGCGATATTTCTGTGTGTGTGTGTGTGTGTGTGTGTGTGCACGCAAGCATGAATGGGTTGCGTAACTAGCATCTCCAGGCACACAATAGCCTCGAGCTCTTGTGCATCCACAGTGTTTCAGACCTCTCATCTGAATCCTAAGGAGTCAAAATCCCCCTCCCACCCCTCCAAATGATTCATGTGGTAAGAACTCCCCTGCAAAGTAAACACGCTGCACACTCCATCAAGCTACAAGTTCTCACGATGTATAATACTACAGGGAACCCCCTGTTGTTAGTGGCTATGTAAATAGAGGTTTGAAAAAAAATGTCTGAATATGAAATATGTGACTCACTCCTGCAGATTTAATAATGTGGATCAACCGGAGCTCGAATGGAAACCCGGCCTACGCAGTCACAGACGTTTAATATTTACAACGTCTCAAGCCCAAAAGACTCCGCATCAGGTCAAAAATCGTATGCACATGCAAAAGCGTCTTACAGGGAAAGAATCAGGAGAGGAGTCTTTTGTTCTCAGGAAGAGCACATGTTCGGGTGCTGGTAGACTCAAATCTGTGCACAAATAGAGCCTTCTGGGACTCGCAAGTTTGGAGTTCTGCTCACCTCTTCTCCGGCGGAAAATCAAACATGTAATGTTTTGTTTAGACGCCCCGGTTTCTCTACATCCTGTCGCGTGTTTTATCGTGTACTGTGGTGTGAACTCCGCTGCCTGCCTCTCGCAGAGCAGGAGACAATCCAGAGTTTTATGGGAAGGGGGGAGAGAAAACAGAGGAGAGGCAGGGAGAGGCCGGCGCTACCGTCAGGAGGGATTAACTTCTCCTCCACGTAGCGCACATCCTCATTCACCTCACTCTTCGACCTCCTCTGTCGCTTCCCGTTACTCATCCGAGCTGTGCTTACCTCCTGTAATGTCTGTGCTCGTGTATGTGTTGTATACATGCGTAAAGCTAATACAGTGTGTGCTTTTGAGGCTCCGCAGATGCTCGGGGAGGCATGAGACCGTACAGCAGAAGTGACTTTAACATTTCATGTCAAACAACTCAAAGCTTCAGGCCCGCAAGTGTTCATGACTTTACTGTTTTCCCAGGCAGGGGCCTGTTTCAGCAAATTTGCAACATGAAAGCTGTAATTTGCAAGATCATTTCCTTTCCAATTCATCCATCCATCCATCCATTTTCTAACCCGCTGTATCCTGCACTCAGGGTCACGGGG
>JBAJHX010000035.1:18623209-18634748 GCA_037176925.1 Amniataba percoides | reverse complement strand
CCTCAACCGGGAGTCGAACCCAGAACCCTCTTGCTGTGAGGCGACAGTGCTAACCACTGCACCACTGTGCCGCCCTTTCCAATTCATTTTGCCACTAATAAAGAAAAGCAACAACATAATTGTGGCCAGTGTACGAACATGTGAGAGCCCAGCAGGACTCAAATGTATCTGCAATTCATAAGCGAAAGTCATTTGTGAAACACGATGCTGCCACCATTTGGGATTAGCATCATACGCAGCAAATCGCTTTTCTAAAACAGAATTGCAGTGGGCTTTAGTTTTATGCTTTCATTAGATAACAATAGTGCAGAGATGACAGATACTCATATCTGTTCTGTATATCTCTGTTTTCTGTCATTGTACAATGTGCAACTTTGATTTGGACCATTTATAAGACAAAACAAGAATTCTGAGGATGTCGCGTTTGGTGATGTTGGTGAGTGTTGTTCTTTTTTTTTTGCTATTTTACAAACCAAACAATTAAGTGACTACTGATAAAAAAAATAATAATGAGCACGTCGAACAATAATGGAAAAATCGTTGATAGTTGCAGCCTTGAGGCTTCTATAGATTGTGCAAGAACAACAATCTTACAAATTCACTGCATGTCACGCTGTGTGAGAGAGCTCTAATAGAGTCTTGATCACAATCTGTGTCAGACAGTGCAATGTCAGTTTCTGAGGCATATCAGATGGTGCAATGAATGCCTGGTGAATCACAGAGCTACGATGCAAATGCAAAATTTAAAAACAGATGTGAGCAACTCATGTCTTCCATCTGCACCACTCTCATGTTTTGAAAAAGCGGCAAGATCTGGCCATCGTGCACAACCTCAGTAGTAAAGAGAAAGAGATTGTAGATCCAAAGATTTCACCATGTTTCTTTTTCAAAGTGTCATATTGGACAGCCCAAAATTGTTTGACATAAAGGGGCATTTAATGTTGTTAGAAGTCCCTTTCCTAGAGGTGACAAAATATTAGCAGCTGAGGCACAATTTGATGCCAGATGTGAGATGCAATTTGTTCCTACTGGACCTAAATCCAATGTGAGAGCCCCAGAGAAAGACAGAGTCAATGTGAGCATAACTTTGACTACGTACTGAATGTGTTATGTAGAAGTGCTCCAGCTGTACTGTATATGGAGGGCCCTCCGGGGGGGGAGCGTTGGCTCTCTCGGGAGTTCACATGCCCCACAGGGAATATTAGGGCATGGCAGTGTGCGTGTCCAAGTGTATATGTACATACTGTGGGAGCAGGCAGCGACAGTGAAACAGGGCTCCCATGACGTGGGCTGCAAAGCTTCCAGTCACATCGATGACATAACACATTTGATGTGAACAGGACCTATTGTTCCCTCCGGCCACACACTGAATATCAGAGGGCTGGAAAATAAGTTCTGAGGAAGATCAGTGTAATGCTAATGAGCAGCCCAAGAGCTGGTTAGGGATTACATGTGCTCCGATGGGCCTTCATGCTCACATAATGCTTGGATGGACCTTCATGCTCAGAATATACAAGTGCACACACACACACACACACACAAGCGCACTAACAAGCCTGCACATAAACGCTCAAACACTCACAAATCCATAAAACTCACACTAACGACATCCGGCACACACTTCCCCACACACACATTTCTATATGCGCATACACACACACCCACACAATACCCGCAAATACACACTCACATGACCCCAATCTGCGTCAAAAACATACTGCTCAAGTGCTAAATAATTTACATCTAACCCCATTGCACAGTTGCTAAAATGTACAGTATGCTAGAAAGTGAGCACTGGCAGAGACTCAGCAGAGGTTTCCTCATCTCTGTATTATACAGAGCTTTACGATCTATATGTGAAAAAAATCTCAAATAGCACCTCCTGCAAGTGTATCCTATTCCAAAAAGGGCATATGAGGATAAAGTACTGCAAAGGTAAACAGTAAAAAAAAACTTACATTTTATACTCATCAGCAGATGCTTCAAAAATGCTGCAGACCATCTTCTAACAAAGGCAAAGCACTGAGAGAACATTATGCAAGGGTTGGCATCTTTCTATTGGCTGCCAATACAGTTTATATTCATTACAATATTTTTTTCCTTTTACCTACCAGGAACTACTTGACATCCCTGCCTACATTTTTTAATTGTCTCTTAGGTCAGCTTACCTGTCTCTACAAAGGATGTTCCCAAAGCTCTGCCTGACAGATCGAGCCTTTACGAAACTTCAAAAATCTTACAGTACATCATCAGTCACTCATATTCTCTTTTTTAACAAATGGAAATTTCTGTTTTATTAATTCTCTTTTCCATTAAAATATTTTTGCTATATCGTTGCTTGCTTTAAATATTTACCCACTCTTTCTTTTTCGTTATCAGTGCACAAGCTAAGAAAAGGTTCCTCTCCAGAACAGAGCAACGACGCAGCTGCAGCACAACGTGTAAAAAAAGAATTTGGGACTGCTACCATGACTACATCGCTAGCCCTCGACTGAATCATGCAAAGCGCCGGTTTCATCTCTCGCAGACTTCCGTCTCGTCAAGCCCACAGATGTCTGGAGAGTGTCCTGTCAGAGAAATTAGATAATGAGTCGCTGGAATTTAAAAACACTGACGTGGGGAGGAGAAACGGTACATCTGGCTCACATCACACTAAGTATAAAAAAACTGCTCCCCCAGGTGTAATTTTACTGTCTATAACAGCGGATCGATTTGTATGTGCTGCCCGGTAACCTGTATTTGTGCTCCTGCTCGGGATTCAATGACAAAAATTCCATAATGGCTCCTGTAGATGCATGTGGCCGAGTTTTAGGTCTCAAGTGAGCAGGACTCAGTGGCACGGAGCAATAGGTGACAGTTACAGGAGCACAGGTCCTGTCATGTCATCTGTATCCGAACAGGCTGGCCTGTCTGACATTGCGCACTCCTTTATTCACCCCCCCGCCACCACCTCCTTCTTCCCTCCACCCAGCTGCCCTTGGTGCTTCAGTCCACCAAAGGCTCCTCTCTCTGTGTTTAATCATTCAAGCCCTTCAGACGCAAAACGCTGCAGAGTGAAAAGACAATGGACGGGCTGAGTGAAGGAAAACGTAGCGAGACAGAGACACGAGACAGGTACAATTTAGGCGAAGGAAGACAATCGAGAAGTTATTTAGGAGGAGCAGCGACTGGGAGAAAAGTGGAGGAAGGAGCCCCGGGAGAAGGAGAAACGGGTGGGGGGGAATTACATGACACAGTGGGAGACAATTAGTGCAGTGGAATTAATAGGCCTTTTATCAGCGTGATCCTCCGCCAAAGGGCTCACCTAGCCTGGCAGCAGCATGGTGAAATTATGTTTTTGAAAGTGCACTTTGGTCCGCTGCTCCATCCGACACGTACGCCAACACTATAAACAGCATCATTTAAGTTGGTTGAGGTCACGGACGCTTTTAATGATGTCGCCCAGAGGACTCGTTACGCTCGTCCTTAATTGATGCTCAGTTAAGTGACGTAGACGGCAGGTGAAGTGGAGACACGTGTGGTGGAGATTGACAGAAAAATACTGCAAATAAAATTAGTTTTAAAGCATGTAAGAGGTGAATCAGTGCTTAAAAACGCACATGCACCCATTTGTTTCACGAGGGGAGGGAATCATTTGGAAAGCAGCAAGTACACCACCTGCAAGCTAAATTAGGTGCTACACACACAATTTTTTTTCATACTCAAAATGTCTTTGTATGTAGACTTCAATCAGACCTCCATTTAATGCTCACACTCTCTTCCTCCTCTCAATTTGCCTCTTTGCCCCACCCTCCTCTTTTCCTTTTTTGTGCTTTCTTTTCCCCTCTGCAGTGCTCTGTGTCTTTCCTTTAATATAACTTCTGTGTATCTTGAAAAGCTGCCAGGAAATGTGCGGAGGAAATGTTCCTTTATTGTTTCCCTCTCTGTTCCCCCCCCACTGGCTGAACGACATCAACACTTATGGCGTGTATGCTAGCAATCAATACTGCACTCGCTCATATTCAGGCGTGTTCACATTCGGAGGTGCACAGGTTGCGTGTACACACACACACAGATGTACACGCATGCAAGCAACGGGGGTGAGGGGAGGGGATGATAGGGTTGCTATAGAAACTGTTCTCTTTCAGGTATGGAGTGTCAGGATGATAAAAAAGTAGCAACGGAGTATCACATCTAACATATCTGATGCCCTTTGAATTGTCTCAATGTTAGGCCTGCATACGAGTATTGCAAATAAATGCTGTCAAATTTGTTAGCTGTTTTAACCTGCAGGATGAACGAGCAGTTTGCATGCCAGAGGCGCACAGTGAGTGTGCACAAGCAATACAATAGTGAAGAAAACAAAAAAACCATGATACAATACACAGCGTAGACTGAGTAATGTGATGTGGATGTGTAGCAGAGCTTTAGAGTACAGTAAGTGTGAGCATGCATGGGCGCACTCTGCTAATACAGTGAAAATGTGGAGGAGTGTGCAAGAGGGCATGTAATCTGGTATAAATGTGGAAATGTGTGATTGTCTGTGGCCGTGTAAAGTACACAAATGTGTGTTCTTGTACTACTCTCATGTCTGATGTACATGTGTACATATGTGTCTATTGATATGTGCTGCCACACCCCTACTAGGCTCTTGCTGTGGAGGGATTATATGCAGTGTCTGTATGTCCTGGGGAACATTTTGATTAGTCAAGAAGGCTGTCTTTTGGCTGCCAGACTCGCTGATAATCTCAGGAGAGGAGCAAGGAAATCAGCCATGAGACTGAAAACACAAGTTTCATTTCCCCTATCTTCTTTCCTCCCTCTCTCCTTCTCGCCCTCTGGCATCCAACTGAACGTCAGCTGGCACAGCCAACCAGTCTGCCGCATGGAGATGAAGAAGTGGAAGGAGAAGAGGGAGAATGGTGCAGGAGGAGCACGATTAGCGGGGCACATGAGAATTTCCCCATCATTTCTTATACCTGATTTTTATACCTTCATGTACTTAAAAAAAAGGAAGGTGGAGAGACAAAAGAGGGGAGAGAGTGAGAGTGTGATAAAGAGAAAGTTATACAATTTATATGAAATAAAATGCTGTAAAAAGAGACATAAGCAGAGGTGTCTAAGCACTAATTCTCTCTCTCTCTTCTGCCATGTTTCTCCTTTGGTCTGTTACCCACCCACACAGCCATGCATTCAAACATATGCACGGTGCAGGCAGATGAACCTCGTATGGTCTAACCTACACAAACACGCTTGGTTTAAGAATATACAGTAACACATTCATGCACAGAGAAATTATAGCGATACCTTTGATTGCTCTCTGATTGAAACAACTGACCTGAAAAAATAAATTACTTCCCTTCTTCTCATCAGGGAGACTCATCAGGAGGTCTCTGCAATTTTCACACATGCTCTATGCACAAAACATGACGTAACAGATGTTTCACTGTCAGCAAAGTTTCCTTTTGCTGCAAACGTCACAAATTCTCAAAGAACAAAGCTATACCGTTCCACGTGCCCATTTGTTTTAATTGCTTTACCTTAAACAGAAGTTTATCTTGCTAATACACCATTTAAATCAGACTTTTTCACCAAAATAAATGTTTCTTAATACCAGTACGCAGCACTTTAAAAGGCTTTAAAGCTCTAAACACACAAGAGTTCACATGAAAAAATCCTAAAAAAACATAAAAACCTTTATGTTTTACATTTACAGAAGCAGCAACAATGTTTGGAACACATGAAAGATCTGGTGCATTTAAGAAAAACTGTATTGTGTGTGTTTTCTGTGGAACAATCCCTAATATGTATTTCATCTTCACTGAAATAGATTAGGTTGACAAAACCTAGAAACACCTCTTAGTATAAAGTGATACAGTTCAGCAGTGCCACAAACTACAGCCTCTAAATGGACCATAAAGTTGAGTAAACATCCCTGTTTGAACAGACTCTGGACATGAAGGCTGGAACAGGAGGGCGGTTTTATTAGGCTGCATTCATTTAGCTGCTGTGGGTGTGCACAGTAAACTGGGAGCGTATGGAGCAAACCATCTTGTCATTCACACACACTCACACACATTTAGGCAGAGATTTCTTCTTTCGCCCTCATGAGGATCAAACACTGGCAGAGAGAAAGTGTCAATCAGCCACGAGCGGGTTAATATTCATCACCAACACCTGGCAACCCCACAGCCGGCAGGAACCAGGAAAAGCTCAGGTTACCGAAGCCGATAACGTCAAAGCGCCCACGCACAAAATCAATTTGTTTGACAAAGCACCATGCGTTTGTCTCCTTCCCAGTGCTCATGTGAACATGTGTCCACATATGTGGTTTTCCAAATAAATAACGCTTGCATGTGCACACATGCTGTGGAAAGATTAGAGTCCTAATCTGACAGCACTCAAAAGGCAGCACTACCTTTCACTCTCCCATACACACACACACACACACACTCTCATGCACATACTAACCTTTCCACAAACACACCATCAGACTTGTGCACCGTAACCCCACCCCCCACCCCTCAACACACACACACACACACACACACCCACACACACACATCTCCAAACAGGTGGCTCTGCTACAGTCAGGAAGAAACAGAGATGCTGCCTTTTCCTCATTAAGTCCCAGAAGAGACAAAATGTACAAATCCTCCTCTCCTTTCTCTTCTCACCTCTCTGTGGACGCCCGTCTCCTCCTGCAGCAGCTGCACAGGCAGGTTTTCCCCCAGCTGCTTGGCTATGCTAACCCTGTGCACTATATATAGGACTCAACAGAGCTAAATTAAACACAAACACAAACACACTCGGCCGGCGATGCAGAGACACAGACAGACAGCGGCAGTGAGGAGGAGCAGAGTGCTGATGAAGGATTAGTATTTACCGTGCGTGCTGGCTAACACAGGAGCATCTTGACTGAGGTGTCGCTTACTCCTTCTTCCTCCTTGCTCTGATCTCCTCCCTTCTTCCCTGCTCTCTCTGGGTGGGGAATTGTCAAACGGCTGCAGCAGCAGCATCAGTAGCAGCTCCGGGGCCTGCGTGTCTCTCCCTCTCTCTCACTCTCCTCCTCTCTCTGTCTCTCTCCTCCTCTCTCTCTCCTCCTCTCTTTCCTCCGCCCCTTCTCCACACACTCTCCCTTTCCTATTCTCCCTTTCCTCTCACTCTCTCCCCACCCCCGAAGACCCTCCTCCTTAACACCCTTCCTCCATCATTTTTTCCTTTTTTCTTCCGCTCTCCCTTTCTCTCTCTTTCTTTTCCTCTGCTCAATTTCCCCCTTTCTCTTGCACGCTGTACGCGTGTGCAGCGAGCTGCGGAAATCCACTCTGTTGAATTAATCAGCCAGCTCCACTGCTACAACCATCATCTACATCAGAAGCAGCCACTGTTGGGAGAGGAGGTATCATTGGCAAAAAGGAAGCAGACATCTTGGAGTCTGGGATACAAATAAGGATGGTTTGTTGGACGGCTGCCCTGTACAACCGCTGTCTGGACCTTCCTGCCTGTCTGCCAAATTAACTGAAATGACAGCAGCCTGCATGATGCTGGCTGCTGGCAGAGACCCTCCCTTCTCTCCTCTGCTCAAAGCCATGACACCAATTGAGCAGGGTCTTGATTGATGCCACCTTCTTTCCATACATACACTCATCATATAATCACGTTGGCGGCATTAATAAATTACATAGTGTACATAATATATGGCATATGTGCATGTGTGTTGCTGTTATTTGGGTCTCACGTGTCCTTTGAGGCATCATTTCTGTATCCTGTCTTCACACTTGGAGGTTTATACAACTGCTGTGAAGATATGCAGATTTTTTAAAGCTGTTTTTATGTTAAGATGCAACCCAAACTCATTTTGCATGTTAAATTCAACATGCATAAGACGTGAGGCTAAATTTGATTCCCCCCCTCCATTTTCTGTCTGCTTCAGCTCTAATCCTCACACTTTCACAGCTTTTAGCCTTTAACTACAACACAGAGCACACTTGCTATCACACTGCCTACACTGCCTTGTCACAATGAGTAATTATATCATATTGATATCAGCTTATGTGTGGGGGCTCATGCGTGTCCATGCATGTGTATGTGTGACAGTGAATGTGGGTATATCACAGTTAGCCCCTAAAATGATTTAATCCGGTTAAAGGGATTTTCAATTAATCTAGGAGGGCCCTACTTTTTGACGGCCCCATATTTTTAGCACATTTTCCTTCTGACGCAACAGAATTAATTTTATCCTCCACTTTTTAAGGCTAATAGATGGACCGCGCATTTGTTTTCACACACTCGTGTCGGTGCACGCTCTGAATTCAAGTCAGCGCTGGACATTTACGCAACTCTCTCCCTTTCAGATGAACACATTTTTTGTTTCTCTGCTACTTCTATAACCAGCATCCAACTGAAAAGACGAATGAAAGCAGCAGTTGCCTAGGCAGCAGCACTGTGAGGTGCATTATTAACTGTGTCAACTATGTTGATTATGAATCTGTGAATATATATACTGAATGACTTAATAAGGTCAGATGGGGTAGTTCACTTTGATTGGAAGTGAAGGTAAAGTCCTAACCCTAACCCAGTTATAGTAATTCACTGTCCATGAAGCGCGGCTTGTACTTTGGATCAGTAAATAAACTACAGCAGATCGGACTGCAGCATTGCCTGATTGCAGCTGTGATTTTGGAGGCTTCCTCTGAAATATAAATCATGGGGGAAAACTTCAAAAGACACTGGTGTTGTAATTTAAATACACCCCGCTTGTTACCAGGAAGAAAGCATAACTCATTTCAAAATGCGTGTCTGGAATGAACTCTCAGAAAATGTCCGAAATTTGATTACGGGCTGGCATGGCCTTCCCTGATACACATCAAATCTACTCAAATTACTGCAGGCATGAAGCTGCACAGGCCAGACTGGTGTCCTCAGTCAACCCTGCCTGGGTGTGGGCACTAAGGAGGTTAGGACAGGAAGCAGGATGGGGAAGAGATGAGTGATGGAGACAGAAGAGAGGACAAATGTATCGGCAGAGTGGAGAAAGGTGTGGGGCTGACGGGTGGGAGACTAGGAATTAATAGAAGACTAATAGAGGGATGAAGAAGAGAGGAGAGATGAGGAAAGAGAAAGAGGTGAGAGAAAGGTAAGAAGCAAGAACAAGGGAGACTCAACAGACGGCTGAGCTGGCACTGCTGAGCTTTTATTTTGAAAAAAAAATCTATCTAATGTTTTTCTAGACATCGTAAATAGAGCTTCTGAAGTGCAGATCCACACATTAAAACATCAACAACATTTTGTGTAATTGTACAACACAAATTTTAAAGTGACTTATTGTGAAAACGAACATAAGTAAGATTTTTGCAAAGGATATTCGAGCATCTCTCAGATTGCAATTAGCCAAAACTAAATAGGCGATGAATGAAATAGCTTTTGCACTTTTTGCAAAATATTTAAGGAAAGTTGAGCTCTTTCACTTTTGTTTAATGTACAACAAAAATTAGCCTACTGTCATCTTTGCAAATTTATATTCATGACCCATACGTTAGCCACGATAGCTTTGATCACGTTATGTGCTTTAAATGTCACAGCAGAGAAAAAACAGAACCTTAAACTTGTTTTTTTCTCTTTTCTGACCATTTCATCTAAAGCTCAAAGTGCTTTGCTTTAACTCTCAGTAGTTTTACTTGCGTAACAAGAACGAAGAAGAAAAGTGCTGGGAAATGGACTGGGGGAAAAAACAGGATAATGTAGTTATATAGAGACAACTTAAGCCCTCTGAAAGAACACTGTCTGAGATAAACTCAATTAAGAAAAGAAAAGAAACTTCAGCCCAAACACACCCCGCGTGGTATCAGCTGTTAAAATAGTGTGGTGAGTCAAAACACTGAGGATTTTCTGAGCGTCCTGTGGGCGGTGGCGGTATTATTCCAGCTGATTTGAGTTATATTACACCAGCCTATTATTAACCCCGGTTTGTCTGTGCATCTTTGATTAGCTGCAGTTAAAATGAAGATTACCGGGTCAGCTGAGACAACGCGGCTATTAGGGAGTATTGATTGGACGCTGTTCTTCTTTTACGCCGGGACAGCCCATATCAACGCGAGGACGATCATCTGAGTGGGCCAGCTGCAGGCGGTACACAATCGTTGCCATAGGGACGGTGTCCAGGGAGACAGCTGTGGCCTTTTAGCAGCAGACACGCAGCATACAGAAGGTCATTCCTCACCTAAGGTACCTTTCTCCCTCTGTCCATCACAGATTGTTTCCAGGCAACCGGTCTAAAGCTTTTTGTTTTTTTTGTTTTTTTGTTCTTCTTCCCAGGATGCAGACCACCGTCTCAGTATTTTTGTCTTTCTTGGCATTTAGGTTGCAAAATAACAAATGAATTGGAAAAACAGGCAGAGATGCAAGAATCTAGCTGACACGCCCCATGAAATTAATTCTCACTGAAACGAGAAGAAGAGGAATTTAATTTTAGATGTTTAGCCTGAGGATCTAAAAGCTTTATCTAACGATACAACAGCAGAATAAAGTCGAGAGGGAGCCCCGTTAGTCCTGATCTGGGTGTGGAAACTCTTCCTCAAAGATGCATAAAGATCCATAAAGTCGCCCTTATTCTAGCCCTTCGACCAGTGAGGTGTCAGAGAGGCAGTATCGACTGCTGCAGGATGTGCAGATGGCTGCCCTGTGATACCACGCTGGCTTTGAGTCACCTACACAACTACAACTGTACTAAGATGAAAATCATGTAAACTCAAGCAAAATGGGCTCTCCTGGGCTCTGCACAGAAACAAACTGGCCACTGAGGGCAGAGAAAAACAAGCTGTGGACAGAACGCAGCCATATTATCATCTGCAAGCATATTTCAGTGTATATAGAAAGAGAAAAAATTCATTTTAGCATCATGTGCAACAGAGATAGAAGCATCCATCAGGCAGAGAAGTTATTGTTTATACAGATATCTACGAAATAACTGCGGCTTACTCCACATTGTTTTGTTTTTTTCCATCATTTAAGAAATAATGTCCACACGAGAACCGAAAATGACACCAAATGCAAAAATAAGTTGGCAAGCAACAATAAAAAAAAGGCGGTGGAATATCAAATTACCAGAGAAGAATATTTTGAGCTTGCATAGTGACATTATCTTTCTTTGGTTGTAGTAATTTGATGAGTACTTATATTATTTACATCTATTTTGAAATATTTTTTATACTTATTTGGAATCATGTTATCAGATGTAACAGTGCTAACCAAACGTAAATGATGACTGTTTTTCAGATGCTCTGTTTCATATCATGTCCATATCTACATATCAACACTAAAAACTGAGTTTCTAAAAATCTTATTCCTGGACAGAGGAATGAGGTCAGTTTTCAATGTCTGAAAACGCAGTATGCATGACATGAAAGGCTAAAGAGGTGAACAAACAAACACCTGTACATGTGAGCTAGGCTGACTTCATGATGCCTGTTTGCAAAACCACAAGCAAACAACTTTTAAAATGCATATTTGGATCAGTCAGAACGCCACAGATTCACAAACTGCACCTTTAGTTTGAAAGACA
>JBAJHX010000035.1:18590639-18610544 GCA_037176925.1 Amniataba percoides | reverse complement strand
CTGATCACACAGCAGTCACACCTTCTAAAGTTATTTTATATTAAAAACCACTCATTTGTAAATGATTCCCAAAAACAAAAAATCACAATATCAAGAGATTTTTATTAAAGTCTAGCAGTCATACATTAAAGACATCAACTGTCATGGAGAAAAACACAACTTCAGATGAAAACGGTCTCAAAGAAGCATCTGCACATTTCTTCCGTCCACACAGGTGAACTGGTCCCAGAAATTTAAACCACACAGTTCATTGTTTTTACTTGTTTTAATCCAGACAGAAGTGCTGAAGAAGCACATCACCTCCTCCCTTTAGTAACTGCGTCGCTGCTTCAAACTCCAGAGGGACGCTTTTGGTCTGCGACTGCTTCAGGTCTCTCTCCATCAGCTGAGGAGAACAAAACACAAATTATTCATGATGATAGTAAAAAACAAGTATATTAACAAGTGAACTTCCATTTAGCTTAGAGAATTTATAGCTGTTATCTGAACTATTTTTACACTAATTATTGAGCTAAAGACGTGGAGGGAAGAAGCAGCCAGCTCGTGTCACCTCACCTCATATGTTGTCGTCTCCAGCACCTCGCTGATGTCGTCCTCTTGCTCTGTCAGCGGCGTGTTGATCAACAGGGCAGCTTTGGCCACGTCTGGATGGTAATGCTTCTGCAGTGACTGAGGAAAAGAAAAAAACGCAAACTTTCACTGAAAATAAAGTGATCATATTCTTCTGTTATATCATTTCTTCTTTTACTTCTAAACTTCTCATCTGTCCTTCCAAATTCCCCCACAGGAGACCTACAAATCTTTATCTTAGCTTATCTCTCGTCTTGTTTTCCAGTCAGCGTGACAAAACCCTTGGCTGACTCGAGTCGTGGCTCAGTTGTGGTCGGTGTTGTGGGTGACTCACACACTGTAACACACACCTTAATCTCCCACAAGCTGCTCTCTAAGGCACGGCACTGAGCAGGATCCTCTTCGTCCATCAGATACGGGTCCTCCAAAGGCTCTGTCGTCATGGACAGAAACAGACACTTAAATGTATCCAGACACACCTCATTGGATTGTAGAAGATGAAAGAAGATTAAATTTTGATGTTTTGAATGGTTATAAACTGATTAAATTTCACACTCACCGTCTTCTGTGCTGGGCTTGTGGACGAGGACCCTGCAGGACGGGTGGCGGCGGATCAGGTTGTAGATGAAGGGCAGCACTATGAGGAGCGCTGTGGGCGGCGCTGTGAGAGCCAATCGAGCCAGGCGTTTGGCAAACGCAGCCACCAGGTACACCGGCAAGTGACTGGAGGAAAGAAAGAACATGTGTTAGGACTGTACTTTCAGCTTTCTGAGTTTTTATGATCATTATCTTTATCTGGAAGCAAAACCTTTGATTTAATAGTTTAAAATATCCCAGATACAGTTAGTTTTAATCATAAAAACTCATCCTCCCTATGAACCACTGCTGTAGTATCGCCTGACTTCCATTTAGATCAGAGGCCAACAATCAAAAGTTTTAATTAAACTGTTAAATTTCACTTTCACGCATACCTGTCCAGTATGAAAAGAAGCAGGCAACTATCACTAGAAACACTGAGGTTAAAAAAAACCTTTAGTGAAGCGTGCATGATCTTACCTGGAGCTGAGGAAGAGGTTAGCGAGGTGGAAAAAACGTGCTCTGTACTTCACATGGAAAACAGAGGGCTCGAGCAGATTATACAACTTCCTGTAGAAATCAGGATAATCTCTGCAAAAATACAAGATAACATATAGTACAACAGTAATGTAAGTAAACAAAAACATTTGTTCAACCGATTCAGGATTCAGCTTTAATTAAAGTCATTTTTACAGGCACCTGATGAACAAATTTATTGTGTAATACTCACAGGTTGTGTTGATGTATGAGGACAAACAGGCCATTGAGGGCCAGCAGGCTGATAGCACCGCCTATACAACAAACAACATGACATCATAATACATAGACAGAAATACTATTAAGTCGTTGGAGTCATGTCACGACAAAAGTCACGACAACTTACCAACATCGTAGGCAGCAGTCAAGAAATCAATCATCATCGTGGGTTTACTCATGTGGGGCAAAATGGAGTCATGGAGGATCACCAGGATCTTTTTATACATGTTGGTCGGCAACTACAACAGAAAGGTGAGAAATTAAGATTACAAAGCAGAGAACAGATTTTGACTTAAGAAAAACTGAAAAAAAAGAAAAGTGAAGAAATACCTGATACTTGAGAAAGCCCAGCCACATCCTCTCAAACACACGCTTGTGTTCCTGTAATGAATCAAAACATTTGAAATCACATTCAGGGAATATTTCACTTGCAGGAAGAGATGTGAAATGCACGATTCTAAATATTTTACTTACGTTCAGCTTAGACGCTTTCCAGTCCTCATGCTTGGCTGGAGGAAGAAAACACATCTTTAATGACAGTTCAGCATCATCGCAAAGAAGAAACTTACACTGTGGCGTTTAAACACTGTAAAAAAAAAAAAAAAAGCAGGTCTCACCTTCCTGTTTGACCATGAAGTTGCTGAGCTCTGACTCCTGGCTCGGCACGCTGATGTTGGACATGAGGGTGAACACGTTGTTCTGATATGTGGGCAGAGCGGCCTGAGAGGAGCGAGACAAACCAACAATATTCAGCGAGCAAAGTGATCATTAAAAAGGAAAACTAGATCTATCTGAAAGAAGTTAAAGCAGGTGAAATAAACAGCCGAGTCCTGCTTACCCCTTCGTTCTTGTCCATGACTTGGCCCACGTTCTCTCGCACGGAGCTCATGACGTAATAACGAACGTCCTCCATCTCGAGGAACTCCTGAAATCTGGAGATCAGCAGGCTGTTGTCTGTAGTTTTGGACAGCAGTCTGTCCACCACAGCCTGATAAGACAGTGACAGAAATATAAGAAGTGCTACTCATAACAAAGTGTTGGAAGTTTTCAAAAACATAAAAAATTAGTTTCTTGTCTTGGCTGATGAGGTGAGAGGGACTTTATTATTCCCGCCACGATGGTCTGGCTGCGACACACACACTTACCTGGATGAGTTTTCTTGGGAAGCTGTAGTGCTGACTCCAGTCCAAGTCCTCGAGAGGATGCTCTCCTTCTCCTGCAGCGAACTTCATCAGGCAGCAGAGGGCACTCTCCTGCGTCAGGACAGTTATTATTATTAAAAAAGAAAAAACACACAGCTTAATTTCTTTTTTCAGATCAGAAAATGTTGACTGAAGCTTCCTGCACGTGTGTCATCACGTATATTCACTTTATTTTTCTTATGTTGGTGTTGAGGAAATGTGTGACTGAAGAAATCAACTAAAACTTACCACTCCATGCTACAGTACCTGTTCAAATATAAATCACATTATAATATACAAGCACGACTCACCTTGACTCCGTGCAGTTCGTGGTCGAGGTGTTCGAGCAGCATCTCCACGCAGCTGTTGTAACGGTGTCTCATGAACACGCGGTACTTCTCCTCAGCGCTGATCTCTCCTGAACCAGCAAAGTTACACAAAGACAAACAGAAAAACGATGTGACTCGCAGAGCTGAGAATTTATATTTATGTTTTTGTCTGAGGAAACTGTCTTTTCAGGCATATATGACCACAAATGTACGGACTAGGTAGACTTTAAAACATCATAAATAGTCTTGAAAGCAAAAGGTTTCCAAGATTTCCTTGAAATGAGGGTCGAGTAAGACTATTCATTTAGGTGTTGTTGTTGTTTAACTATCCGAAAACTAAACTTTACAACATTTCTTATTCATGTTTCATTTAATATCCCATCAGTCTCATGATGTGCAGATACCATCCAGCTCATAATTAAGAATAATTATATTAGATCATCGACTTTATTTATCATTCACTGTATATCTTTATATATAGTTTATATGCAGTCAGTCTAAGTATCTCTATAAACAGTCTCTATATCTTTCTATACAGACTGTCTATATCTAAAGATATAAAGTCTGTATATCTTTAAATCCAGTCTGAATATCTTCCCATGCAGGTTTTATAGAGGTAAATCCAGTGTTTCTGTGTTTCTTCAGTCTCACCACTCATCGCTTCCTCCTCTGCGGGCAGTTTTCCCATAAAAAGCTCTTTTCTCTCCAACAAAGTGCAGAAGAATTTGCAGCTCGCATTTACAGCACTGATGACATCCTTTTCTTTTTCTGACTGCAGACAGACATTGAGGAATATTTTTAAGACGTGTTATTTTAAACATGTTGAAGCTGAATAACCAGCGTGTTCACACATCTGAGTGTAACTTCGTATATTTTTACCTGAAGGAGCTCGAAGATGTCAAAAACGTCGTTGGCATGTTTTCTGCTCTGTAATATATTCTCCACTTTGCTGTTCAGGTCGATTTTAGCTGTTTTTTTGGCTTGTTCTGATGTTTTTGATGGACTCACGTTGCGCTTTTTGGACGGCGCCATGATTACTGTGCTGCTGCGTTCAAGTAACACTTGAAAAATACTTGATGTAAAAAAACACCAGGTCAGAAATTCGTTTATGAATTAAAATTGATTATTTGGGTGATTATTTGAATATTGTACCGTATGAATATTCCTATAAAATATAGACATTTCTATTTTTATTTATTTTTCACAGCCTTGGAAGTAAGAGAACTATAGTAGAGGGGTTGAAGCTCGACATTCCTGAAACTCCTCAGGGCCTTGAATGCCACATTAGTGCTGAACGCTGAACTCTTGTTTCGCCCCCTGGTGGCTGGAGGGTGAAGTTTCACTTTAAGAGAAACTAATTAGTGCAACATTTAACAAAGATATAAACAACAAAAGCACTATATTAATGTTAAAGTTTTATTTCATTTAATTCTATCTACTAGATTGACTTTATTTTGCACGTTTGTAAATATTCTTTTAAGTTATTAATGTGAACTTTTTTGCACATCATACTAAACATATTCTTTGTACGTGCCTGCATCTGGACTATTCTTTTATTTAAATACAATACTTTTATACTACTTTATACTTGGCAATAAACCTGATTCTGATTCTCATCCTCCTTTATAAGCTGCTGTATACAAATATAATTTACATTTATTCATTTTATTTACATGTAAAGATAGTTGCAGTCCATTACAAAAAAAAAAGTTCAAAATAAGCTCCATCCCAACCACCTTCAACAGAAAATTCCTGATTTTACATAAATGCATGACAAATAATAACCTAATTAACTATTGATGGATGATTTTGAATGATGGTGTCATAGTCCGTCATTCTGTCAGGGGACATTGTTACGCAGTAATTTTATTTTGAATACTTTCTATTATATCTGCATACTTTTACTCATCAGTATTCGTTTATCATATTAGTACCTTTCCTTAAGTAACAACCAGCAAGAACATCATAATGACAGCTCAAAAAGCTGATAGAGGTCTGTATGATGTGTATGAATGCTCCTTGAGGCAACTTGTGATTTGTATCTTGCCAGAGGCGCAGAATACTTAATTACTTTTAGTAATCGGATTGAAGTAGGTAAGATGTCTGTGCAGAAGGAAAAATTGGTCAGCAAGACTAAGCTGAGTGAACCAGAAGACAGGAAGACACATCAAATTGAAATATGTTTATTTTCATAAAAAATGAAAGTACAGCAATAAACTGCAAAGCACAGGGTTGCAAAAAATACCCAAGATATCCAATCAAAAGAAGACAAAATTAAAAAACAAAAAAAAAAAAAAAGAAGACTATACAATGCAACAATCTCAATCACAGCTGGAGCAGTTATCGCCTCTTCTGGAAGATGTTGCCTCTTCCCATTCCTCCACGTCCCCGACCTCTTGCAGCCACTGCAGGAAAAAAAAGGAGAAACATATTTTAAAAGAAAGTCTGATTCACTGAAATTACTATTGGTTCACTAATTTTAAGATGATCTACAGATTACAACTGTATCTACAATGCTAAAAAAAAACAAAAAAAAGTCTGGTGTTCGTACACAGCCGACAGAGTCTGTAAAAGGGACACAGAGCGACTCAGACGGAGCCACCAACCTGTTTTCCTTCCCAGATTGTCAAATACAGAGGCACAAGTATGACCACAGGATTGTTTGTGAATATCCGCCGTGAGTGACACACTCACTCCAGTGAGTGACAGTTTCATAAATGGCTGTAATATTCACTGTGTCAAGCATGTCTCACATCAGATGAATTAATCCGTCTTAACAAATATGTCTAAATCACTACACCACAATGATGACTTGTAAAATCTCTGAATTTGTTCTCTGCAAGACTGAAAACTTGTGAAAAATGTTCCTGGTCTGATTGGTTTTGGATCAATCAGAGCAGCTAGATGTCTAACAACACTACATTTGCAACCTTGTTCTGACAAAAGAAATAATGTGTACATCTTAACATAGAACTCAAAACACAAATCAAAATTGACATCCCCAAAGTTGGGACAGGACTGTTTAATACAGGGCTACTGTTTTCAGTTCGTCTTCACATACATCTGTTACGCTGTGTAAACTTCTGAAATGAAGCCTATCTGCCACAGATGTGACAGGGTTAACAAAAACAGTGTCCTTTGAAATACTCAGAGATATTGTTCCAAAAACTCCCCGCTCACCTTGTGCTTTGAGAATAGCTGCCTTGCCCCGTCCTGCGCCGGATCCCTGGTTCTTGTTCTTCATACTCTTTAACATGGGAGCATTCTTTAACATGTCAGGTAAGATCAGGAAGCGGATCTTGCTGCCGCGGATGTAGACCTGCTCCAGCTGCGCCACCCGGCCATCACGATAGGTCACTGTGATGTTGGACATCTGAGGGGACAGAAAACACGTGCGATCTCAACTACAGGAAAAATTAAACCACATGGTTCAAAGACAATCCTGCTTTAGAAAATGTTTATTCACAGTTATTCAAGTAACTATTAAGCAGTTAGCAACAGGTGCCACAGCTGTAGTATTTATGGTCCTGGGTTGACAACAACTTTATTAAATATGATGCACACCAGATGGGGGGAGGTTGCAAACCTTGGATTAATTAGAAGACAAGAAACATTATATGTCTATTGTCTTAATCTGCATGAGCAACCAGGGCCACAAATGTGCAAACATTTATCTAGTAGCTTCAAACTGAATAATTTTAGAAAATAGGTGCAGAGGGACACACAAAACAAACACTTAACTCTTGTACACGATATACGCAGTATAAAAGGAGGGAACACTTGTTGTATTTTATTTATTGGATTCCCATTACCACTAAAAATGGTGCAACAGCCTCCACTTCTGGGGTTCCTTGAATAAAACCAGTAAAAATCTATTGTAAAGTTGGAGGAAACAGGAGTGTCAATCTCCAGTTTTCTTTAAATCTCTCTAATAGGGTGTTTCTTTTCTGTATTGTTGCTTTTCAGTTGTATTACCATTTGCATTTGTAAGATTATTCATACACTGCAAGCTCACAACATAACCCAAGTTAATGCATTAAAAAAAATCTAATAATCCAAAAGGAAACAAAATCCTTAAAAATGTGTCATAACAGCAAGAATTTCAGGCTGTAATGAATGAAGGTTATTCATCGTTTATCATTAAAGGACTGACCTGGCAGTTCATGTTGTCCTCGGCCTCGATCAGCTTGCCCCTGTAAACCTCTCCAGTGTTGGTCTCACAGGTCACGATGTGCCCCTCTGCTTCATGCAGGACTTTGATTGGCACGCCGATGGACATTTTTCAACCTTCTCCTGAAAAACATGAATTACAGAAAAAGTTACGAACAAGAAACACTTTCCATTTATCTTTATTTCATAATACGCTGCGTTAATATAAAATAAGATTCATCCTTTAGTAATCCCTAAGCTGTAAAATTTGCAGTCTTACAGCAAAGGAGATAGTGTAAAAGAAAGGAAATAAATGAGTTACTCATCAGTTATATATTTACATCTTGTCAGGGAAAAATAAAAACCTTCTGTTTTGTGCTATTTAAACTGCTCATACACCATCAACAATATTTAATTTGACTGCTTCAGGTATATTGTGGCGCACATGAGAAATAAAATCTTGAATCTAACTGGCTCATTCTTGTGTGAAGAATGCACAAGCAAGATGCATTATTAAGAAAATGGAAGATATGTAAACAATAAAAAATAATAAAGAGCAATTGCATTAGAAGTATATAATAGTATATGTTCTGATTCATGATATTTAAAGCACCAAACCAAATCAATATTATTTCATTGAAATAAGTGGGTCAGTCCTGTTGTGTGAATCATTACCTGCTTTAGCCACCTCCACGGTTTTTTATTATTCTGATGCTGAAAATATTTAGGATCTAATAACTAAATACTGATGTATAAAATACCACAATAAGTAAATACTCAGTAAACTGAACTTTGTGATGATTTATATTAAAGATTACATTTAAAAAAACGAGAAATGTGAACAATTTATTCCTATCACCGGATAAGCTAAGTAGCTTAGCCTCCCTAGAGCTTACATTATTATAGATCTTTTTACACGATTTTGCATTATTTTGAGGTTACAGGTTAAAATTCTGGTGTACAAAGATCATTTTTGCTTCTTTATTGAAGGAGTAAGTTTAAGATTTCAGCAAATAGACGCATCCACGTCGGTCATATGAATGAACGAGCCACACGGACAAATCATTGATTAATAAACTGATTGATAATTCTGTTTAATGTAAAAATCTGTAGAGCCCGTTACCTTTGTTTTGTGGTGAAAGTAGGTTTCTCTGTTTTTTGTTTCTTCCTCAGAGACTCTGCAACGTGCTTTTGTCGCTTTCTCGTCCCTTTTGGAGCCTTTTTCCGCCTACCCACAATGCAACACGGGGTCAACAAAGCGCTTCCGGTGGTATGTCGCGGTGCATTGTGGGACCTGTATTTATTTAGCCAATGTAATCTGTACGTTCGGGGCAGTGATACCACAGAACAAAGTAAAAGTCAGTTAAATGCATTTAAAAAAAAATAAAATAAATAAAACAACGAATAAAAAGTAAACACAAGACAACAGACAGAGAAACTGGGGAAACAAGGTACAAATAAACACAACCGCAATTAATGGAAATCGTAAGTACACTAGCAAAGGTTATGGTATAAAAATACAGTTACAGATATCATTTTCATTTGAATAAATGAACTGGGAAACTAAGGACAAAAACACACAGTTGTCATCACAGGACTTTATCTTTCCTGAACTTATCTTTATAGACTTCATTGTTGCTCTGTTCTTTGTTTACTGTCAACATCATAATTTATCTGCTAACAAAAGGAATTTGCATGCTGGTGTCACATATTAGTTTATTACTGAAGTGCTTACTATAAAAAAAGCCCACTGGATTATTTTCCTTCGGGATATCTTACCATCATGGAGCCTGCTGGAGCCCTTTGTGTGGTTATTAGACAAATGATGGCGCCTATGAGGTGGATTCGGCCTCCGTTATGGCACGTATCTTCTGCAGTCTGTTATTTATTTGCATTTTTATTGTCTTGAAAATGAGTCAGAGATGAATCACCCGTAACCACATCATTTCCAATTACTGCCCTGTGGTTGTGTGCCAAGTTGTAGTTTACATAATGACTCATAAAATACACATTGCTTGAAGGAATTTAAAGAAAGGTATTCAGTGTTTTTGGTGAAATGGAAGCAATCGCTACATTGAATAATTTCCTGTGAGAAGAGTATTCACAGTGTTTTTACAGAAGAGTACAGATGACTGCTAGAGAGCTTCATCACACGGTGTAAAGACGACCGCAGGAACATCAATATAAGTGATGAGCTTGTGGTGGACCAGCAGAGGAAATGGAGGCCTCCTGTACTGGTTGTCATCCAGGCAGAGGAAGTGAAGAGGGTTGATTCATATAAGCCCCCTGAGGTCCAGATCAATAAGAAAAACAGGACAACACCGAAGTCCTCTTCAGAGCACACTGTTCTTTCAAAGGGCTTCATCCGAGTCCAAAGATAGGAGATGTTGTTTGTGCAGATTGTGAAGCCCCCAGAGGTGAATTTGTGATATAGGGATATATAAAGAAATTGAATCTGACTTGACCTTCTTAAGCTTTGTTATTTGTGTTCTGCTGTATGTCCATTAGTGTGCAAGTTCATTAAAGGAACAAAAAGCAGAGTCATATTTATGATATATGTTCACATGTTTGTTTATTATGGCCAGTTAATCTGATTTTCATGGTTGCAGCCATGACGGAAGATGATGCTTCAGATATGGATGCTTCACTCACTTCTTCAACCAAAGGAGGTCAATACAATTTCAGTTTCATGTGGTCACAATCTCCTCTTCTGTTTCTGAGTTATGGCACTGGATAATGACCAATAATGTGTCTTTCCAGGACATGTATTATTATTATTATTTTTATTATTATTATTATTATTACTTCCCATTAAAGCTGACGTTTAACCTTTTGGAAAAGAAATAGCATTGTTTTATGCTGTTAGACTGTTGATTTGGTACATTTTGAGCCTAAGCTTTAAGAATTTCATTGCCAATGACGACCTCCTGTAATTGTTGGCAATAAAAGTCTGACAGAAATTTTGCACAAATGATCAGCTTGTTCTCAGATCCAGCTGTACATTTGTGTCTTCAAGGTGTTATCTCTTCTGGACAATGAAACAGACTGTTGACAACCAGAAAACAACACTCATCTTTTTATGCCATTACGCATTTGTGCAAAATGTTGTTGTAATTAGTGTCTGAATTTGTGCAATGACTGTAAATATTTGTCTTTCAGTCTGGGTTTGTGCCAGATTTTATGAATTTAGGATGGACGTGAGATTACAGTGACCTCGAGCTTCAATCACCAAACTCTAATCAGTTCATTTTCGAATCCAGTGAGATGTTTCTGCCAAATTTGGAGAAATTCCCTCAAGGCCTTCCTCAGAAAGTGCTTTCATGAGAGTGACAGGGACAGACAAACATGTACAAACAATAATGCATCCGGCTGTGGCTATTGCCGACATAAAAACAAAGCATTAAGATGAAATGGTTCCATCCAAACCACAAAGTGTAATATACAACTGATATGCATAGTTTTTGAATAAACACATACCCATGTATGTTTATTCCTGGAGACGTGTCTCTAGGATTGCTTTAAGGCACGTAAATGTTGCTTAATGCAGGCCTTTCCCGCAATGGAAGGGCTTTTTAATGAGGAAAGAGAAAGCGTAATGGCATAATAAAAGACACCATCAAATGAACCTTCATTTGATTTCCATTGCATTAGGGCTCATTGACTGGCGTCAGCAGCCAGGCTACTCTGTAAACACCTCTTACTGAGTAGTCTGTGGTCATGTGTGTGCACTTTATGTGTTTGTGTGTGTGTGTGTTTTTCACGCTGTCTATTTGTGCAAACCGGATTCTGTGAGTAGCCGCACTACAGGCATATGGAGCCTTATTTGAATAGGTCAAACAAGCTTTTGTTTTGGATGGTTGGTAACTGGCCTTATGTGCATCGGTTGACTTTAATGCATGTCAGGTCACATAGTTGCTGAACCGGCAACGGACACACGTTGCCTGGCAGTTATCAAATCACCGATCAGACTAGCAACATCAAATGTTCTGTAGCCATCCAGCTGTTGAGAGATGAGTTTTTAAGAGATCTTTACACAAGAGATGGTGCACGCTTTATGTTTTCCTTCAAACAACACTGTTGTCCTCAAGTTAACTGGGCTCTTTATGGCTCATTCAGATCATTTATCCTTCAGTCTCTTCTTGCTTTAGCTATAGTTTCATGGTGATATGGTAAAATGACAAAAAGGCATTTAGTATTGTGCCCTCAGCTGATGAAAAACAGTGAACTAATAAGTATTTAAGACTTTTAATTCCCCAGTGGGTAAAAACAACACAGACGACCATTACAAAAGTTGACCTGATGCAACATTATCAAAAAATTCAACTCAGGAATCTCTTAAAAACGCAGAGCAAGACATAATAAAGTTGAGAAAGCGTACGTTTTCTGCCCATTCAGATGTAAAATTGTTTAAATTCAATGCAACCTAAAAAAATGCAATTATCTTGAACAAAGGAGCACATTGTCATATTTGTTATTGTACTGTATGTCGAAAAAGTATTTCAAACAATGAACCACCAAATGTCTGTTGTGTGCTAGTAGATCTGATCCAGCTCAGAGATAGTTGATGAGAACAAAGTGATAAAGAGAGAAAAATCTTTGTTGTTGCTGCTAATCTGTTGAGGCATCATTAATCATTCATCTTAATGCTGTGTTTGCACATTTATATATCTTTTGTGGCAACAGGGATATATGTAAAAAGTCTTTGTCACGAGACTTCTGTGAGCTCTGTACTGTGGACGCTGTCAGTCTGTTTCATGGAGAGAGCCTGAACATTCACAAAGGTAATACCACTTCCACTGTCTTTCACCTCCAAAACATCTGTCGTTCCCCTCAGATTTGTGACAGACTCCCCTTCATCCTGAGCAGAAAATCCCAGCATGCTTGACTGCTGCTGCGTCACTGATTGCCTGCTACCTTTTATTTGGTGTCCGTTGGGTATGTAGTTGCTTTGTGCAGTGTCTAAATTAGATATCCAGTGGCCTGAAGCTTCGTGAGAAGGTCTTGGCGGACTTGGGTCGGGACTGGGGTTCAGGACGTAGCTGTTCACCACCGTGCCGCAGGAGGAACCCTCTCGACTGGTACGGGAGGAAGTCCGCATGATACTGATGCTCCGAACGCTTCTGCCATCACCGCTCCTCACCCCGAATCCGTCCCTCCGCCCCAGGATGTGCTGATGCAGGATCCTCCGAAAGGTCTGTCTGAACTCCCGAATGCGATACGCATAGATGAAGGGATTCACGACAGAGTTGGCGTGGGAGAGGATGATGGCGATGTTCATCACCCAGATGTGCGAGCGCTCACAGTCCTCACACAGGTAGTTGAAACAGTTGATGATGTGCAGCGGGAGCCAGCACAGAGCGAACAAACCCACAATGATGGCCAGCGACTTGGCGGCCTGCACTTCCTTCTGGAGGGTCGAACGAGTCGCGCTCGGCGATGCGGTTATTTCTCCGGGGGCGGGTGTGTGCGCGACTTTGAGCCCCATCAGTCGGAGCTGGCGCCGCGCGGCCATGAAGATGTGGGCGTAGATGACCAGCATGACCAACAGGGGCATCAGCACGCAGCCGAAGAAGTTGAAATAGATCATGTAGTCCATGTCGACCACTCCTTCGAACAGGCACTCCGTCAGGCCTTCGGGGCAGCTGTTGTTGCTGGCGGCAGCTGTGGCATTCCAACCTGTACGACGGAGCCAAGAATGATTTACTGCACGTTTTATCTTATAATAATGTCTAACAAATGCATTCTGTACAGTCAAACATTGTTATTACAACTATGCCAAGTTGCACTACAGCTGTTTTCTTTTCCTCTCGAAAATCATGTCAGCAGTATGAACCACTTAACCGAATTGAAGCCAGTGCAAAATACAAGATGCATTTCCTCTAATTAGTCAATATTGAAGTGAATTTTGGCACCTTTCTCCAAAAACATAATTCAGATTCAGAATTCAAATGAATGGCAATGAAACAAATTCAGATAGAAACTTGTGTGAGACGCAACAGATGCCACATTTATGTTTTTCTAAAGGAAGAACACTTTAATGCATTGATATAAATCTCCCACCTCTGTTCCAGCCAAACATCGGTGTCAGTCCGATGCCAATTGAGAGGACCCAGCAGAGTGCGATGATGCCCTTTGCCCTCTGCCCTGTCACCAGGCTGTTATACCTGAAAGGTTGAGCAGAGCACAATAATGCATTACGGCAAGTTGTGTTTTTTTTTTATCTAATCTCAGAGTGATAACTTCCCTCCGAGGCAAAGTCAATATTTGGTGATTTAAATAAGGAGACAATGGTTGGGCATTCAAGCGTCAATGCATCATATTATTTATTTAATAGGCAGAAGCAACATTTCAATTGTTCCGCTGAAGATTTTTTCATTGTTGCATTACTGACCAAATACGCTTTAACGGCTCTTATCTACTGATTAAAAACACACAACACATCCATTCAGATCTTGCAGATGTCTGTTGACTCAAAAGTTTTGATGACAGCTGGTTTTGTCTTGCGAATGTACTGTTCCACGTCCTTTTCTTCCATCCACATTAGATGGCATTCAAGCAGACAAAGTGTGACATTGCGCTTTGTGTCATATGACTGTGTGAGTGAGAGTGCATAAATTTACAGTAAACAGTAAAGGGGATTTCCCTTTCATATTGTAATTTACGGGCACACTTCTTTGTCACCCGAGCTCTCACATAAACTTCTGAAAAAGTTCTTAAGAATCTGTCATTCTTAAAAGTCAACTGAGAGCTACTGAGCGGCACAATGTCAAATGATTTATTGTATTAAAATGGATGAAATGGTGAGGACTGAAACAGGTGAGGACTGAAACGGTAGCTAAAGATTTACTGGAACCTCGGTTTGGGCACAGATGTTGACTAAATACCATACTTATTGACACTGGTTAAGAAATGTATTTCACAGTGCAACCACTGATAAGATTATGTTGACTTAAATATACAACACCTTTATGTTATAATACTGAAGTTCTCCATGGATTCTTGGTTCTGTTGCATTGCATTCAGATTTATCAAGAATACTTTGCAGCAGTTAGGTGTGAGCGTTGCAGGCAACCTGACCTGGCCAAATGTTTTAATAAATATTGCTCAAGCTATCAGGAATGTCTGAAGATTGCACACCGCTTCATGCTGACATAAGGAATGCACAAGTCCGGCTGGAGGAATAAAAATAGAAAATCAGCGGGAATAACTACAGTATTCCTGGTAACACCACCTCACCTACAGCCATTGTCCCATGTGACCGAGCTCTTTCATGGCCAGGGTGGCTGCCAGTAGGCTATAATAAGCTTCCTAAAACTCTGATGAATTATTAGCCCTCCGGTCTTTGGTGCCAGCGTTGTGGCACCGGCATGAGCGCACAAGCACACAGGGGCCGTTATGCAACCGGTTATGCAAATGCATCACCTGCTGCGGCTTACATGATGAAATATCCTCTCATGACAGGAGTAAAGAATGCAGCTGTGGCTAAACGACAGTCACTTGGGTTATGTGCATGTGAGCGATATGAGTCAATGATGTGTCAAAATACTTGTTGCAGAAGGAAAAGAAAAAGTTGTTGTTAGCTGCAGCATAAGTGAGCCACTTGAGGGAGATAGTGTTTGAATGGTGTTGATTTACATGGATGAAAACGATTAAAGGTTTAATCCCTGCAACAGCACACAAGCAGTAATCCAATAAAGCGAATGGAGACATACATCTATGTCTGCTCACAGCCGGGCAGATTGGCTTTAATTGAATAAGATCCCCCTCTAATTCAATGTGTTTTGTTACACGCAGCTCTGAACATGTGCTTGGGATGCCTCTCACGTTCAGTGGTTTACACTCTGTGGATGTGCCACGTGTGAAAAGAAGAATCTTTTCAAATCAAAATGTGAAGAATATGTGTGAAGATTAATCATCCAACAGCAAAAGAAAAACTATTTCTTAAAAAATTATGCAGCTCATTCATCAAATCTCAGAGAGGTTTGGTCTGAAAAGTGAACTGAATTCGAGAGAGCTGTTTCTGTTTCACTTTTACATCCGATGTGAACTTTCTGCACTCTCTCACCTGAGTGGGTTCTTGATGGCGACGTAGCGGTCGACGGCGATGGCCAGCAGGCTGAAGATGGAGCTCTGAGTGAGTATGAGGACGAAGCAGGCGATGAACAGGCAGCCGAAGAAGTTGGCGCAGAAGCCGGTGCTGATGTTGGATCGAAGGAAAAAGATGATAATGTTATTTCATTCTGACAAATAGAGTGACAGTTTCTTAAATCATTACCCAAGCTGAGATTTCTTTATCTTTGATTCAAGTTTATTCTAAAGCCCTATAAAAAAAGACAATTAAGATGTTTGAAAGTGTTTTGATACCTAATTGTGATTGCAAAGGGAATTGCCAGGAGCCCCACGGCGATATCAGCCACCGCCAGTGACACCACAAAGAAGTTGGTGATGCTCTGCAGGTTGGAGTTGAGGCAGACGGCCCAGCACACCAGGATGTTTCCAGCCACGGACAGGCAGGCGATCACCAGCTCCAGGCCAATGTAGACCAGCTGGGCATTCTTCAGCATGGTTATTTCTTCCTCTTTTTTCGTTGTCTTTGCGCTCTCATCCCACAGACTCGGACGCCTGACGTGTTTTCAGACAAAATACCTGCCTGCCAAACCGCATGGTTTGCGACTTAAGGGAAAAGTGATTGTGTCGCGGGAGGACAGCCCAGGCAGGAAGTTCTCACCACAATGCTGCTGCTGTGTCGCCTGACTGCATTCGCACTGTTTACCTTTATGTCATGTCTGTCAGTCTTCCTTTGTGTCTCTGCAACCCGTTTCTTTCTCGCTCGGCTCGGTAAACTCTGTCACAGAGGGCAGCGGACTGTCGAGGAGGAGGCGTCTGGGCCTTTTGCCCGACAGCTGCCAAATTAAGAGTGGTGGTCTGTGGAGAGAGCAGGAGAGGGAGCACAATCTCAGCAGCATGGCCTGTACAAACAGATTGCAGGTTACCACAGGGACGCACACGCAGGTCAGAAAAGCCATCTATCTCTGGAAGACAGAAGGGGGGGAAGTTTGTTTTCTGGACAGGGCCAAAGCAGACAGTCCAACAATGCACCTTTTATTTCAGGAAAGGTTTCCTGCAACCCTTCCACACACTAATCATTCCCACTGCTGACATGCTTTCCTCCAAAATCCCTGATAATTGCACAAAATAAACCACCTACAAAATTTCAGCGCCATTGTACCAACACTGGAACACTTTGTTAAGCTATCTTTGCTGCCCGTGTTTTTTCCAGGGTCTTTTGCTAAATTCCTCTATATACGGTAAGCAGATTAGGACACGTTATTCCAAAGCGTGGTACAACCTCAGATAACCCTCACAGAGAAAGAGTCTGGATGAAATGTGGGCCAAGTCATTCAGATTACTGAGGTAACCCAGCTCAGGGGAGTGGGAAAGAAAGACAGATGTGCCTATTGAGAGTTATTTCATTATTTTTAAGTTTCTCTTCAGAGGTTAGAAATTATTTAAATGATCTTTGAACTGCAACTAACAATACCGGACTAATTGTGTTGAACTCTGATGAATTTTATCAGTATCAGCTTAAACTTGTACGACCCAACATCCTAAGTCATTTTCTTTCCATGTTTGATGACAAGGTTGATCACATTTCAAGATTAAAATGGAGCTTATCTTAGCATAAAGATTGGAAGCAGGGGGGAAACTGATAGCCTGCTTCTCTCCAAAGCTCAAAAACACTCTTCCAACCACAGTTAAAAGCCCTGTAATTAATTTTTTTTTAATCTAATTTGCTTAAATATCAATGCATTAACTGAACTGTTAAACTGACGAGTTGCTCCACTCAAGATGTGTAATGATCTTTCTCATCTAACTTACACAAAGCTGATTTTTTCCACTGTCCCTTAGAGAAATCCTGATCACAAAATGTACATTTTTTTTCTGCACACATTAAACAAGAAAGACTATCTCTCAATATTAAGGAACAACTTTAGAAAACAATCTTAAATATTGATATATATACTTAAAAAATAAAGGATCAGCTGCAGAGCCAGCATAATATCTTAAATGGTATGTCAGACTAAACTGCATGACTTGCATACAAAACCTGCTTTTATCCATCATGAATCAGCAGACATATGTTGAAGGCAGAAGTTATTGACTACAGTGGGAAAAAAAAGGATTTGTAAATATGACCCAGTTCCTGCCAAGGTCGGCTCAGTGAGTAAGACTTGACAAGATAAGACTCAACAAGATTGAATGTACAACAAACACACGAGTCAGTGACAATGAAGGGGGACTTTTGGTAACTGCTGGGACCTGTCCGACCTATTTTGAGTGTCTTACATCAGGATTTCTCAGAGAAAAGGAATTCCTGACGTGATCTTTATTCAGTGACATCGTTTCCCATCCTAGTTTCCCCCACTGTGTCAGAAAGTCACTCACAGATTAGGATGATTGGTGTGATTTTACCACAAAATGACCATATAAACTGATCAGTTTCAGCTTTCACATGTTGGTATACTTCTTGAGTTATCCGTAAAGCTGATGAAGATGGTCCCTGTCCTCTTCACTGCTGCTCAAGCTGATGCTGATGCTCAAACATCTGACAGTGGATGTTAAATAATTTCATTCACATCAGTCTCTCAGCCTCCAGTTGTCTCTAGTTTTGTGTCATAAAAGCTCTGACAAATAATATCAACAATTACACTAAATAAACTCTCTATTCAGTCATGTTACGCGTGATATTTTATGAATGGAAACTCACATTTAACTTCACTATTCTGCTCAAATTTGTTGTAATTTGATATAATACATAAATAAATACAGATTATTGTTGATTTTGATTCCCGTCCTCTCTTGTATGTGGTTGTTAAGGTTTTTAAGACATATTTTACGATTTACCTCTCAGTTAAACTGGCCTGACTGTACTTTACAGGAAGTAAACCTGTAAAAGACCCCGACAGCACTTTAGAGTCCTTACATGGAGATGTAAAGACGAACTGTCGGTGCCATTGCAAATATAAAGAGAGCAGAGGAATGGAAGTTGTCACACATACAGTGGCTGTTTCATTAATCTGCCTCCGTTGGCCACATGCAGCCCAGCAGCTCCGCCAGCTGTGATCCTGATTGGTGGCAAACGGGACCAAAGTCCTGCTTTTCTCCTATTGTTCTGCTGCTGCTGCTGAAACCTTTCGCACAAGCCAAAGGAATTTAAAAACCAGGATTTATCCAGTGTGTGGAAAGACCCTTTAGTGTTTTTTAAGACCTCCAGAGGCTGAAAAAGTTTTTGAACCTGCACAAAAAAATCTCTCTTCTATTTTAAAGCAAAAACACACCAAAAATTGAACTTTCATGAAGCTTCCTTCCCCTCTGCATTGAGGCTATAACATATAGCTATCACTGTCTTGTTTAACTTTCTTCCATTTAACTGCTTTGGCATAAAAAACACTCTCCATTATTATGAACATGGCTGTATGTGCCTATAGGGGCCTTGGAGGAAGTGATAAGAAAATGCACATCCTGCTGAAGGTAGGGATCTGCCTCTGCTCTGTCAATCAATGTACCAGGCTGGCTCCACCACAGTCAAAGAAAAACACAGAGAAAAAGAAAAAAAAGAAAAGTTCTGCCTGACTGTAGGTCAAAGTGTGTGTGCAGCTAATGAGGGAAGCCCTGACTGCATCTTGTGAACCCGTGATAGCAGAAACAGACACAAACATGAGTCAGAAACAAAACTGCAGAGAAAACTGTGTTTGATGCAACATGTGTCCAAAAAAAGGGGTCTCAGCACTGATCCGAGCATTACAGATACAGATAAACACACACACACTCACAACTACAGCTACCTACTCATTCCCTTCTGCATTATCATGTACATTTTTTTAAAAAGCTAATCTCAATAAAAACATCTAAATCATCACCTCGTTGCCAAGGAAACTCCACACTGAGAGCTTCTGTTCAATTTGCGTAACACCTGTCAAACCACTCAGCCCAAAGATCCATATCCAAACATATTTACATGCACATTAACATGCCCTGAACAAGCAGAAAGCTTCTTTTCTTACCTTTCTGTGAATGGTGAGAATAATAAAAAAAAGTCTTTCCACCCAGTAAGCCTTCAGAGGATTGAGGCGATGGCTGACAGAGCACAATAAGAAGTAAAAGGACACAACATGTGATGTGTTTTACCCAGAGAGTTGGATCGAAGTGAAAAAAACACTGAATAAAATAAAAATGAAGGAGTAAGTTGTAAATCCTCTGTGCTGCTGCTCCTGCTCGGCTGAAGCTGCACTGACAGGAAAAAGTGTGCCGCCTCTCTCTCTCTCTCTCTCTCTCTCTCTCTC
>JBAJHX010000035.1:18572467-18590539 GCA_037176925.1 Amniataba percoides | reverse complement strand
CTCTCTCTCTCTCTCTCTCTCTCTCTCTCTCAGTGGGTGTGTGGTGTTTTATGTGTGTGTGACTGCGTAAGGGGGTCTTCTGGTAAACAGTGACGTATGGAAATAACCGATATCAGGTTGATGGTGGTGTTAAAAATAGTAAAAGGAACCTACAGTGAAATAAAACAATATACAGTCCAAATCTTTTAATATTCTTTATATAGTTTTTACATGATTTAAATGTCAGAAAAAGCCCCTTCAGAGCTCACACACCCTTTGGTCTGTTGTTAGGGAGTACACACACCGTTAAATAGGAACTAACTGTTGAAGTCGTTTGTTCACAGTGTGTATCCATGGAGCCGCACTGTATGTTAATGTGTCATAAAAACACAGGGCTGTCATGTTTTCTGCCACATCAACATCATATACAACACTTTGGATCTTCTCCTTAACAAATACTGCATTACTAAATTTAACCTTACAACCATTTTAAAACACTTCCCCTTTTTTATTCCCTTCTTGTTGTTGTCTTTGAATCTCTTGCTGACATAGCAGAAATGGAAATGGAAATGGAAACTGTGTCGAACAGATGAAGACTCATTTACGCAGGTTTGAGCGATGCACTGCCAATAAATGATGAACAAAAATAAATGTCATGAATATGTGTGGTTCTTTTGAAGAAGTTTCAGTGACGCTGTGGTGCTGTTTGTTAGTCAGACCACGATACATCACCGTCCAGTGGCATGCAGAGATTCATCTGATCAACAGGATTATAAATAACAAAGGAAAGAGGATCTTCACTCCCTCAGGGAGTTAACAGACAAACATGATGTTCAGAAACAGAAACGTAACAGGTCACACAGGAAATCCTGTTCTTTGCTGAGATTAAATATGTAAATGAGAGTGAATGTTTCTGCTCTGAATAAATGACAGTCGACGTGTCTTCAGTCTTTAGCTGATGACACGTCGAGGAGATCGGTCAGAGCTCTGTCGCGGATGTGCCGTGTTTGCCGTGTGAATCACAGTCTTGTTTCCTGTGAAGATTTCTTGTTCTCAAATATGGATTATTATCAATCCTCAAGGATTTTTTGCCAAATGTGGCGATGAATCTTTCACAAACTCCTACGAGGATGAACCAGTCAGAGACCTTTTGATGGAAAAGCCACCTGATCTGCTCTCTGTAGGCCAAAACTGCCACTGTAAGAGACTTTCTGCCAGAAGTATGATGGGTTAAAGAAAAGGTGTGTAATTTTTTCTTAAGTTGAGCAAATGTGTTTATTTAATGAGCAGCAGTTCATTTATCTTTTGGGTTCATCATTGTATGAACGAGTTTGCTCTTTCTTCTTACAAAAGTAACACAGCCTCTCGAACACTAAAGTTAGAAAGGTTAGATGAGTAAGAAAGCACCTCAACAGAGGAACTGAAGAAGTGTCGTTGTATTTTCACAAGATCGGAGGGTATAAATAGTGTAAACATGTCGGGAAAAAGCTGATTGAGACTCACACACAAAGCTGAACCTCAACCACAGAGACCAACATGTTTTTTTTTTCAGTTTTCAGTAAAAAGCAGAACCTGTAACACTAAAGATGAACCAGCAGGAGTCGCTGTTTTCTTTTTTCTTGACAGATTTCACAACATCCAGCAAAATGATGCACTCTATAAAACTCTCAGTCCATTATAGCATCCTCTGTGTCCTACTCTTTATTATGTTACTGGATTTTTATCTTTATATCAAAGACCTGACAGACACCTGGCCGCAGACTCGCCGTGCGAATGAAAGAAGAAAACCAACCGCGTCATTCTCTGTAGATACAAGGAGATTTTATTTAACATTTTTGTGTACAAACATAGGCTGCAAATGCCTTCCAAACATGTTTGCCCTCAGAATACAGTTTTCCTTTGTACAGTTCTACAAGCAGAACATTGAATATCGAACAGGAACAAGAGTCAAAAAATTGAGGAAGGTAAAAAGAGAAAAGTGTTTGTGGTTGGTCAGCAAGTCTCATCCTCAGCTTTACGATGAGATAAAACAAAAGTAGCACATTTCTAAAGGTTGTCGAATTAAATGTCATACAAGTGGCAGCAGAGGGTCGTTTCAAAGTGTCGTATAATAACCGGGGTCGTGAACGATAAATGGAAGATAACTTTCATATAGAGCAATATGTTCCATAACTTTCCACAGAAAAAAAATCAACCTTTTTTTTTTTGTTTTTGCTGTATTGACTTTTATTTTCATGTACAAAACTGAGGGACGGAGGTTATGGAGGGAACTGTATCATGGAGGGTACATGCAGTTACACTGACAATCAACAGACCAAAAAACAATGCAGATTTTAGAGCAATATAAGACTCTTTTCTCCTCTACCACATACCCACAGCTTGGCTTTTCAAAGAGACTAGAGGCGCGCCGGCTCAGTCCTCCACTATCATTTGTCAGCGGACGCCACAATAAATTAAACGGAAACCAAATAATGTACTCTCTAGTATAATACATATTTTACAGCTCCATGGAAAAGTAAAGTTCGAGTTGCGCTAACTCACAGAATCTACCTCTTAAATTGACCTGCACTCGCTATTCAGTTATCTTCAGTCAGATAGCTAAACGATCACAGTGGCCAGTCTGCTGCACGACGCACGTTTACGACAGAGATGAGCCAACGATGCACGAGCGAGGGGCTGAAGGGCGTTTTCGCGCTTTGTACGTGGTGATTCTGGGACAAAAGTTCGACACAGAAACAAAAGCCGACGGCAACGTAAGACTTCCCAAAGAAAGCACTGCACACAAAGACCATTTTCCTTTTACGTTACTTTAGATTTAGATGATATTATATCATAAATAAATAGCTCAAGTAGGCCCTGTTACACCAAACGGGAGCAAAGCGTCAATAAATAAGAATAAAAGGCATTAAAGGAGCTGAAACTTTAAGAGATTTTGTCCTTTGCTCCATTAAGACTGACTTTAACACATTTTAAATTACAGCGTCGCAGTCAGACGGAGGTGGCAGGTAGAACGGGCGTGTACAGTACAAACTCACTAAGACCGTGCTTAAGGTTAAGGTCCTGTCTTAGTCCTTAAAAGATGAAAGGTGTGTGGCTGTCCTCGGCAAAGGCAACAGGAGGCCGAACGACGGTCGGCGCTTCCACCGACGTTTCAGAGTACCACAGGCATGAACGAAAAAGAAAAAAGTGTCGAGGCACGATAGGGTAGAGTAGTGTAGGCAATCGGGACTTGTTTTAAAGGTGAAGGATGGATGAATGAATGAGTGGTAGATTCATTCTGTCTCACATCCTTAAACGTAGATGATGAAACGTGTGTATGCTACAGTAGGCCAAAATGAGTGGAAGTACATGATGGGGGTTATAAAAACAAAAAAAGAAAGAAAAAGAAGGCATGAACACTATCAAAATAAAATCTCCACGGTGTTATTCACGGGGCTGATACACTGATGCTGTTTTATCAATATGACCATGAGCAAAGTGAGTGGAAATGTCTTAATTTGGAGAGTTGATATGCTTTCAAAGGGAAAGACTCCTCACATTTACTCATATATGCCCCCTTATGTCATCTTAAACATGGCCACAACCACACACAAGTCCTTAAACTGGTCAATTTACTATAGCTGTGTGCCTCACATATATTTCAAAGTCGTCATAAAACAGTAGTCGGTTCAAATGAACACTGAAGCAGGTTTTGTTTGCTGTGAACATTTGAGACAGACTTGAAAGTTGTGAGCGTATCCTTTAAAATTGGCCAGAAAAAGACAAACTATAACAACGTAAACCAAACTCATGAGTTTCCAACATCCTAAAGTCTCTGATAAGACCAGACAGTGACCAAACCGAAAAGTAAAACAGAAAAAAAAAAAATCAATAAAACATGCCTGCATGTTGAATCCAGAACACGGAAATAAGAAATATTTTTGTAAATTGGACACCTTCAGGCTTAACGGGGCAGCGAACATTTAAATTATTTGGACATTTTGCCATTTGTATGAGATAAATAAAAAAAATAATAATAATAAAAGATATTGGGAAGATGAAACAAAACAATATTCCTTCATTCAGACCAACAGATATGCTCTTCAATGGACACAAACGCTGAGTGCTCAGGTCACTTGAATTGTAATACAGTAGTTTGAACATTGCATGAGTGCACTTCTGCAGCCACAGATTAAATGGTACAAAAAGAGACAATGTCATCATATATATGTGTGTGTGTGTGTGTGTGTGTGTGTGTGTGTGTGCTGTATCATGACATTGCATAATGTCTACACTAGACAGGCGACGGTCTCCGGATGTGAGACGTTCTGCTGAGGAAAACCCAGCAGTTAAAGAGCTTGTGCCTTTTCCACAGCAGCATACAGTAATGTAACTACAAGGTGTGTGTTACCTTCATCATCATCATCATCATCATCATCATCATAATTATAATATCTAAATGAATAATTGATAGGCTGGACAGAACAGCTGAGTAGTTTCTATAAGAACAAGGCTAAATCCTGCTTATTTACTGCAAGACTTGAAGTCAAGGCTAAGACCTACCACTTTCTTAATCAAACAGAGAAATGTTCACATAGAAAAAAAAAACAAACCAATTTCTCCCCCAGGCCCCGAAAATAAATTACAATAATAGCAACAATGATTATACTGTTAAAGAAAATTAAAAAAAGAAAAAAAATACAACTTTAAGATTATGTACACACTGTATCTGTAAATACAACTGCTTCCTTTTCTCCTAGAAACAAACAAACAACATATTAATTTTGGCAACATGTCCTATGTTACAATAAGAAGGACGCTTCCTCAGCAAAGATATGAACACAGACAGTTCCTATGTTAGAAAATATATTGCTTCCTGGATATTTAAGCTGAAGACTACCTTGAGACACAAACGACACAAATAGAGGAAATTTGCTTTTGTGATCGGAAAAACCGCAGGCAGTCAGATCGCGGGGTTTTACTAATCGTCGGGTTCCTTCTTCTTTTTTTCCCCCTTGCAGTATCTCCACAAGGTTTAGCGTTCGTCTGTGACTCCCGCAGGGGGTTTTATTTACCTTGTAAACACGTTAACGTACAGGCGCTGGCCTCCTGATGTGAAGGGAGAAGCCAAAGTTTTCGTGTCGCCTTCTGTCCTCGCAGAAACAACGTGCTGAGACGATGTAAAGCGACGTTTCGTATTATGGATCAACATATTTTGTCTTCAGTGGATGATTGTCCAACATAAACACAGACAAAGAGAGATGCCCGAACACAAACGCAGGTGGAAATTATGATTTGTTGGCAAATTAATCCAAGAATCGTTCTCTCGTGGACTGATTTTGACTAAAGGCTCAAATTTAAGATCAACAAAGGGCAAAGTGGAGACATGGAGATGACAGATGTACCTACATCATCACTGCAGGTTCACAGGATCACACTAAATATCAGGTCATGAAACATATGAACAGCGTGGACCTCGCGTCCTCTGAGCTGCAGAGGACCAGTGGCGCCCTCTTGTGTCCGAGGGGGGGCAGAGAGGTCTTTTCCAGCTGCGAGAGCCTGATCAGTCAATTTAAAAAAACATACTACTACAGGCTCACTTTGAGCCACAGTCCGTCTCTTTAGCGTGGTCAAAGTCTAAGGTGAGTCAGTGTTAGTTTTCTATACTTCGGTGGAGAAGAGGATGCTCTGTCGTTTACTGTCTGGAGTCGGGATCGTCTCCAGCTGCAGGAAATACAGAAGCACCTGGACCTGCAAGTAACACAGAAAACAGAAGAGGTGAGGTCTTGAACCTCGCAGTCATTTCCAGACAAACCTTTAAAAACCTCAGAGATAAAAAGGATCCGTGCAGCTGACCTGTGCCATGACCTCCAGGGACCAGCTGTCCCCCATGCTGATGGGCTGGGTGGGGTTGGCGGGGATCTTGCTGTCCTTCTCAGAAGGCCTCAGCAAGGTCGGCCCGAACACTGTCGCCAGGTTGTGGAGGGACATTTTGTTGACGCTCTCCTTCTCCGCCACCCTGAGGGGAGGAAGAAGAGACGAGCGTCAGACGACACGGAGGTGACGAGGTGACAGGTGAGTGTGTGAGCTTCTGTCATTAATGTGATGATTGACTGACAGAGCCACTTTGATACCTGATTAATCACTTCGTTTATTTATTAGGCAAAGGCAGCAAACATTTTATACTTGGAGCTTCTGTTTCATATTCATTCATTTATATTTAAGCTTATCTTTAACAAAATATAAAGTGAAATAACATGAATAATAATAATGCATTTTTCATCCTCCCATTCGATTAACTTTATATTCAAAGTTCACATTTTCCTGATAAAAGCTGTATTGTTGTGCTGCCCATTACACACATGCAATCAGTACGTTGAAGCTGATGTGTAGCTGCATTGTTGGTGCTCACAATGTGGGAGCCTCTTGTTATTCAGAATCACCACGGTAACCAGAAGATGTTGTTGCGGTTGAATGACGCTGCCCCCCCCGCAACTAATGACTACTTCTGCTTTTAGTGGTACAAGAATAGCACCACCGAGGTGAACACACCTCCTGACATGTCTGTTTCGCTGCTGTGCATCTTCCTGTGCACATTAACGTTCGTGTCTGCATGTGATGGAAGAAAGTGTTGTTTTTTTTTCGTTCCTACCGCTTCAGGTGATCCAAAAGGAAAAGGAATGTGACCAGGTTGGGTTCTGGCAGCGACAGCAGCAAGTTCAACATGCAGCTCTCTTTGGCGACGCTGTCAGACAGAGCTGCACAAACAGAAAAAGAAAAGGAATTCAGTTTGTACACATCCTGAAAATCAGATACAGCTCTTTCCTCTGCTTCGATCATTCACAAACTCCTGATCGGTGCTTTCGACTGCGTCATCTGAGTGACTTACTGATGCCGCCTGCAAAATTGGGGTAGAGCTCGTCGGTGAAGAGCGGCTCTGGCAGCTCTCTGAAGTAAAGCTTCAAGGTCCCGGCGATGGCGTTGACGTCCATCTCGCTCATCATCACCGACACGTCTTTATGATCTGCAAGAGGAGGACGAGAACGACATGAAGAGCAGGAGGACGATGAGACGAGGGGGAAACACCGCGACACGAGCAGCAGACGTCATACATCTCATCAAAACACACACACGATGCAAATGCAGGTTTATAAGGAATTAATCCTTGAACCTTGGAGGTTAATCATTTCACGTCAGAGAGAATATATCATGTTAATGAACAGAGTGACAGTAATGATCACCTGATCAACAGAAACAGAAAGAAAGTGATGGTCAATAAATCCACAGTCTTCATTCCTACAAATATGCAGCAGTTACAGTATTAAAACCATCACAGGGGATGTGAAGATGAAATATTACATATTAAATATATAACATTTATTGTACATATTTAGATAAACTTTAGTATTATGACTTTTTTCAGTTCATAAAGCTTTAAAAAAAACATGATTACCAAAAGTTTTAACAATTCCTTGATGACAACACACACGTGGAGGATTTGATTTCAGTTTACAGGATGAAATAAAAAATAAAATGTACTTACTGGTGTCAAAGGCCGTCTTCAAGGCCTGGATGTCGGTGGCCACTCCAGATACTCGGTAGATGCCCACCTCCTCCATTCCTCTCCGTTCGATCTCCTCCAGGCACTGCCGGACGATGTAGGGCACCTTTGAGCGCTCCCGCCTGCATGGAGACAAATATTAATGATCAACGAGCGGTAAAACACTTACCAGCAAAGACATTAAAGCGATGATGAGGCACTAACTGTTTTGTTTACTGGGACAAAAATGAACGAGGCTCATCGCCGTGTTCTGCATCGCTTTGATTACTGGGAAAGCCAGCGATGCCTCCGGCTCTTCTGCTCGTGTTTCTGTTGAAATGTTTTCTCTACGCTAATTGACTTTTGCTGGTAAATCTAGTTAACCCACTTGTTATCTGTAATCCTCATTAATGTCACTCATCAGCGGCAACAACAGCCACAAACACACAAACAGGCTGATGGTTTCACTAAAGGCTTTGTCCTCCCCCCTTTCTCTCACTGAATACAAACTAAATGCAAATGAAAGTCCACTTTGGTCCAGACTAAAATATAAAAATACATCATAAATAAAACCATGCTATAAGACTGTTCATTAGGCTGATTTTTTTCTTTTATTCCAGTTAAATGTCTCAAGAAATATGAATTTTGGTAAAGAAATCCACTGAGACCAGACATATCAATAAGTATGATACAAGTATAAGTACTTTTCATGACTTTTCTCTCAAATCTCGACATGACTTTGCTGATTGTGCAGATTCAGTGAAACATCTTGATAAAATTTCTGACAAACGTTCACGTCTCCCCCAAAACTTCAATCCAGCATTATCATCAGGTTCACATTTTTAACTTCTCCTGTATTTTGTGTTCAGTGTTAATTAGGAAACATTACTAATCTGGTGAACACAGTAAACACCAAAGCTATGTGTGGAGTTACTGTCACTGGAGTTTAGAAATGTCCTGTGATGCTTCACAGACAGAAAGAAATAAGAGTAACAGTACAGGTGACCAGATGATGACTCTATAATGAACTTGTGTGTTTTTTAAATGTGAACTGACTTGGTCACTGTGGAGATCTTGACTCCGAACACGCCCATCGGTTTCCGTGATGGCATCCTCTTCAGGCTGAACTCTCGGCTGGTGAACTTCATGGAAAGTTTAACCTCGATCTGACACAAAAAAAAAGAGCTCAAAGTTAAAACAGGTTTTATGGAGCACAAAGCTGCTCAACAAGCCTGGAGTCCATCTGCAAACAGCTTTCCATGATACTGAGGAAATCCTGCCATGTTAAAAAAAAACAGATGGTGATTAACTGCTGAACCACATCCGGGAGAAACTGTTCGCTCCTCACTGCTGTGATTCTGCAATATAAATTTAAAGCTATATTGGATCTATGTGACACATAATGAGTCTGTTTAAACTACAGATAATTAAAACTGAATGTGTCATCTTTTTCACAGTGAAGGGAAAACAATACAAAGATCGAAAATGTACAGAAATCAGAATCAATAAATCAATATACTTTACTGGTCCCAGAGGGAAATCCAGTAAATATAGTAGGTGATCTACTCACCCCGTTCATGGGAATAACTGTTCTCTGCCAGTCTTTGCCTTGCAGAGTCTGAGGGTCAAGCTGGGGGGAGGAAAAGGACAATACCTGTTATAAATACACAATATAATCTTTCAACTTTTCACAGCAATATTTCATTTGAACTAAAGATTCAGTAATATTTTGTCTACACGTCACATTTATTACACAACCTCTAGTTTTCTTTTATACTGAGTCTTTAACTTGAGTAGAAGTTTTATTTCTAGTGGTGTATTTTTATATGACTATATTGAATTTGTCATAGTTTTAGTTAAGGATCTGACTACTTCTTCCACGACTGCTCATTTGTTTGCTCGTCTGTTTGTTACTTAGCAGCATGTGTAAAAAAAAAAAAAAGAAAAAAAGGCTGAGCTGCAGGTCTCATTATTTTCTCACAATCTTCTGCACCTGCATGTATTTTTAATGTTTATTTGCTGTGTTGAGAAGTTATCTTTGCACGCCGTTGTCCTACTTATGTACAGCTCAGTTATGTCAACATAACAGTGCAGAAAATCTCCCCTTTATCAGAGAGGAATGTTTGAAAAGCGGTTTTGTTGTTGTGTTAGGTCCTTTTACAGTATTTCTATAAATACGACAAACAAATCTACTTTGTTTGAAGACTAAATTCACACCCAAACGTGCACAAACACGCTCGGATCTGAAGACGTGCAATCTGGGGCAATAAAAGCCGAGCACACACACACACACACACACACATCTGACAAAAGGAAACAGACACACACAGCATGCTGTATGTTGTATGTTTACTGAGGCTGAGGCCCATCTGATTGCGTGCGAAGGCCGGATCATGTTTCTCATAACCGAGTTTCTGAGCACTAAGGGGGCTCTTCGGTTTGAGCCATTTATCTGCACAGAATCACCTTCCACTAAAAACAGCAAAGCCATAAGAGATCATTTTCCTTCCTGATAAAAATGTTTTAAAAGCTCAAGTTTTTGGCCAATAAATACAGTTTTATCTTCCGCAGCCTTTCAGAGGTTAAACAAGGCCCGTTGCTGTTTAACAACATATCATTTTCCAATAAATCAGATCTCTGAAACTAAACCGTATCAAATGCTGACATGAAGCCAGCAGTAAGAGCTGTGACAGAAAGAAAACTATTCTTCCAGCACATATACACGGAAACAGGCCTTTATATACAGTACATGTATGCAAGTTATTGTATGGGTTTATTTATAAGTTCATGAGATCAATATGACCAAAATAAAAAGGTGGGTGTGAAAACGTTCAGCCTACACCCTGTGGTTGTCAAGATGAATCTTTTATTATACAGTTTTACTGAGAGTAATTAACCTTCTGTTTTCCAGTGTGTGTGTGTGCAACTGTGGTTAAACATTTATATCAAGCAAGGATTAGAATAAAAAGGATATGCATGAAGGAAAATGAGCACTTAAAAAGTTTAAACAACATTTAGACAGGCAAACGTTAAATTAGCACCACCACGATTGTGTGGTAAATTAATTCTTATTTTATTCTGTTCTAAATGTTCATTTGGTTTGTAAAATAGTAAAAGTGTTTAAAAAAAAAGGTGTGAGATTTATTGGCCCCTGAAGGGGGACGGGCACTTTCTCGTCGTGGATTTGTGAAAATCCTGCTGAGCAACTTTCTCACCGCTCTGGGTGGTTTGTTTTGAATGACATCATCTGTGGAGGAGCGACGGTTTCTCAGGGTTACCGAAGGAACCACTAGGTGGAGCGAGCGACCGTGATTCGCAGTTTGTCAGACGAGCGACGAGGACGCTTCTCCTGGTTCGGATGTAGATGTGATGCTCTTTGAACAAAGATGCACAGAATTCAGTGTGCAAAGACATCATGCCTCTTCCACACACAGATAGGAGTGTGTTTTTGTGAATATGTGAACACACAAACACACACACACCTGCCCTGCTGTGGGTGGAGGAGGATGTTTTTTTTGTGGTGAATCAAAGAGACATTTCAGGTTAAATCTCTCCGTCTGCCTGTCTCTCTCTCTCTTTCTCTCTCTCTCTCTCTCCCTGTCGACCTCCTGAGTGACACTTGGCATTATCCTGCAGTCTGCAGTCGCCTTGGCAACCTAATCACCTGCTATCCACTATCAACCTGCGATCAATCCGTCGTCTCATGGCCAGACTGCTCAGCTCAGCATCTGTAGGTTTTTTTTTTTCTTTCTGGCACTTTTAATGAACGGAGCAGCTGATAGTGTTGGTTTGATTGCAAAGTGTGCAGAACGGCTTTACTGTTACTCAACAGCCACCACAGACACAAAATGCCACACGGCCTTTTTAAGGATCAGAGAGACGCATCATCACTTTTTAACATTCAAATGACATGTACTGAACAGCGGTTTCCCTCCATTTAACATACCCCTGTTCATCCGTTACGTAATGGGGCAATTAATCCAATCAGCCAGTTCCTCCAACATGCTCAGTTTGAGTCTTTCATTGAGCAATAATATGGATTTCACGCTTTGTGGCGACGGTGGTGACATAACTGCCTATCAGTAATGAGTCATGGTGGGTCTGCTGAAAAGTGTGTGTGTGTGTGTGGGGAGGAGGTGGAGGGAGGTGGGGGGGTGACGTCATGTCATACCGGGATCTGTCCTTTCCCCATGATGCGGTCTGTGCTCTCTCCATCCTCTTTGTTCTGCTTGGTCTTGTTGTAACACTTCTCGTAGCAGAGCAGCCGCAGGGTCTGCGAGCCCTCCAGCTCAATCTCAAACTCCTTTAAGGGGAGAAAAAAAGGCAAAAAAAACAGTTATATTATTGTTTTTTTCTGTCCAAGATTCAAGTACAATGGCACTAATAGAGGCAGGAATAACAGCACAAAGAAAGAGAGATTATAAACATCCAGAAAGCTCCACCCTGCATTTATTTCCATACAGTACATTTCACCGCAGCTGACCAACATTCCCTGTAATTATGTACGGGGGCACTCTGCATATGGTTTGCACATCGTTGTGAGGCCCGCGCTGTGTTGGTTCACTTAGCATTTGGACAGATGTGAGTCATCACCAGCAGCCCCTCATTAACTGATGTTATTTCCACTTTGCTGAGCAAAAATCCTCAAAGAATCTTTGGGTCCACGATGAGGAAAAAAAAAAGAGAAAACTGTGCTGCAGATCTGCTGATTGTGTCTCAGAGCGCCTCTTCCTCCGTAGTGCTAACCTCCAACATCCAGCTGTGTCATTAATGCACTCGTGTTTGCGTACGCAGCATATGTGTGTGTTTGCTGTGTGTTTGCAGGAGCTGCAGATGCTCTGTGTGGTTTCTGTTGGACATCTTTTCATTGCTCAAAGATGGACAGTTAACTGATTGCAGGACCAGATGTCAGACAGGCAGCATGAAGTGCACCAAGAAGGAAATGTCTTCATGTTTGTCTCCAGTTAAAAGAAACAAACATACTGATAATAAACAATAATCTGTGCAGAAATTAATTCTAACTTCTTAACTTAAAAGGCCTTTGCAGGGACCTTTGATTCAAAGTGGAAAATGCTTATTTTACATGAGTCTCTCACCTCGTTCCATTTGGGTTCAGTTGTGTATCGATACACTCTCGTCCTGGCTTTATTTGAAAAGAAGCCAAAGGAATCCACCTCCAATGTGCAGTAGAGATCTGAGAAACAAGGAAGAGTTAAAAAGATTTATATATATTTATGTGGCCGACATGAGCTACTGAGCAGGTGAAATGTTGGATGTTGTCAGCAGAAAACAAATTAGGAATAACTTTGAATTTGTAAGATGTTTTATTATACAATGGTAACTGTACATAATATCATATAATATATCAAACCAAAGGGTATATGTTATGTAAATTTCTACATATAAACCAGTGAAACTTGGAGGTTTCACCTAAATCAAAGTAAAGTCTGAATGGAAACACATCCATTTAAGTTTTTCTCTGTTCTGTGGTCACATCTAAGCTGAGCTCTCTGATTATTTCTGTTGTTTGCGTGGAGACTAAAGGGTGAGTGACTCACTCAAACTCTGTTTGAGGCCGGAGGCAGAGTGGACGATTACATTCAGGAACCCGTAGAGACCGGGGGATTCATCCTCTGGAAAAACAGTCAGCGAGCAGAGAAAGGAAAAAAGAAAAAAGTCAGTGAGGAGGAGTTAGAAAAAGGAGATCTCTGTTTGTTTTGGAGCAGAATCAGACATGGAAGGAAGGAATAAAACAGCCCTGAACAGTATAAAACATGTGGCTAAAACCTCTGTGTACATTATGTCCTAATGTAAATCACAACTATTAATCACACTTTCTGTTCAGGGCAAGTTTTGAGGGTATTTTTATGGTTCAGAGCGATGCAGAACGAAAACATCCTGTAATTTTAATGTGGAATTTGTCTTAACTTACTCATGTGACAGAAACTATATGATAAAGAAAACATGTGAGTTTTGAAAACAACTTTCAGATAAAAACATCTTGGCTTACCTTCTTTATTGGCGCTAAGTGGAATGTGGTGGACCGTCTGAAGTTTGACACAAGAGCTGGTCAACATCTGAAGCTCCATGGAAGTCAAGGAGGAAGTTTTAAAACCTTGAGGGAAGATGATGAATAAAGATTGTAAAAGCACTGTATATTGTTTTTTCTCCATCACATGGTTGTTGGATCAGTAGCTGTTGATGCACACGGATCCAAAATATGCTAAAAATGTGTTAAAAACCTAAGATGTTTTGCAAATGTGACCTCTTCTGACACTTACATTTCTTCTGCTGCTCCTTGATTATCTCCCTCCACTCTGCACGTTCGTAGTCAGACGAAATCAGGAAGCTGTAACTCTGAATGCAGACGCACAAAAAAAAGAAAAAGGCCGTTATTTCATCATTAATTAGTCTGTGGAGAGGCAGAGTGAAAAATGAAAAGGACACATGACATCTGTGCAGATATACAATGTTAATGTCCTCTCGTCCGGGCAGCTTGAACAGATGTAAGATGTCTTACAGAGAGCAGCTCGTACTGCTACAAGAAAGTTTAAGTATGCGACACATCAAGCAGCATAAATGATGCTGTGCTGTACAGCGAAGCAGAGGACGATAAAAAAGCAATAAAATGAGGAGAACGGATGAAAAATGGAGAAGAGGAGCAAGCAAAAGGGCAGGAGGAGGAGGACGAGGCAGACACAGTGATGAAAAAGAGAGAATGAGGAAAAAGTCGGAGAGCGTCGTCACCTTGCCGTTCTTGTTGTAGAGTCTGAGCGGCATGCTGGGAGACGTCAACAGGAGCAGCGACTCCTGCTCAGACAGCTTCTTCCTGAGACGGTCGATGACTTTTGAACCCTTGTTGGCTCTCTGAAATCAAAGAGGTCGACGCATTTCGATGTGTGTTTGCGTAAAAAAAGATGCACTGTTGTTAATCTTACAGTTTTTTCGTTAAAGCGCTTGTGTACACGCTACCTTCTCTCTCTGGATCTCATTGCGGAGGTGTGAGATCTTGACCTTCATGGTGTCGAGCTCCTCGTCGGGGACCTGGGGGATGGTCAGCGGCTCCGTCTCTTCGGGGCCCTGGAAGGTCAGCTCCGTCAGCGGGATGTACCACTTACTGTCGTACTGTTGGTTTTTACTGCGGCAGGAGAAAGAGAGGGGGACATGAGAACAGAAAAGAAGGTTGTGAAGGAGGTATGAAAGGAGGAATGGATCGATGAAAGATGAGGATGCATGGTAGAAAAGGGAGAATAATAAAAATGATTATATTTTTACTGCACAACATTTTTTAAAATCTTGTCCATCAGGCCAAAGAGATCATTTGAGTAAAATACATTTCAAACGTGTTATGAGATATCCATCCATCCTCTGCATTAACTTCATAGTACAAACATTTGCTCACAGTGTTGGCCCTCTGTGTATTTTGGTGTATTTTTACGGCTGCAGTCACTCTAACTTGGCTGAGGATTAGATGCAAAAAAGAAAAAAACAGTGGCGCTTCTCACCCTCCGATCTGTTTCTTCAGCTTGGCGCAGAGCAGCAGATCGGTGAAGAGGAAGACGTGCCGCAGCTTCCTGGCGCCCTCCACCAGCTCCACCATGAAACTGTCCCTCAGAAGCTGCCGGTTCTGTGAGAACGTCAGACAGCAGAGGTGGATCGGTGACACAAACTGCCTCTGCGGCGCATTACGGAGGCTTATTTACACAGATATCACAAAACACTGTCTGCTTGGCTGGTGGAATCTGCATCATGGAGGAAACAGCTTCTTAACACACACTTACATTTCATTAATAAGGCAATTTCTGTGAATAATGAGTGTTACAACAGGTTTAATATTGGTTCAGCACACCAAAGCTTTGTCCTCTCTTCCCTTCTTATCTGCCTTCTTTACTTGAAGGAGGCAATAAGGAAGCAAAAGAGACCGGACCTTTTTCCTTTTTACAATTTACTTGATGCACCATCATTGAAATTATTTGCTTCATTCAATCATCATTAACAGAACTCGTGTGCTCGATATTAAATAAATGATTATGCAGAAAAGTGGGAGTTCTGCATTAAACTGTGCCGATTAAACTAATTAAATGGTACGTTCTGTCTCCATATTCTGGCACAATCATCAGTTTCTTAAGTCACCGAGGAATGAATGAGGTGGTGGAGGAGAAGGAAGAGCGTTATTTGGAGCTCGGGGACTAATCACTGATGTCAGACTACATAATAAGATGTGTAATGCTGCCACTTGCCAAAAGGGGGCACTGATGTCATTTCCCAAATAAGAAAACACATTTAAAAGAATGGACTGAACAAAAACAGCAGATGAATGTCGAACCACAGCTCAGTAATAGTAAAGGGCCCACTTTCACATGCTCATAACCTCAGTTTTACATGTGGTGCTGAATATAAAACAGTTAGACAGACGAGGTGTATTGTAAAAACAAAGTGAGAGAATAAAATGAAGATTTAAGATGAACTCAATGAACAAACAATGCAGGTATGGGACCTTACAAATTATTGCACAAATTACAATTTATATAATCAGTTTTCAAATATCAAAATCTAACATTAGGCACTTGAAGAAATCATTGATCAAGTTGATCAGCTGATTTCACCCATTTATCTTTAGCAAAGACATAAAGGATGACAATATTAAATATCAAGCAATGATGGTTGATAACGCTCACTTCAGACTCAGGTGTCTATCTAGGAATAAACACTGACACCTTAAACAGCAGCTAACTTGGCTAGAAGACTATGAATGTGTCTGCAAAGAAAATGGGAAAACTTAATGCACATTTAAAGTTTAAATTATGAGTTAAATATATTTTTCTTCACAGGACACCTCAGCTTCACAGACACAACGTCCTCCATGTTGTTCCAGGGGCCATACCGGCAGCTGTGAAGCATGACATCACACTTTTCCTGAACCAATCATGTCCCAAGTCTTCATTTGCTTTGCACCCTCCCCCTCCTGTCACCTTCTTCCTCCTCCTCCTCCTCCTCCTCCCCCCGTCACCTCCCATCATGACCACACAGTGACTGTCAGCAGCAGAACACGCTGAAGTGGAGCTGATGTTTGTGCAAAGCCTGTCTGCTGGCGACGACGGGGATCATGCTGCGTCGGTCAGCGTTTGTGCACAACGGCCGAGAAGATGGGGGGGGTATGAGGCCATGAAAGAGAGAAAGTGAAAGGCAGCGAGTAAAGGAAAGAGATGAGACAAATATTGTAAGAAAGGGACTCGAGTGAGAGGCAGAGTAGCTCTTCAGTTTCTGCCTGTGGATACCAAACCATGTGACCGAAGCAGCTCCACTGCAGTGATCTGTTTTAAGGCATTTTTATTCATGCGAGCACGCCCCCACACGTGAGGATCCTACTGTACGCAGGATTACAATCCCATCCTGATCCCTCATATAAGGATCTAATATGAGTCTAATTCCCACTGGTGGGGCGTGATTATTCATCAGCAGGTAGATAATGCAGCTTGTGATGATGGCTGTCTGCTTCCACATGAGTTGCTTTCTGTCTATCTGGCAGATTTCTCTCGTGGTGGCATCTGTCGGAGCCCACACAACAACTCCCTCCTTCCTATTTCCTGATCCAGTTTGCGTCGGAGCAGATACGATCTTTGATATGTCCAAATCGCTCACAATAACGAGGCCCTGCTGAGCATTTACTGCTCGAGCCTCCATCTTTGGGTTTTCGGGGACTTTGATGCCTCCAGAATGGCTCGTGTGAAGTCACTCCACGTGTAGTGTAACCCCCCCGGGGATATCTTCAAACCACGATGTAAAACAAGGCTCCATCTTGCCTTACTTCTGTCAATCTACATGCCGTCATGTCAGTCTATATTTAGTTGTTAGAAGGAGATATTGGTCACAGTGCTCGGCTCTGTTTTGGCAGGAAAACTGGAGTTTGAGCATTTCTGTAAAGCTGTACATTCATTTAAAAAGCACAATCAGCTCATCATCAGCGTGATCTCCGGTCCGGGTTGGGCCAACAAGGCGCTGTAATATGATCGTGGATTTGAGGTTTACAGAGCATTTAATCCACGGCCAATTACTTACAGAATATTAGGGATTAAACATTCAAACATAAAATGTGTATATATAGAAATAAACCCATGTATGCAGATCTGTTAGCCGCTCTGTTGGGATGTACTAGTTAAACGCAAGCACGCTAACAAGCTAATGAACGCAACATGTCAATATTTAGAAATTTTATTTGATGCCGTGTTCATCTTAGTTTTGCTAATCAGCACTAAGGAAGTAGGTCACCTCCCTTTACCTGGGTTACAGATTTGCATGTTTACTATCACTTATTTGACTTTTGGTGGACAGTTTTGTCATTTGCATACATATTCATGTTTGGATTTTTATGTCTCCTTCTTTTTAACTTTCTTTGTAACTTTTCAAAGAGTAACTGCGCCCAGTTTTAATAGTCTGGTATGTAAAACAGGCTGCACCTGACCGCACCTCGCTGTGATGGTGGCTGTGGTCGGAGGTTCACAGTGTACCTTTCAAACCCACAGAGGCCGGAGCAGCTATGTTTTTCCTCCTTCCAAAAAATCTGGTGCAGGGTT
>JBAJHX010000035.1:18549002-18565639 GCA_037176925.1 Amniataba percoides | reverse complement strand
CAGAAAGAAGTTCAGATAACTTTAGAAGAAATAAATTACAAGAATTATGAGAAATAAAAATGAGAATAGAAGTAAAAACAAAAACAGTACAAGCTCAATTAAACTCAAAATTACAAGGCTAGCGGTGTACGTACACACAGCAGAGATAACCAGCTAAACTGATGGTGAAGATTAGTCTTAAATGAATTGACATGCTGGTGTGATCAGCAGCTGCAAAATACCTAAAGCCTTAACATGTATGTGTGTTGTTAAGTCGTGACAAGAACACACAAGAAACTAATGAGGAAAATACAGAAAAGAAACACCACACACACACTGGACAGGCAGATAAATGCAGGCCCAGCAGCCTGTTTTCATCTTTGTCTGAACTGTTATTATAAAGCCTCCATTTTAAGAAATGAGTTTAATTGTGAAGCAGGAGAGCACCGGTGAGTCACTTCATTTCCTCAAATTAGATCCAAACAGCACCGTCTGAGATAATGGACATCATGAACGGACATATCTGTACTGCAGATGACATAAAGTCGACCTCCTCGCTCGAACCGGCAGAGGAAAGACATGGATCACGAAGACGGCGTGTAACCGAGGCCGGGCCCGTTGCCGTGGCGACCAGCGGGCCCCGCACCGTGCCGGGGTGAGTAATTAATGACTGGTGTAACGGGAGGCTATGAAAGCACGTTTAGGAAGCTGGATGTCTGAATAAAACTCCACCAAACGCTGCCTGCCAGCGCTGCGATCCATCTCGACGGCGGAACAAAAGGACAATCAATTCTCCTGAACAAAAGCCGAAGGAGGAGAGAGTACAGTGGGCTGTGTGTAACGTCAAGAGACACACACACACACACTCCTAAAAAGAATCACCCAGTGAAAATCTTACCTGAGTGCTCTGACTATGTGAGCGAACATGAATTATTAAAGCTTCTCGTGACCTTTTAGCCTCGTATGAGTCTTTGTAATTTGGGCAGATGTCTTTGCAGAGACCAGGCTTAAAAGGTAATTTAGATTTATTGCAACTTGGGTCTCACTTCCGCAGATCTGGCCACCATATTTATCTGCTGTTAGAGAGTTTACTCGTTGCTGAGATCTGGGACAGCGACAACGGCGCTGTAAGGAAAGGAGAATGGGCGAGAAATGGCCGGATGCATAGAAAGGTAACCACTTTGTTTAGAGGTCCCAAAAGTCGATGACAGTCCCTCATTGCTTGGTAAAACTCTGCAGACGATGGAAAAATCCAATCAATAGTTTGGGTAAAAACGCTGGATTTTGTTATATGTTTTTTTTTTTTAATCTGAACACATGAATTTGTTCCAGTGCATTATGTAAAAGTGAAAAAATAATCATCAGGTAACAACATCGCCGTGGTAAACATGTTTTAAGACCCAAAACAGCCCCAGACTCCAAATAGTTAATGCATTTGGGGTTTTCCACTGCTTTTATTAATACTGTTTTTTAATTTGTTGCCGTCTGTGGAGCGCTTTATAGGTTTTATTTTTGAAAAACCTCCTCTACCAACAAAGGACTCTGACATATCTGTGAGTCACTAACTATTCTTGTCTCAAACTGAACTCATTCATTTCCATACGTCCTATTTTCAGGCGTGACCCCGACCCTCCTGACGTGATCTCTGCTGTCATGGACGTGTGTGTGTGTGTGTGTGTGTGTGTGTGTGTTGTGAGAATCAATTCATGCAGGAATGTGAAGTCACAAGTTTTCCTAATGTCGTTTGCACTTATTATGTTATGGCCTGCAGTTAAAATGTGTCCAAAATATAAACTCAGCTGGAAGGCAGTGAGTAAAAACAAACCGCTGACATTAGTGCCTCTGTAGTTAACGTATGATCATCTTTATTTTTTCGGTTGTTTTACAATACTGATGAACTTCATGCAGCAAAATTGCTCCAAAATGGATCTACAATGTTTTGCTCACACTTTTTTCACACCATGAAGAAGTAAAATGGAGGAAGGCGAGGAGTAAAGCAATTTTCACAATCCTACAATCCTGTGTCCTGCCCTGGGCCACACAATCTGCACCGCAGCGGAGGCCATTCAGAGCGTGACAGTTCGACTGCAGAGAGAACAGAGAGCCCGAACGTCTGGCAGCGCCGCGAAGGCTTACCGAGCGCGAGGCCGCCGCCACGGCACCGTCGCAGAAAAAAGGCTTTGGGTGATGAAAGAAACTGTCTGGGTGTTTGGATTTCTCAGCTCGGGATTTGTCCTGTGTGAGAGTACGTGTGTAATCCACAGCGGAAAACAACATTACAGAAACAGCCTCATGACAGACTACGGCCATTATACGAGCCGGCTGGGTTTACACTCTTCGCTTGTAGGGGAGGTCTGACAGACTGAAATATTGTCTGATATACGATACAAAGAGAATGAAAGAGTCCACAACTTTCAGCAGGTAGAAGTTTGATATATAAATGTGAACATTTGCTAATTAGCACTAAGAACAAAGTACAACTGAGGACTGATGGGAACGTTTTTACCAAACTTAACATATGAAATTTTGGGATTATTTTAATTCTGAAATAACCCAAAGAAAAAAGATGAATTCATTCACACTTGCTTTGGTTGTCATAATGAAATCCCAGTTGGGAAAGTGTCCACTGGGATCTGATGATGCACAGGTGAAGCTATAGACACTCTTACGAGTAAAAACTTATAGATGTAATGAGAAATAAAACATTTTCATACAAACATAATGTCTTTAAATCATCACTTATGACTCATTAGAGGTGTGTGTTGGTGTGTGTATCTGCAGAAATGCTGCACTCTGCTTGGATTTTATTATTTTGTTTATTCAGGATGTTTCTGGGCGTTAACATTTGCACAGCAGCTCCGATAACTGCATGGATGCAGTTATGCAAAAAATGAGGAGGAAGCATTTCCTAACAGCAACAAACAAATCCTACTCATTACACCTTTAAAACACAAGTTGTAGATCAGAAACTTAACATGATCCACCATCTGCACAGTCTGTTTCTCACTTCAGATTTATCCGAAAACTGATTTCAGGTGATGGTTGCGATGAAATTTGACAAACCCTACGCAAATAATCTGATGAAAAAACTCAGCTGGAGGCATGTTCTCATGATGAATGTTTTACTGAAATCATTCAGAGAAAGTCTACCACACCCGTACAGATGATTTGTCTGCTCAGATAAGTGTTCATCTTTAGCTTCTCCTCCAACAAAAACAAAAAAGAAAAGAGTGATTTGTAGGTCGACTGTGTGAGGCCAAACGAAAGGATCAAGAGGCGCTCTCCTCCTTCTGTAAATTCACAGAAACGGGTCTTCTAGTTGGCCCTGCAGCTCTGAAGAGCCACATTCAAAGCTCTTTTTATCAGTTTGCCTGTCTGTCTTTGCGGCGTAAAACCTTCCCTTTGCTGTGTGTTTAGGAAGAGCAGAAGCAGGAGTGCGATTTAGCCCCTATTTTCAGCCTTCAAACGCTTCTGCCTGACACTCGCGCTCATAACCTGCCAGTGACGCTTTGCCTCTCCTCTCTTTTCTCTCCCCGTCTCTCGCCTCCCTTGTTCTGATGTTTTATGGATCCTAAGCCCGTCTGCTCCCCCTCGCAGATCTCACAGTCACGGTGAGACAGCTCTATCAGAGTTGCAGCAGCCTAAATCTACTCCCATCCTCCCTCAGCCCAAATCCCTCCCCCCATTCCTCGCCTGCATCACCTCCTCCACTCCATCTAATCTCTTCCTCCCTCCCCACCTCCTATCAGAGCGCCTGTCATGTAGCATTTCTCTTTTTTTTCCTCCTTTTTGTGGGCTCAGCGTCTTCTCCCCTCTGACTTTTATGAACTACTGTCTGGAGATAGAGGGAGTGTGTGTGTGTGTACGATATAAACGTGTGTGTTAGGGAGGACGGGCGACAGCCAGACTCCAGATTGTGGAGATGATGGAACAAGTGTAAATAAAGAGTGTGAAAAAAATCTCCTTTGTCAGGTTGACGTCATGCGTGAGTCCAGACAAAGAAAACAGGTGAGCGTACAGTCACAGCATCGCCTGCGATTACTCACTTCATCGTTAAAATGAAGGCCACAGGAAGACTTTCAGGTCAAATCAGTGAATCGATGGACACGTTGATGTAAACTTTACTGTATATCTTATCTCAAGAGACATCTATTTTATCAGATATCACTTTTTCCTTCAAGGCTGAGAGCAGGTCAGTGTTATTGGATGAGAATCTAATGTGACGCAGAAATATTTAGCAGATTTTAAGAAGGAGACAAAAAACATGTTATTATATGTTTTTAAGAAATTATTAGATGAAAACTGGATTTTGGCGTGTGCCTTATTGGCAGTAAAAGATACAAATTAAATCCTTATTTCTCAGCTTAGCCCCGAGGAGAGCCTCCTGAGATAAGGTAATACGAGTGTGTGTGTGTATGAGAAGGAGTGTGAGAGAGACAGAGAGTGTGTGAGAGAAAGAGGCTCCTATTTATAGCAGCTTCTTCGAGACACAAAGCGCACAGAGCAGTGATGGCCTCAGCTGCCTGAGGCAGAAAGGCGGCATTGTGAAACATGGCTGCACCTCCCTCTGTGTGTGTGTGTGTGTGTGTGTGTGTGTGTGTGTGTGTGTTTGAGAATAACTCTGAGGGGGTGAGAGACAGGGAGAGAGAGAGACAAGGAGGGTGAAGGAGGCACCACAAGTGGGTGAGGAGCAGAATTTCGGACAGAATTAACAAATGATTCATTGTGGGTTAATTGACCCATTGTGAAAATGATTAAATAGACCCAGTGTATATTTGGCCCCCGACATCCTTGGCAGAAACTACTGGAGGGCAGAGAAAGAGAGAGAGAGGGAGAGAGGCAGTTGAAGAGGAAGCAGGAAGAAAAGCACGATTCAGATTCAATTTTCTCCAAATTTAAAATGATAAAGAAGAGCATCCTGCAAAAATCAAATCTCCATTTTTATTTATGGGTTTATCGAATTAAGCTTCTCCTGAAAGGCTCCCAATCCAAGAAACGACATTACTGTGAGTAACGTCACTCCAGCAGTGTGGTTTCTCTCCGGGTCCGCATCCACAGGTCACAAAACGTACCCTGAATGTCTTTTCTGATACTGTCAAGCCTTTTGGGTGCCCGGCATTGTCACTTTGATTATGTGTAACGTCACCCAGGGATGTTTCTGCTGTCAGGGCCACACACACACACACACACACACACACACACACACACACACACACACACACACACACACACACACAGATGCCAAACCTTCCACTAATCTCTTTCTTTTCCCTCACCAGTTTCTGGAAGAGGTCCCCGACTCTCTGGTGGTGGCTCCACTGCTGGACGCGGGGCAGGAGTCCGTCATAAAACTCCCGGTGGATCTCGTAGAGCTCAGGCACTTTGAAGAAGATGGTTTCTATCTGGGCCACGGTGAGCACGGGCTGCGACGTCGTGGCCGCGGCCTTCAGAGGCTTCATGGGCTGAGAGGGGACGGCACAATGGAGACGACGGGTGTGAGAGGTGCTTTTCCAGAGAGAATCACTTAGCCCACATTTTAGACAACATCGGGCAGGTTTTAAAGGCACAAAAACTGGATCCATTTCTGTGACGTGAGGCCAAACACTCAATCGTATCATCCAAGTAGGAACAAAACATGGCTACATAAATTGGGAGGACTGTGACTGTGGAAGCGAATATCTAGACACACGTGACTACAATAATTCAGGTTTTAAGTATACAAAGACTTCTGCAGGGCCTCTTGTTCACCTGCTCTCAGACATACTGAAGATTTTGAAGCCTCAATAACTTGCAAACTGGTCGAAAGCCTCACTTTGTCTAAGATAACCAGCAGCTTATAATGTGAGCAAAACTTTAAATTCAACATCACTGTGCTAGTTTGCAGTCTCTTTGCAGCTCTTTTCCATTTCTGTGGTTGTTTTTAGTTTGTCAGATTAGCGCTTTAATGGCTGCGTCATAAAAGTAACGAGGAGTTAATCTCTTGAGGCGGACGTCTTTGCTTATTTACACATCCGGCAGGCGCAGAGCAACATCAGCACCCGTTTGCAGTCGTGTTTCTGGCAACTTGACGAACACTAACTTCACGCAGAAAACAGCCACTGCTGGAAATGAAGGTGATGTGAGCAGCGAGAGACGGCAATGACTCACTGAGAGCGTCACCTTTCACGTTACTCAAAGTCTTTTGTTCAGTTTTTGCTTTATGCTTTAGGAAATGAAATGTGCCATTATCCTGTGATTTCCAGTGGTGGCCGTAGTTTTCACTGCTCAGTAAAAGTTTCACCGTCTCACTTTATGGCTGGGTTATATAACTGATTTGCGACACTGCTTGCTTGGCCTAACAAAAACAGGATATTACAAAGGTCGTTAACACTGTAAAAAAGGGCTGTCAAATTTCTATCTCTCATGGTAAACAGGAATATATTGAAGTACTATCACCCAACATTCAAATGTGTTATTCCTCTTTTTTTAGTTGCAATTCAGTTTTATTTATTCATAATTTCATTTTATTTGTTTTGGCTATTTATCTCCCCGACTGTTATTTGCAGTCTGCATAAAAACCAAAGCCATAAAATAAGGATCCATCTCATTATCATGTTTGCTCATATTTTTTTACCTCGAAGCACCAAATGATATCAAATGTTTATCATTAAATATTAACGTTTTAATATTAACGTTTTTTTTTAAAAAGTCCATACAGAAGAGCTTGATTAATCAACAATCAATAAGATTATGCAGTATTATACAGGTATACTGTATGAAGTGTGTGTGAATGTGTGTGTGCGCTCACCAGCAGCAGCGCCTCCAGGTGACTGAGGTACGTTTCCTCGGTGGCCAAGATCCCAGACAGGACCCACTTCCTCATCTCCAAACCTTTTTCCAGGTCGCATTCAGTCTGCAACAAACACACAGACACATTATAAAACAATTAAAACAACACACAGCGATAAAATATCATGCATAGTAATTAATCCAACCTGCACATGCTTTCATTTTTTTTTTTAATTACTCTTCATTTATTTTTCTGAACCGTTTTCACCCTGGAAGGCAGAGTTTTATTATGTTGCTGCTGAGGCATGAAGAACAGTCAGAGCATCATATTAGTCTTCGTATCAGCTGCTGAACAGACCTCTAATGTGACTTGTGTGCAAATCGAGGGGCTCCTGGTTCTACGCCGAGCTCCAAACACCTTCAGGTTCTTGCGCTTTGTGAGCACCTCAGTCGAGAAAATCAAACGGCAACCTTCTAGAAATCCTCCCCGTCCCCCCCTCAGCCCAGTCAGAGCTCACGGAGGAGGACGGACATGAAAGAAAACAGAGAGACAGAGAGATTCCTCGGGGCTGTCTTGTTTAACCACGAACTCTGAAATAACTCAAACGGGCAGGATCTCCCACGGGAGCGAGGCTGGCGTCTAAATACGTGTGTGAGGGAATGCGTGAGTGCCGAGTTCACGCATGCACACACACGCGCGCGGTGAGCCCAGGTTGCGACGTGGAAGCATCCGGTCCCCTCAGGCTGAGAGGAGGAGGAAGAGGAAGGGTGAGAGAGGATGAGGAAGACAGACGAGGAGAAGAGAGGAGGAGAGGAGGACGATGCAGATTCAGCATGTAGAGAGGAGAGAGAAGTATCAGGGTAACTTATCTGATGTGACTTTTACACATTTGGCAGTCCAGATGGGAGAAAGGCAGAAAGAAAAGGATATAAAGGTGGACATAATCAGAGTTTGGTGATGGGAAGTGGAGAGAGAGAGTGATAAAAGTGTATCGCAGCAGGTTTTCCTTCTTTTTCCAGACAAGCATGATGAAATGACGTCAGTTGTTCCAGTAGAGTGTGTCAAAGTAAAAAAAAAAATCATTCTCAGGCTTCTGTTTTACTGAAAACATCAGAAATGGCCTCCTAAGCATTAACATATGCTGCTTGATGGAGACGTCTGAGTCGTGTGTGGAGGGGTGACAGACTCGACACGCCAAAACAGACGACGGAGAAACGTCCCTCCGTAGTCAGATTCCCGGGATAGACTGCAGGTGTAAACAGAAGCTGAAGAAGATTCACATTTCCCCTTGCCGGTCAGAAACTGTCACATGTAGCGTGTTTTCTCTCTTATCGTATACACGTCACACCGTAATGCTGTCACGCGTGTTTACACAGCAATCATTTGGGTTTCACGTGTGAAGAGAAGGTCAGACTGAGTGCACGGGATGAAAAAAGTGATCTGGATTCAGCCAGCTGGACTCAAACTGCTGTCAGAGGCTACCTGGCTTCTTAAGACATTCAATAAATTATGTGTTGTGTGTGTTGTTGGGTGTCCAGGAGTTGCAGTGAGAGTTTTTTTTTTAATGTTCATCTGTTAAAGGTTAAAAGACATACATGTCCATGCTGAGATCACCTCTGAAGGTGATTCCAGATGAGGACAAACTCTGCTGTCCTCATTCGATGCAGAAATCCATTTACAGCAAAGACAAATGTCACGGCTGACATGAGGTTTCAGGTTATTTTAAGACAGACTTGAAAAAAATGTGAACCTCTCCTGTACGTTTTAACCTATTGATTACTTTTAAGATTAATCCGTCAATGGCTGAATCTGTAAAAGGTCAGAAAATAGTGAAAAATGCCCATCACCTTATCACAAAGCCTGAGGTGGTGCATAAACAGATGTTAGCAGGTGTGAAGGGAACGTCACAGCCCAGAAGATTAAGAAACGGGCCGGGATTATTATAGACTCAATTACATAGGGGGGTCATTATCAACACAGTTAGCGCAATGACAGACAACTGATTAGTGAAAACACATGAATTAATAGCAACAAATCCTGCAAACAAGAAATTTGATTTAATTGCAGCAACTTGTGTTACTGTAAACTATCAAAAACAGCATTAAAGATTTAAATGTTACTGTATGTGGTTACACTTCCCAGCCATTAACACAGTGGGTGACAGTATAAAAAGGCTTGAAATGAATTAAAGAGGACTTATTATTTAAGTTCACTGACATTATTGTTTTAGTTTGTTTTGTTATTATTTTTACTTTACATTTTCTCTCTCATTCTTTGTCTCTCTTTCTTAGGTGACGTGTGGAGGTAATGATTCTGACAGACATCAATTATACATCACAGAGCTGCCGAGGGATCTCTGCTGTAAAGAAAAATATCAGCTCTAATTGCTCTTCATGTATAGACTCTAAGACAAACAAAAGCAAGAAAAGCTTCCTCTTTTCATATAAAGAGTGAAAATAACAGGGTACGGAGAGTAAATAAGTAATGTAATTATGACTTATGATTCTCTTCTGTGGATGATGATGCGTCACGGCGGCTTTGAATCTGTCCGTCTCCGCTGACTTAAAAAGAGAAGCCTGCGGCAGCAACAGAGCCCCTCGAATGTTTGCGAATTAATGAAAAATGAATGAATCACTGCTGAGCTACAAGTATCGGCATGAGCTATGCAACTTCCCCCTCGCAGGATATGCCTGCTGGCTAAAAAAAAAAAAAGAAGACGAACATGAGGGTCCATTTGAAGCATCGAGAGCATTGGGAGCAAACCTTGAGGAGGAAACTGCGACTTTAAGCCGCGGCGAACTAGTAGAGAGAAGAACGAGAGCCGTAAAGTGTTTATTCATCGTTTCAGACCCCAGACGTCTCCCCGAGGAAGAGCCCACATCTCCAGACATCATCATCTTTTATTCATCGCCGTGGCAACTAATGAGCCCATCTTTGAGTTCAGACTAAAGGGGTGTCTGCCTGCATGTTTTTTTTTTTTTTTGGTCATCAAAAGGGTAAAAATAAAACACATTCTCCCTGCCTGGGTTATATTTGGATTGGTGAGTCTGTGTTTTTCAGTGCGGTCAACAAAAGCTGATATTTTACATCTGAACTCGCACTTGAACCCTTTCAGCTCGGCCGTGAGCGGCAGCTCTGCCTAACACGATTTAGAGATTCAGATTTGCTTCTGATTTGTTTATGCACGGATAACATGCGTGGGAGATACACGGGAATCAATGCAAACAGTGTTTATTTGACAAGCTCGCTGATAGAGGCGCAGATAGAAACCGAGCAGCAACAACTCTAATAACATTATTTACCATCTCTCTCTCTCTCTCTCTCTCTCTCCTTCTTTCCCATGCAGTGCCAGAGACTCATTCAGAGGCAGGTATGAGAAGAAAGAGGTGTGCAGCACCTTCCACACTTTATTAACCCTTTTCAATTTTCATTTTTCATATTCTAATCTGTTTGGCATCCCGCTCTGCCGCCCCTCGCTTTCTGAAATGCCTAATGTGATTGCTTCCCATTTCCATGTGTCTGCTAAGTAATGGAGCTGTCTCAGAATCAACCCATGCTGCAGGAAAAAGATTTTTTTTTTTAAAAGCAGTATTATTTCTGGGTATTCAAACTGCACCTTCATCCAGATGTGAAAGATGCCAACAGAGCAGGTGTCTGTGGGGGTCACGGTGCCGCATCACCCCGCAACTTTAATTCTGAGAAAACAAGCTGTGCGGTAACGAGGGAGCTTCAATGTTTAAGAGCCTCCCGCTGAAGTCGGTCATTGAGAGGCTTTGGAGGCCGGGAGGGAAAAGAAATGTCCTCCCCCATCAGGTCAGGGCCCCGAGGTGTGATGTCAGACAGGGTGAGGGAGCAAAGAAACAGAGGAGGATTTAGCTGTTGCATTATAAATTAGGCATCCACAGGAAAAGGGAAAATGTCTCATAGCTAAGGGTGCCCGGGTGGACTTTATGGTATTCAACCATAAAATGCAACATCAAAACAACAAAACAAAACAAAACCTGCCAAGATGTTGTTCTCCACCTCCAGCTTTCTATCTTCAACTACCTAATAAAGACATAAAATACCCAAGAAAAATACTTTCAAAGAGATCTTCATGAGAAAAAAATAATAAAGTATGATGATCTCATTATGTGTCTATGTGGACTATGAATTTAAGACATTACATCGTGCATGTGGTAAGTCTCTCACACTGACCCTCGTCTTCTCCCTCCTTCAGCGCAGAAAGAGTCAGATCCTGAAAGAGCGAGTCACTGTGGAAAACTAAATCAGCTGCCGATAGTGATGACTCATCACAGTGACGTCACGAGACCATCAGCGTCCAGATGAGCCAATCAGAGCTGATCCGGGCTCTTACTCATCAATTACGGGGGCAGAGATGATGTTTGATGAGCGGCTGTCCAAGGGCGAATCAAGGACGAGGGCAGCTGAGTTACTGAAAACACGTCTGGCCTCGTGGAGGATTTATTAATGGATAAGTGCAGTTATGATGATATATTTAACACTGAAAACAAAGAGGGATTCGCTGTTTTCTGCCTCTTAAAATGGGAGATTACTCAGCAAATTGTCTTCAATCCTGAGAGGACGGCGTGCATTTGTGCACTCAAACAAAAGGGGCTGTTTTTTGCAGACTAAAGCACAGACGGCGTGACATGTGAGCACACGTGTATTAATTCAAATCAGCGAGAGTTACACAGGTCAGAGGTCGGACGCAGTCAAGGGGCTCATCATTTATTGGCAGGTCGGAGTCATCAGTCAGATTGACAAGCTCACCAAGCTCAGACGGCGAGCGGAGACTGAAAGGGGGGCGGAGGAACTGATACTGCTCCATGACCACTGATGCGATTACTTTCTCCAAGGGCACGGTGGGAGAGAGGCCGTATTAGCCTATTACAATCTCCCACAATACATATCTGTCTAAAAATACATACGGCTCCGGCACGGTGGGACAAAAATACAAATATCGAACAGTAAAAAAAGGAAAAGGCGGCTAAAAATAGATTCTGGCTGTAGCATCTATGTTCATTTTCATCTTTGCTGACGCTGGGTTTGTGCGTGTGTGTGTATCTTCTCCATGGTAACCTTTGAAGAGCGCCAGCGTCATAGATCACCGCTTTTCTCTCCGCAGACGAGGAGAAGGAGCAAAGGAGGGAGGCTAAGAGGATGAGGGCAGTGACGGGGTGATGGAGGTGATAGGTAATTCTGACTAATACCCTGCATGAGAAAAAAGACAGACTCTTAAGGGGAATGAGTTTCTTCACTGGATGACTGATTCTGGGGTCATGTGGCAGGAGGCATTGTCCTTTATCAATCCTCTCAACTGGCAGATTTGATTTCTCATCAATTGACAGGTTTTTGACAGGACGGGATTGCTCTAAGAATAGATTATCCCACATCCTGCGCTGTATTGAGGTCAAAGTAAGCAAGTATCGGCACCCATGTCTGCATATTCACATGGTATTATTGAGCTTTTTATTCATAGCAGAAGAAAAATCCTTAATATTAAGCAGCTTTTGGTTTGTTTTATAGTTAATCATTGCAGCTGAGTTGGTTACCTAAAGGAAGAAAAACTTTTGAGAAAGCAGGAGGAAGTTGAAGGAGTCGTACTGACCGACTTGGAGGACTCTAACGATCCGGAGGAGAGGGTGTCCCTGCTGCTGCGGCTCTTGGAGCTGAGGTGCGGCGAAGACGACGGCGAGTCGTCGATGTACGGCAGGATGTCGTGGTGCCGCCTCTGCTCCTCGGCGCGGTCTGCATCATAACCGTACGTGGGAGGGGTCCCGGTGAAATGACCATCTGTGACGAGAGAGAACAAAGAGTTTGTTAAATCTTCTTTTAAGTTTCAGCTCTGATGTTTCTGCTTTAAGAGACAGTTTGCAGTGGAGAGTTGGTGGCGATTTGGTGAGTGTAACCTGACAGTGATATATCAATATGTCAGCTTTTAACCAAATTTAATCCCACTTCGAACAGACATCATCAAGTTATTGCCTTATATTGAAGATTTCTACAGCAAAGGTAAGGAGATACAGCACTGGCATTTGGTGGTGCAAAGCCATAACTTCATATATTTTACAACACAAAACTTGAGGAAGCTGCATGTTACCTGTGCCTTTAACAGCGGGTGGATTCGTGTCTTACATTTGCTGGTCGGCCTCATGCTCACAGGAGGTCGTCAAGCGTATTGCAGAGTTAATTTTCAACGCTAATTAATGCAGTTCCAGAAACTGGGGCACATGAAATGAGCTCCCCTTTGCATCTTTGTTCGTGCATTTGCAAAAAAAACCCATAAAGCTCGAAGAGGAAGCACTCGAAGAGGCCAACTACAAACTGGGTCAAGGTTCAAATTATTTGAACACCGAGAGCGAGCGGCCTCTCCAGGGACGTTTTCAGCAGCCTCCCTCTGACCTGCTTCTGCGGTGGGTGCTATCGCTCTCTCTGAGGGGAAAATAACAGCTCAGCCAGCACAAAGTGCTTTTGCCTGATTGTTGTGTGCTGCCCTTTACAAGGAGAGGTGGGAGAGAGATGGACAGAACAAGAAACAAAGGTCAGAAACTACAATTTGACTACAAACAACTTGCTCTGCGATGTCAGACTGAGTGAGGTGATGCATTTCATTGGCCTCCTCTGAATGTGTTTTAGTAGTTCGTCTTCCAGGAGGGAAGAGTACAGTCAGCGGTTCGGGGAATCTGGTGCGTAACAGCTGTGGGGAAGACATCATGCTTCTCCGAATGTCACTGAGGACCTTTTGCTCATCTCCTCCCACCCAGACATTCAACAGAGCCGTGTTTCTCTGAGAGCCGGCCGGGCCTCCTCTGTGCTGACTCAGACCAATAACATACCGCAGCTCTCAAACACAAACACGCACAACACACTCCAGTCTGCAACAATCAATGTGTAGCTTCACAACATCCACACAGGCCCCTTTTCCTTCTTCTCCTCTATTGCATCTCTGTGAGGTTTTAACAGCAGCACGTCCACAGACACACACTCACACAGTCACAGATGACAGAGTGAGAAGGGGGCTAAAAAAAAAAAGGGAGATAGAAGAACAATGCTGGTTTGTCCAGGGCCCGTCTGACCTTCAGCCCACCCACCGCTCGCTCCGCGTACTCGCCGCTGCCGGTGGGCGTGTGCTGCCTACCGCGCCCGCTTCGACCGACGGCATCCTGCCAGGCAAAAACCAACACAGAGGCTCTGTGTGTGTGTGTGTGTGTGTCCAAACAGCCTCTTCCCACAATGCCAAACCTCGCTGCAAACCAAACTGAGTAGTGTACTACACACTCTCCATTCATTTTTAGCCTTCTTAGTGTGCCCCGCTGCTGTTATTTTGAAACTCCTGCACATAAAATGTTCTTTCTGCACTTTCTTTGTTGTATTCATTTCTAACATGTAGTGCAAAGGCAATATAATCATCGTAGCTTTTATTTTATGTGCACAGACACGCACATTGAGCCTGTTACAGGGTGCAGTCAGCATACCACATCGAAGCTTGTTAACTACGAAAACATTCAGAGGACAACATGCTAAAAAAAATAAAGACAACTCATATTTTTAGGAGTGATTCACTGCCTGTCTAAAAATGGAGGGTGTGGATGTCAAAAACACAGAGTGGGAAAAAGAGTGAGTGCCATCCTGCCATGTTTTTCTTCTTTTTTTTTCCCCAACTCCACCTCTGTGTATTCATGTTGGGGAGTAAAGCATCTCGAGCTGACTCGTTTTAATCTTCCTACCACTTTGCTTTGGAAAACTTCTTTCCCGGGAGACACACTGTGGGTGTGTGCATGCATATATATACTGTGTGTGTGTGTGTTTGTGTGTGTGTGTGTGTGGAATTCCTACAGTGCCCACACAGCCCAGAGGCAAAAAATATTAAGCACCCAAACATCAATTTTTAGTCCGTAACCACCTCTCGGCTAAAAGCGGGTACAGTCACAGACATAAAACCACAATCGTGAATAATAAACTGCAGAAAAATGAGGATACACCAAATGCCAAATGGATTACCGCAGCTCTGACTAGCGTGTCTTCTGGGAAATTTATGTTTCAAGAGGTACAAAAGCAAACAAAAGTTACAAGGTAGGTAGCTTCAGTTTGTTTGAAACCCAGGAGTTTTCTTTAATTAACAAATTAAGGCCTCATAAACTAATTACTAAAATATCAGTACATCGCTGCTCACAGGCTTGCCTAATACAGTTTCCATGCGTATCTTTATACCATCTTAGCATCTAAATGACCTGTAATGGATTTGTTCACGTGTGTGTGTGTGTGTGTGTGTGTGTGTGTGTGTGTGTTTGTGTGTGCATGACCAGCACTTTCCACTGAGGGAGGGACTGAGCTTTACAAGTCGGTTAATGGGTCACTACAGCCTGTGGTCGTCCAGCACTGAGCTTCAGTCTGTCCACGTCTGACCTCATCTCGGCCCAGACGCCGCCTCTAACGTCGCCTTGAGTCAGCTCCTCTCTCACGCTCTCTGTTTGCATGCCGCTGCATCAATGCATCCAACTGCCTCCTCCCCTGATTTTTCGGCCTCTTCGTCCTCATGCAGCTTGCAGATCAGCATCTTCCTCTTTTGCAACCTCCCCCTCTTTTGTTTCCCAAACGATCCCTCTCAGGAGCAGAATAAACTGCAAATATGTCAGAAGAGCTGAGCTGTATGACTACTATGGAGCAGCACAAATGAAAACACACATACACACACACACACACACACACACACACACACACTGTAGTGCCTTCTATCACTCTCCAAAAAAAAAAAACTGTCCACCTATTGATTTCTTCCTGGAGCTATTTGCAAAATAAAAGAACCAAACAGTTTTATTTCTGTGGTTTAAAGCATGCACACACACACACAACCAGTTGCACACTCACACACACACATTACTGTAAAATGTTTACATGGAAACAGCGTTTGGGAGGGGAACAGGTCTTTTTCCTGCTGCAGGTGGAAAACTACGATCACACTGGGAATAGCTACTGCTCCGCTGCCATGGCAACACACGGGTCTTTCCAAAACAATGCTGCGGGCAGGGCGGGGGTATCAGGGTACTGCGGTGTCATGTGACAATGATCTGTTGACGGGACGTCCTATATTATGGAAGACCTGAAACATGTGAGGGGCTGTCTGCAGATGTTACATCATTCATCAGCGTCTGTGATGCACAAGCAGGTGTTTTTATGAGATTCACACTTTAAAGCATCAACTGTGCATCTGGTTGTGTAACTTAATTCATCATTTTGACCATTTTATCTTTTATTTAAAAAAACTTGAGATATTTGACAAGTTTGGCTTCTCTTCATAAAGGAACAGTTCAACATTTTTAAAAAAATCAGTGCTAAGCTAAACTATCTTCTGCCTGTGGCTCCACATTCAGCGAGCACACGGCCTGTTATCAATCTTTTACTCTCAGCAGAGAAGCAAACAAGCCCATTTCCCAAAACTATTTCTTGAAAATGGAAGTAGTTTATTCCCTCCGTATTCTCGTGCCTCCCCTCGCTGCCCTTTTCTTTGACTGCGCCCTTTTCTTGCTCTCAGAAATAATAAATACAACTACATCTCCACGCACAGTTAAAGTGCTAAAGTTCAGCAGTTTAGAAAGACGAATGGGCTAACCCTCGATTTGCCTCACTCGCAAATATGAGGAATTAACAGGCCCGTCTGAGTTTAATTGAGATAAAGGGAGAACAGACAAAAGGAACAATTGTTGCCTAAAGTGCTGCAGGGAAGGAGAGAACGAGCCACTGTTGAGGCAGTCAATTATAAAAAAAACTACAATAATAAGACAGAAAATGATAAATAACAACAAAGAGAGAGTAGACGGAGACAATGCGACCAACTGGGAGCCATGAAATTGGAGCAAGAGAGAGAGAGAGAGAGAGAGAGAGAGAG
>JBAJHX010000035.1:18534665-18548902 GCA_037176925.1 Amniataba percoides | reverse complement strand
AGTAGACGGAGACAATGCGACCAACTGGGAGCCATGAAATTGGAGCAAGAGAGAGAGAGAGAGAGAGAGAGAGAGAGGCAGCGGCTCTCAGAGGAGGCATAAGATCTCCTCGATGGTGAGAGCTGCCTCTCCATCCCCCCGTCGCTCCCTCCGCTCAGCGTGGCCGTCATAAATCTGCCCCGGCTGCCTTTATTGGACTGTGGGAGGAGGAGGCCCCCGCCATCCTAACGCCAATATAACCCCCCCACAAACGCATTCACACGCTCACCTTTAAAAAGCCCCACCCGGTCCCGCAGGATCCGAACGTTACGCTACGACACCCTTAATTCAGCTAGAGAGGAGATCGAATGGTGCGTTTAAATGGCTTCCTCCAGCCCACCACCCCTAAATATGATCCGTATACGGTTAAGCTTATTGAAGAGGCCGAGTCTGGATACTGGAGATAAATAAGATGCACACCTGCGCCTTCAAAATGGCGTCATATATAGATTCAGTGCTGTACTGTAAACTAGGATGGAAAGGGGCACCCCTTCCCCTGAGTTCCTCCATCCTTTATATATCCAATTTAGAGACAATCTAGCACAGAGAGAGGGGGCTGGGAGACGAGTGTGGAAATTAAAGTGAAGCCTCGGCTACAGCATCGCTCGGGGGTGGTGACGGCGGCGGCGGCGGTGATGGCGGTGAGTGGGGGCAAAGACACGCCGTCAAATGAACTTGAACACTGTGTTTCTCCCCGTAATCCTCCCGCGACCGCACCAGCACTTGACAGCAGTTCGTTTGATAAATGTCACCATCTTGTCATCAGGCGGCCGACGCGCTGCCATAAACTGAAACACTCCGTACTTTAAAGTCCTCAACGTCTGCAATTTAGGCATGAAAATCTGGAGGTGCAACTCCTCTCTATTTTACTGTCTTTTCTACTCAGAAGACACGGCAAAGGAGGGGAGGGGAAATTTGTTGCTTTCACTTGAGGTGAACTTTGCATCCCTCAAAGAGCCATTCAGTGTGACTAGATCAGGAAGCAAAATGACTCTCAGAAAGTAAAGATGGATCCTAAAGGCGCCCTTTGCTGTAAAAGACATGACACCGCCTTGACTTCCACGTAACAAGCACACATCAGCATCTCAAATCAGAGCAAAATGTCTCTCTGGATGCTTGTTTAATTTCATGAATTTATTTTTGGGTTTCTGTTTGGCTTTTTCAATTTATCACCAATACTGTTTCACCCGTCGCAGCCGGCTGACGTCTATCTGCCGGTGAACTCCTCGTTCCTGCTTCCTGGCATTATCAACGTTACTCGAGTTGGGAAATCATAATAAACCAATTTGTTTCCTGGAGGTAATCTCCCTGCCTCAGCGTTGATAATCTCTGTGGAAACGGCCCGGCGGCAGCAGCAGCAGCCGGTTTCACTTATGAAGCCGGGACGGTCGCCAAGAAAGAGACGCTGCTCCTTTAAGAACAAACAGCGCCCCCTGCAGTGATGTAATCATGCCTTTGTCTCAGGATGGAGGGATGAGAGGAAAAAAAGGTAAGAGCACGGCCTGAAAAGACACCACTGGATGAAGAGAGAGCTGAAAGATGGAGACAAGTGAGGATATTTGTTCATGAGTGTGGCTTTTATTCAAATATTTATGTGGTTTTGTGGATTTTTTGGGGAGGGGCAGATGCAAACAGTTTGTCCATGTTTCTCTGTGTCATAAACTCAGAAATAAAGAAATAAAACGATGTCAGATTTGACATGCAGGCTGCTGCTGCTGACGAGCTGGTTTCACCTGCAGCGTCGCCTGTGGCTCTTTAACACGCAGCTGACTGTGATCCAAAAACAACAACTTGCCCTCCGCGGTTGGTTTTCTCTCTGATCCCGACGTGTTTCAGCTTTTTGATCATGATAATTTCTAACAACTCGTCTGCTTTGTGTGAAGTTTATGGACAATTTATCTGCAGGAGGCAAACAACACTGTTGAGTTAAAGTCACTCTGACAATTTCACATCAAAGTTTGTTTATCGGTGTGGGGAGGACTTCTTTTATCGGCTCCAGATGAAGCTGTAATGTGGTGTAACGTGAATGATGTCATTTGAGTCTGCATCTGTTGGGGTTGAAGTCTGAAAATGAAAAAAATGTGGTCTACTTGGTCTCAGAGCCCGAGGCGGCGTGAGCAGCTGCTGTCATGACACACCTGAGACTGTGCTGTTGTCAGATGTGTTGCATTGTGGGTAACGTAGGCGCCAGGCTGAGTCAATGGAGAAAAACATGGGATGACAAAGATGATATTTAATAATATGGTGCATCAATTTTGCTTTTTGTTTTTAATTATGCAATGTTAAATTGAAGGAATACTCAAACTTTTGCAGGACACTCACATTATATTAGTGTATCATGTTTCATCAACTTCAGTCACTTATAGTTCATCATCAAATCAGCATGAGCAAAATTATAGTCAATATAGTAATTTTCAATCAGCTAAACTCAATAAGTACCAACTACTTTTCCTTAGTGACTAATTTGCTGATTATTGTTTGATTAATTGATGAAATGTCCGCTCAACAAATGTAAGAAAACAATGAAAAATGTCCATCAAAGTATCTCAAAGCACGAGGAGACGTCTTGATTTGTCTAGTTCAGCGTGACAAAGAGTCCAGTTTGATTTTATGTTGATCATCTAATCAGTTCCTTGACTATTTGTTATTTGCCTCACAGAGTTTACAGAGTTTGCTGCCTGGGAGACACAGCTTCACTGTCATGAGTTGGGTATAAAAAATGGAAAAATAGACAAACAGGGAGACAATGAATCCAACAGAAGCAATGATTTGATAAGAGGGATGATAGATGAAAAGAGGGAGTGAGAGGAAGACAACGGCTGACAGGCAGGTAGCAGATACACACAGAAAAAAATGACCAAAATGCAAAAATAAACACAATTACACGGATAACTACACGACCGATCACACAGACAGACGCAAAGTTCATGAATGACAAACAGACGCACGCTCCCTCGCTGCTGTGTGTTTTACATCCTCCTCTGCACACTCAGCGTCACTCACTCCCTCTTCATCTCCGTCTTTGATCACACAAGACTCTCAAGGAAAGCGCTCTCTTGTCTCGGTGGACACACACACACACACACACACACACACTCCACTCTACAGTCATCAACGCCAGACGAACCTTTGATTCCACAAGCGCCGCTCGTGTCTTCACTGTCAACTGCTAAAGTCATTAGGAAGGAGACTCATTACCCCGACCCCCGAAGCATTATGGGGGAAATAAGCGTTCAAATTGCTGCAAAAATCACACAGAGACTCTGATTAATAATACAGCGTGCTAAATTACCAGCTTTGCTCTGGAACGCAGACGGCGCTCATTAGACTGCAAAGATGGTGATGTGAGATGAAGAACGGAGGGCGCTCGGCTTTCGGGTTGTTCAGTCAGCAAATGGTGGAGGATCTCAGGTGGAGGCAATCACAATAATAACACACTCCTCTCCACTCTGCTCTTTGCTTTCCATTACACAACAGCAGAGCTTTCTTCTTCTACACTACTTTTCCTTCCATCTCCTGCCCTTTTGTTGCGCTCGTGTCGACCTTTGCGGCTCTGCGATCTCGCCGCAGCGGTAAATCTTGCGGGCGATTTGCGCGCGTTTCTGCGTGGGTGGAGAGCGGCCTCATTAATTTATCTACACCAAAGCACTCAAACCTCCACGGCTGCGAAACACTCTGCGGCCCATCGTAAGTGATGTGTGAGTTTTAAACGCTCGATAAAAATAGAACAAACGGGACGGACAGGAATGCTTTTTCTTTGTCTTTGCAGCGGTGCTTAAACTTGGTTTGAAGATGAGGTTTAGAGAATGAAACTTTTCTCGGGTGAACCGCAGTAAAAAAGATCACAGCGAAGCCTCCTTCCACGCATGGAGGAGTCTGGATCAGCTTTATGGAAGAGGCTAAAAATGTGTGACTAAACAAACTGACCAGAAAAACATCGTTGGGCTCAGAGTGACCAACAAAGAAGATCATGACATCAAATGTGGAAAAGGTTTTTTAAATATTGCTGCGCTGCTTTTGTGCTTCAGATCACTGGACAATAAGATGGAAATCTGAGAGGTAAAGACACTAAAAGACTTTTAGGAACAATGTGGTAGTAATAATAGTCCAACATTTGCTGTTTAAACATCTACTGAAGTAAGATTTTCTGTGATAACGATGAATGAACACTATTGATATATGAGAAGTCAAAATATCTGCTAATCATATGTTGTTGTTTCCAGACATTTGCCTTTTCTGTGATTCAATTTCCTGTAACTTATTTATATCTGCGATAAATTATTGTTAACCAATCAATCCATTGGCTCGACTGATTGATTTACCTTTAGTTAGAGCAAATGAGTTCTAACAGGGAAATTTAAATCTGTTTTAAAGCACTGAGACAATCGTACTCTTTGTTAAAGTGTCTGCTTCTGAACTCTCAGTGAAATCACTTCAGAAAATTGTACCTTTTTCTGGATTGTTGCCCTTTTGAACTCATTCTTTATGTGGATATCCATCTGTTTGTAATTTGCGTCTCTATTTGTCTGTTTGGGTTGTGTTTATTGTTGTTATTGAGAATTAAATCCCAATGAGACTTTCACCAGACAGCCTACAAATAGACGATACAGCTAAATGTTATCACACAATCACAGGTGTTAAGTGTTTTCATGTGTTTGCTGCTGGAGGGTGGAAGCACTCGAGGCCCAGAGCGGAGCAGAGGTCAGGGGTCAAAGGTTAACGCGGTGGAGGAGTGGGGGACAAAGGTCACGTGGGTTTTGTGTTACTATATGTCTTTGTGCGTGCATGTGTGTGTTTGTTTGTGTGTCCATACATGCCTCGAGCAGTGGGGGGGGTGGGGGGGCTGAAATCCAATTACAAAACAGTCTCACTCGTCCAATCAATAAAATCACTAGCTGGGAAATACACACCAGCCGATATCAGCTATTGAGATGCGCATCTCCGTAACAAAAGACATCTTGAAGTCATGAAAGCGCCGACTGAAATGTCCCGAAACGACCGACTGACCCACCAAACAGTTAAATAAAAAAAGTGAAACAGAGCACATAAGGAGGAATAAACCACTAAATCTCTCAGTTCATGCTGCTGTGGAAGTATTATGATACTCAACAGGACGAGGGCGGGTCTGCGGGTTTGGAGATTATTTGTTTTCCATAAGTGTTTCCAGACAGCCAAAGTCAGTCACTCCTCTCTGGTTGGCGACCTCTTATGAATAGTAGTCTTTCATTTTACACGCACTCGCATTTTCTAAATCTGGTATCTCCCTCCTGATCTCACCCTGAAGCTTGTCACTTAGTTCAGGATCACTCTCACGTTTCACTCGGCTTTGTTTTTTGGCTTTCTGCGGGGAGGAACGATGAGAACGTTTGATCTAATCCAGCATGACATGAGTCTCCAGATGTTAAAACAGAAATAAAGACGCATTAAATGATTATTCCTGATCAATACCTGACATGTTAAAGTTATTACTGGTGAGTGATTGATGGCTGCTCTGCCACAGTTTGAACTTTGGGTTTGATTTGATGACAGCTGGGAAAGACGAATGATTGAGAAATAATCTCTGACAGACTGCAGCATTTTAAAAACAGACAGATGTTCAACAGGGGGTCTAATAACTCGTCTTTTCAACAAAAAAATTGATTATCAGTTAGTTTTCTTTGTATCATATTACATATTATTATCACTTCTGTCAGTACAGCCACAACTGAGCCTGCTGCTGCACTTTTATTTGGTCTCACAGGTTAATTATATACGACACAAGCACGTAATAGCTAATACAATGCAATGACTCAATTTCAAGGTATGTCAGGTATTTCCATTTTGTACAACCTTACACTTGTACTCAACAAATTTTTAAAGCAAATATTTGTCTTTACAAGTTATTAGTTCTTAGTTACTTTGGGAGAAAACCTGGATATTGCGTGATAATCTGAATCTGCTGAACCTGAATCAGCTCAGGTTAACTACCAGCTGTAAATAACCTGCAGGTTTGATGTCTGTCCTTCGAAACCAGACTGGGATTGAATGGTGACCTGTAAAGTTTACTCCTCAATGTCAGCTGCGATCGGCCCCAACCCACCCGCATAAATGGACGGTGATTGATGGATTACAGATTAAATTATTATAGATTAAATTATGTAACAAGTAGTTAACAACAACAACAGCTTCAACATCTCTTGCTTATCTTAACAAATCATTACATTAATCTACTGATATGTGAATATTTTGGTACTTGTGTACTTTTCCTTGAATAAAATCTGGACTGAATGTCTCTGTATATTTTGACAATGTTTTATTGGTGCTCTCACTGAAGTAAAAGATCTGACTACTTTCTCCACCATGAAACAACGGACAAAGACCAACTAATTAAAATGCATGCAAGAACTGTGTGTGCTTCTATAAAGTGCAGCGGTTTAGTGTGAGACTCCTGCGTAATGGAAATACAGTCTGACAGCACATCAGCAGGCTGGAGGCTGCACTTATATACTGCGAGAGGTTTGGTGATTGTCTCAACGTAAAGCCACGTTAACGCATGAATGATTTATGTATTAAATCTGGAGGAGTGCGACCGCAGCAAACAGGTGGAGTTTCCCAGTTGTGTCCTTCCACGTGCAAATGAAGCGCTTCTCTCTCATGTAGGACGCAGCAATAAAACCCTCTGCAAAGACGTAATGAAATAAAGTGCAAATGGCTCGTATGTTCTTCCAGCCGTGCCGCTCGAAACCGCACTCAAACCATTTTATGTTCTTCATGCAGTGGGCCGACATTCAATGAGCGCGTGTTCCCGGCATTATTTCATCTCCAAGGCACATCGCATCATCCCCATTACGATCCCCGGAGTCCTGTAACGCAGGTAATGTTTCACTCCTGCTGCTGTTTGCCGCTGAGATCGTCTCTAAGAAACCACATCAAACCTCAGAACCCCCGTTAGGCCTGTCTGCCAAACAACTGATGGATAATATGCTGAAGTTAGATTTAAATGGCCGATACAAAGCCATTTTCATCTTCAAATAACACGTCCAGTCATTATCACAGAAACACAGCACGCAGCTACATGTAAAATAAGACATAACAGGCTGGGTATTATTAAAAATGACAATGAAAGATGATGTATTTCCTGTCAAATGTGTGGGATTTGATCAGTGAAACTTAACCAATGAGACATCAGTTAGGTAGTTTCAAGGGAGGGCTGGGTTCACTTTTACATGCATTTTCTTTGTTTACAGCTACATGACATTTTCATTTGAAGTATGACATATAAAGTCATCTAACAGGCAAAAAAAGTGAACCAAATATGCAACAACCTGACTCAGAAAATTCAACGTATGAAGAAAAATCACCCTTATGTGCACGATCCAACTGGAGAAACTATAAAGTCTCTGCTCGGTTTACAGTTTTCACCTTAACCCAGTCCCCTCTCCCACGGCGCCCGGCTCAGACACGGCGGCCCGCAGCCTCGCTTATCATAGGCAAACAGCAGAACGGGCACAAAAGGCCCCCGATCTGCCTAATCTCTGGTCAAACACAAGCCGCTGCATCATCGCTGCTCAGGGCAATAAACTGCTGCTTTATGCCAGAGCTGTTCAGGGGACACGCGTTGGGACTTTGCTAAACGGACCGTAGAGATTTGCCAAAACCCATCTCCAGGGGAACTGTTGCCTGGGTTACCGTGGAGCATTTAATTTCTGATTAGGTAACCTGTCAGGATACAGAGAGAGGCTTTTCTTTACGCTTGCTAAAGAAATGTAACCAGAAGGAATGAAGTATTCCCAGTGAATATTTAATGAGTTTTTTTGTTTTTTTGTTCAAATTAGCAAACAGTGCAAACAATGAACTGCCTCTCTGACAGACTGATGTTTGCTTCATGGACACTTCAGAAGCAAACGTGGATTTTTTTTATTTTTTTACATCTACTGTACCGAATTCTGGTTACAACTGAATCCACAGCAGCTATCTTTAAAACTGATGACAGAACAGGAAAAAAATAGTAAAATAACATTGCATTCTGTCATTCTAACATCCTTTCGATGCATTTCACACCCGATCCGATGGTTGCCATGGAATTTCTGTGGCATCCATCTCTTCTTCTCTAATCTTCTCCTCCTCCGCCACCCCCTTTTCCCTCCCTCCCCCTCTTTGTACTGGCACCGGGCCAGTCTGACTGTCTGCCAGTTTCAAGCGTCCCAGCATCAATTACCTGAACCCACCACTCACATATTCCCATAATGGCTCTAAAACCTACACACACACTTACAACATACTAGCATCGCCCCCACACCGCGCCTGATCAAACACACACTCCACGAGACACTAAAACATGTCCACACTTTCAAAAAAACTCGACTCCCAGCCTCTCTCTGTTCATGTGTGCACACGCGCACATTTTTTTACAAAATGAGGACACTGAATAATTAGGGAGATGAAAAAAAAAGAGTCAGCGCCTACACAGACAGTCATTTCAATTATCTCTATTCCTCTGGCTGTCTGGCGGCTGTCTCTTGAAGGTTACGGGCTCAGCTCACCACAGCCTCCTCTGGGACTTAGTCATGAGGAGCCGGTTTGCTATTTGATTTCCTCTCCACGCAGGATCCCACGCAAGATCTGATCATTACGCTCAAGTCTCCGTCCCACCTTGAAGCGACAGCCGTCTGGACGGGGCAGCAGAAAACAACCGACACAGAGAGAAACGTAGAAATATTTGGCCGAGAATGATGAACACTCATCCTCTCTGGCTGACAGATTCCACGGCGCTCGTGATGTTAAGACCGAGGATGGCCGGCAGCCAATCGCGTGGCATTTGTGGTCTCTTTACGGCTGTATTGTGATATGATAAACAGGCATGTTTGAATGAAGCAACCTCCACCCCGCGCTCCCACTCCTAAACCCTCCCAGGTATTTATTGGGTACGTTCAGCCAAGGCCCGGTCTCCTTGGCAACAAGGCCTAGCAGGGAGACACAGGAAGCTCTGGGTAGACCTGCATATATGTGTGTGTGTGCGTGCGCGCTCTCTATCTGCTTCCCTCTGGAAACGCACGCAGGCACAGTGTCCTCCACGACTCTGCTGCAAGGACACGACTCATAATAACCCAGCGTCACAGCGACAGTTAACACCTACACGCCGACCCGAGCTAACGTGGAAAATGTGTTAAGAGAAGGAAAATAAACCATCAAACAAGCATCCATCCATCCGTGCTGTTCAATCAGCACCTAGATGTAAACATGAATGAATTACTAAAAAAAAAAAACAATCAAAATGGAGAAACGGTGCTCTGTCATCTTCAGGTGAACACATCACATCTCGTCACTGTTTTTCCAGTGTACAACATCACCTCGAGTTTACAGTTTCTGGCACATTTTCCTGCTGAAAACTCATTGAAAAACTCTCTCCATCCTGTCCACCCACAGCAGTCCAGATGAGAGAAAAGAGAAGAGAGAGGAGCTTTTTCATGGATCTTTTTTTGGCCCCATCTAATTGTGTTGTTTGGGCCAAATGCAGGCTGAGAGGAGGACCTGAAGGAAACAATTTCACCTCTTCTGCATGTTTTTTTTTTTTACATCTAAAAGAAGATTAAATCTAAATCTCCATACAAGTGAAATCTGTATGTAATTGCATGGTGCTGTTTGAGGAATAATAAAGAATCTGCCTCTGCTAAGTGTTCGGCTTTCACACAATTACCTGCTCAGTCTGAAATAGCAGTAAATGAGTAAGAGGAGACGGGAGAGGGCCCCTTTTTCTTTTTTTTTTCATGTAGTCATTGTGGCGTTTCCTTTTTGATACGCAGATGTGCTGCACCTCTCAGAAAAATCCAAAGCACGCAGTTTGAGCTTTTCCTCCACTTTGAAAAGCGTGACTGGGCTACAACGAGAGTGGGAGTGTGTGAAGAAAAGGTTAGAAACCGGAGAAGGGGCTTCAAAGACGGATCCATTTGAACTCTTTCGCCGCAGTGTTTTGCTTACGTGGGAGGGAAAAGAAGAAGAGGAAGAAGAAAAAGAAGAAGATGAAGAAGTCAGGCCTTCCCAAACAAACTGCCTCCGCAAAAACATCAGCAGAAGATCTGATCCTGAAATCGGCCCTGTGCTAAACTGTAAACACAACTCGAGACAGAAAAAGTCAGCGAGAGAGAAAAACAGAGGGCAGAGAGATGAGAGGAGACAGGAGCCTCTCAGAAGCATTAACTACTTAGAGAGAGACGGTGAGGGAGGCAGTGTGAATTAGAGTCTTTCTTCTCTGGCGCCTCGAGGGAGGAATGATATATTCAATTTGGGTTAAAAGAATGCGTTTAGAAAGGAAACACTGCGAGTGCATGCGAGACACGGATTGGAGGATTAATGCCTTTTCTGTGTCTCTCTGCTGGATGGTAATTGAGAGATTCAGGAGTGGGGCTTTTACTGAGCGGGGATGAAAACTACAAACATGGCTGCAGGGTCAGCTGACTCAAAAAAAAAACAGCAGTCTGCAGGGAAACATCGTCACAGCCACTTCACCTTCACTCCACTTTGCAATCACATCTCCTCCTCTCGCATCTCCGACTTTCCACTGATCATCATCTTGTCGCCTCCTCTCCACTTTCATCTCGCCCCTCTTTCTCTCTCTGGGGTGACGACTGATATCGAGGTGCCAGTTACTCGGCCCGCAGGGGAAACATTAGCCCGCTTATGTAACGAGACACTTCTAAGCAGGGGGGAGAGCACGGAGGGACGCTCGTACGTACGGGTGTCATTTAACTTCAGGACACCGTGAGAGAGCAGCAGAGCATATCAGGACTTTTCAAAGATTCCTACAGGGAGTCAGGAGACTAATGTTGGTTTTGCCCCGACTGTATGGATCTGACTCAAAAGTGCTCTGTGATAAGCCGCAACTGATTTGATTGAATGAGCAGAGTGAAACCAAGACTTTCTGTTCAAAATCAAGGTGAAATTTAGAAATATCGCAAAGTCCCCCATGTGTGACAAAGATGAAATATGTGCTGAATATTTCTGTTTTTAGAAGCACTCAAGCTCCAGAAACTCAGAGGCTTGACAGACAGACAGAAAGGAAGATTTTTACTAGACAGAAATCACAGCTAAAAGATGGAGGAGTGTTTGGTTGAGTATCACGGGAACTGGAGCTGATAAATTCACTGTTTTGTGAGAATTCAGTTTAAAAGAATACGGATGGCAAAGTACAGGAACATGTTTAATTTTTTTATGAAAGAGATTCACCATTGAGTTGCAGTGGTGAGTGGAACAAAGACTAACCAGGAAGTGATATCAGGACTGTGGCTTTCCTTTCAAATCACGGCTCCTCAGCTCTGTCATTACAACCCAGCAGCCCGAGCGAAGGTCTGCTCCCGACGCAGAGACGCACAGCACCAGAAACATCCTGCTGCTCTTTAAGGGGCTTTCTGAACCTTTAGGAGCCTTCTCATGGACTAACGAGAGGAACAAAGTGAAGTAGTAACGCAGTTCGAGCATCAGGAGTGTGTGACACAGTGAGGAGAAACACACAGGGTCCTTGTGCTCATTCAGACAAAGGCAGATTTCCCCATAGAGTGCGGGCGTCCTCAAACTGTGTGGAAACGACCTCCTTTGGTGTGTGAGTGAGTGTATGTGTGTGTGTGTGTGTGTGTGTGTGTGTGTGTGTGTGTGTGTGTGCGTGTGTGTGGGAGGGCAGAGCAGGTGGGGGGTGGGGCAGCTGCTGGTGGAAATGGTGCACAGCGGCAGCAGTGCAGTTTCTCGACCAGCAGACAGATGTGCAAAGAGCCGCAGTCCCACATGCTTATTACATACCAAGGACAAGGCAGGGGAGCCACACACACACACACACACACACACACAGTCTGCACAAATATGACCTCATACAGTGCAGAATGCACCACAAGGACACATGAATGCCATCTATCAACACTGAGGCACATTTACGTGCAACTGTACTCCTCACACACACACATGTATACACACACACACACACACAGATGTGCGTGTTATGTACCAGCCCAGCGACAATTTCAAATGGCAACTTCCTCATCAAGGCACGGCCGCACAGAAACATTAAACTCCACATGACCCAAAAAGAGAAGGCAGACAGAGACGTACAGAGCTCGTGGAGGAAGAACAAAGGAGTCATTTTTGTCATCATCCCTGTGAGGCGTGTATGTGTGTGTGTGTGTGACAATGAATCAGGCCCGTCTCACCACTCGTGTGTGTGTGTGTGTGTGTGTGTGTAGGATGTGCGATGTGTACGTTCTCTGGCGCGGCAATGCAGTCGCTTCTTTAACTAAAGCTCCAAACGTCCTGCTGCCCTTGAATCCAAACACTCCCATGATTCAGCCTTCACACCCAAAAATGGCAGAGAAGCTTTAAAACACTCAGATTCACACTAAAATGTCAAACATAACATCCCTAAATTTGTATTAGACTGCATTAGTGTCAGAAAGGTGCATTTATTTCCTGATGAATCGGGGATCTCGTTCTGACAGACTGGTCGGACACCAGCTCCTGTCTTTGATTAACACATCAACAAAGACTGTTTTAATCTCACCTGAGCAAACTTCTTTTACTTTTTCTGTCATTCTTTTCCCGAGAAGGCCGGAACATCTCATTTTTCAACCAAAACTCACTTTTTCACCACCGAAACCATCTGTTCCCGCGTGCATCAGAGAGCGCGGCCTCGGAAAATGACAGAACTGGGGTAACACAGAGGGAGACGAGAAAAACAAAGGCGAAGATAGATGGAGGGGTAGAGTGAGAGGTAGAGGTAAAGCTACTGAAGTATTAATCCGGACTTCTTGCGAGTACACGGTTTTCTGACAGCGCGGCCTGTCACACAGTGCGACGAGAGCGAATGATGATGATGATGATGATGCAAAAGTCATTTTGCAACCGAAGAGCCACGATCAGCCTCACCAGCTGTTGACTGAGGAGAAGTTGGACTCGTGTTGTTTTCAGCCGCAGCAGAGCGAGAGGACACGGAGGGGGAAAATTACAGGTTCACACACGAGGAACGGTCGGATGGACTAACGCTTGAAGTGAGAGACAGATGGATGGTGAAGTGTACAATTTAAGAGTAAGAGGTTAATTGATGGGATGGTGACAGGAGACGGTGTCACAAAAGCTCCCTGAGCTTCTGTTTCCTCCACGCTTTTCAGCCATTGTCCTCTCGCGTTATTTCCCAAGAATCAATCAATCAATCATCAGTCTTTTATTCAAACTCTCACACAGGTTGCTGCGAATAATCAAAAAGTGCGTCACAGATGACTGACGAGCTAACGACACAGCGAGGGGTCCAAACACACAGAGACACACTCAGAGTTTAAGAATACGTGCATGCAGAGACGAGCAAATAACAGTCAGGCTGATGCACAGAGGTACACAAACAACACACACAAACAAGACACACAAACAACACACACAAACACACAGAAACACACAGGGGAGCAGAGCAGAGCGGAAGACACTGAATTATTTCTAGTTTCTCTTCTGAATGAAGCTTGATGGAATAAAACATGTCTGTGTCTGATTTCTTTTATTTTGCCTGATGCCAAATTGACTCTTCATTTTACCAAAAATTTAGACTTTGTTTGTACTTGCTCCCCTTTGACATTTTGGCCTTTCTGAACTAAGCCTGCTCCCTCAGAGGAAGTCAGACAGGTGTGACAGGAGCATTTTAACCCTTAACAGGCAGAGAAAAAGCTCCACGTTGTGGTGTTTTCTCAGCTTAACTTTTCTTGCTTCAGAAAAGCAGCCAAATAGGTTAAACAGCCCGTTTAGAAAGCACGGGGCGAGAGCTGAGCGGATCAAAATAAATTGTGAATTGTCCCTGAAATAGAGCTGCGACCTCAAGAACAAAAAAATCGAATTAAAGTGCGAGTCTCCCAAAAGGTTCCCGGCTCTTCTCCGCAGAGCCACACATGCAGCTATTCCCCCGTGAGCTCTGCCAATCGGAGCGTCCAAATCATGGAGAAGCAGAAAAAAAGGTGGATAACACAGAGAAACAGAGTGTGTGCGTGAATGTGATGTTTGCTCGTGCGTGCGTGTTTGTTAGTACAGATCTTTTCTCCGGATTGAAGCAGCCATATTGTCAGCGTTGTTGCTCTGTTCAAATGAGTGTTCACATCGGCGTGCTGCTGGAAAAAAACACCGTCAGCACACACACACACACACACACACACACACACACACACACACACACACACACACACACACACACACACACACAC
>JBAJHX010000035.1:18501640-18515203 GCA_037176925.1 Amniataba percoides | reverse complement strand
ACCTATCGCTGCAGGCGAAGCAGCCTCGAGAGTAAACACAGAGTGTGTGTGTGTGTGTGTGTGTGTGTGTGTGTGTGCACGAGGCCCAAGTCTGTGTGTTTCTGTTACGCAACGGGAGAGTTCTTCCCATCTGTGCCTCTCTGCAGCCCCCGCATCCCTGACCAGTGAAGCGAGAAACGACAGCTCTGCCTTGCACTCGGCCTCCCTTCAGCCTTCCTCACAACACCGGCCCACTCTTCATTATTATTATCATCATCATCATTAACATCATCATCAACCGCCCACAAATAAAAAAAAAAAACACTCTCTTCTCCTTGTTTCCTCTCCGATGCAACATCCATCCTCGCCGTCACCTTCACTGTCGACATCACGCCCGTCTGCCCTCTGCTTAAACCCTGACTGGAAAACAAGACCTCTCCACAGGGTGTCTAACCAACATTTTACTTCTTATGCTCAAATTCCAGATTATCCCACTAAATGCATCGCAGCCCCCCCAACCATGAACCACCCCGTTCCTCCATCCTCCACCTCCGTCCCTGCTCTTCCGGCTCGCCTGACTCCCCACAGGGCTCACTGTGGTGGAAGAGATGTTAAAACAAAGAGAGCAGACAGTGCAGCGATAATCCCGAACACAGCAGCTGGGGAATTAGCCAGCCGTTTGCCGGAGACTCGCTATCTGCCGCTAACTGTGCACGATCTTAATTGCCGCCAGAGCAAAGAGCGTTAGCATCGTAGCATCTCGCCGCCAATGGTGTTTGCCCATTAGCTGTCATCGGGGGGAGGGGGATGGGTAATTAAAAAGGGGAAGATGTCTTTCACTTTCACTAAAGATATGTCGGAGATTTTCCTGACAGGATGCGTTCGTGCGCTCTGATGATCGCATCCTGTCTGGAAAAACATTTTAGTCGATTCCACCAGGGCCGTTCTTCGAATAAATGAATTATAGATGCACGGAGACCTGTTCCTCCGTTCAGGGGGTTCAGGCAACGAGCAGTTTTAGGTTTCAGACGGCGACGCTGCGATGACAGCAATGTCTTCTGTGCTGGATCAGCGGCGAAACATTGATGACACCGAGGCCTCGCGTGACTTTAAGTGGAGTGTGTGTATTTGACATAAACACTTTCCCTCTCTTTTTATCCTTCTGCTTTCACTCTCTCTCTTCCACCATCCATCCGACTGCCTCCCCCTTCTCTTCACGTTGTCCTGGCACCGGAGCGGGCGGTTGATGCTCCCCCGCTGCCTGTCTGGTCCGGCCCGGGCGCCGAGCCCAAATCTCTTACAATGCAGTGGGAGCTGAAGCTGCTACTCACTTCCACGGCAGAAAACCACCACGAGAGACGACACCGAAACCAGCGTCTGCAGCCAACCGCGCCTCAGTAAACAACGAATATCTACAAATTATGTCAAATATTTGAGCTGCCGGAGGAGTGTTTGGTTTTGCTTCTCGTGAGCTGGAAACTTTACAGAAGAATTACAGCAAACTAAGCCCTGCTAATGTGCTTCTTTTGGGCAACAGTTGTTGGGTTTGCAGCTGACGTTCATGCATCGTGCACGGGCTCTGTCTGCCTGCTGCATCCTGCTCTACAGGTGCAACAAAGGCTGCAATTTAGCAGCAGATCCCTGTTGGGAGATTAAGAGAGGATTTCTTTTGTCCTGGTCTGTGCTGGAGAGGAGTTTGAGCGTGAGAGAGACGGAAAGAGAGACAGACAGGCAGACAGGCAGACACCTGTGATTGGAATTCCATACTCGGAGCCTGAGGAGTCGTCTGAGAGAGGCTGGACCTGCAGACTGACCACATTTATTGTTCACCCACCCGGCTGACATTCCTGGAATAAGCAGAGGTGGATCTTTCATCTGTCTCCCACACAAGGCCATCCAGAGGACACACAGTCCACACACACACACACACACACACAACCAAGCACATACTATCAATCAGGTCAGGATTTGGCTGATTTGCGGTTTAAAGAGGAAAAAGATATTACGTCGAGAAGAAGGAAAAAAAAACAGACAAGATGCCAACATAATTCCAGCATGACTAAATTACACTCATTCACTCGGGCTCTCATTCATCTTTCCTTTCTCCACACACAGCCTGGCTCACTTTGCTTTCTGTGTGTGTGTGTGTGAGTGTGTGCTCTGAAATGTCCTTTGTAATCCCGCCCACCTCCTCTCCACCACAGCAAAGATTAGAGGCAGCAGCCAGCACTCACCTAGGTGATCGCCATGGAAACTGTTGTCGTGGGACGTTCTTCCGTGGGGCACGAGGTCGTGATGGGCGGCGGGGGGCCAGATTTGGCCGGTCTTGCGGACGCTCACAATCGTGGCTTCAGACATGACCACGTGGCCTCCCTGCTGCCTGTGGTGGCGCTTCTGGGACTGCGGCGTCGGCGGGCTGCTGCTGTCGAAGGAGTGCTGGGAGTTCTGGGAGTTCTGGGACGGCGAACGGCTCTTCTCCCTGAAGGGGCGGCGGAAGGCCGTGGTGGGGCTGGGCGAGACGTGGCTGGACTGGCCCGAGGAGAAGTCCTCCTCGCTGGACGTCAGGTTCTCGTTGGAGCTGCAGTCCGGCGTGTAGCCGCCGCCTCCGCCGACATCCTCAAAGCTCCCCGGGGAGTACGAACGGCGTGGCCAGGTCAGCAGGTGGTCATCGCCGCTCCCAATGTCTCTCATTGTGACTCCACTACCTCCACCACCACCAGCGCTCCTCCCATCTCCCCCACCTCCTTCACCCATCATCACTCCACCAACGTAGACGCTGGAGTAGGCCTGAAACTCAGACGGCTGCCAAGGCGGCGGTGGAGGTTTGCCGCCATTGGCCCTCCCTGAGTGTCGCTGGTTTGGTTCCCCGTCTTCATATTCGGCGTCGTAGCCGCAGGTGCTCTCGGTGGACCGACCTCTGTACACCGGCCGGGCGCGGAGCTCCCCCGCCACCGTGGCCAGGTTCCCCGGGAGGGAGTGGAGGGACCTCTTCCGCTCCATCTGCATGGCCTGGCTGCCCAGCGTGCTGATCTTGTCGGAGACGTCGCGGTCGTTGACCCTGACCAGACCCCTCTCGTGGTGGAACTCCATGTTGGAGTAGAAAGGAGGCGGCGGCGGAGGCAGCTGCTTCTCCTGGCCCTTCGCTACGTCGCCCGCAGAGTGAGAGTTGGCCCGCTTGATCCTCTCAAAGTTGGAGCGAAGAGCCGCCACGCCGAGCCCCATGCCCATCTTGTCTTTGGGGTCAGAGGGCAGCTCCTTGTCCGGGGGAGGCAGGTTTGGCCTGCGGGGGGAGACGGAGATGCCGCCTCTCTGCTTGGACGGCGAGAGGCCGTCCAGGTTGTCGCAGGACGTGGACTCGGCCTGCTGGGGCGCCTCGAAGGCCGACTCCAGGCCGTCCCCGTGGGAGGCCGACTTCCTGGCCGGCGGGGGCCTCGGTTTGGACCTGCCGGCTCCGTCTCCGAGGGGCTGATACCTGCTCCTGTCCCCCGCTCCTCCACCAACATACCCTCCACCGCCTCCCACCACCACCCCGACGCCCCCAGTCTCCTGCATGTGGGGCTGCTGGGACTGGCACTCTGCGCCCTGCGTGGCCCCCGAGTCCACCCCCTCGTTGAGGGGGGTCTTCCTGAAGCCCCATCTCTGCTTGTCGTAGCTCTTCCTCTCCTTGGCCAGCAGCGTCTGCAGGTAGATCATGCGGAAGCGCTCCTTGTTCACCTCCTGCTCCAGCCGCCTGATGGACGCCTTGCACCTCTCCAGCTCCTGCTCGATGCCCCCCACGGACCTCAGCTCCATCTTGGGGGGCTCGGACTCCGGAAACTGAGCTTTCCACGCCTCGATGAAGCCCACCGGCTCCACCATGCTGTCCGCTGCGCGATGCCAAGAGCGCGCCGTGCGTCCTGTCCCAGTCTGTGTACGAGTCCCTGTGTACGGACACCCCCGCTGCTGTCGCTGCTCAGACCAGGCCTTCAGGCAGCCCCCCCGGAAAGACGCCGTCTAATTGCTGACACTCGCCGCGGCGGGTTGCGCAGATGCAACAAAACCTCCCCTCATCCCGAACAGGAGGAAGATGTGGGAGCATCGAGGGGAACAAAAAGCTGGAACAGGGCTCGTCTTTCTCATGCATTATTCCAGAAAAGGCCACTTTCGGAAGAAGAGTATTTTAATTGTGTTAAAAAAAAAAAGATAATAAAAAAAAAATCTCAGCGTCGAGACAATGACAGCATCTGTCTGCACAGAGGAGGAGGAGGAAGTGTTGGGATCATTAATCCAGGCTTCACTCAGGTGCTGCTCCTTTTGTACAAACGATCCGGAGCAGAAACGCGCAGAAAAAAGCGAGCCAGCATCAGACTTCACGCACAGACGCGCTCAGGAGCTGCGAGGAGAGCAGCCCGGCTTGTATTCTTCTTTTCTGGCCCCCAGCACCACCTCCTCCACCTCTGAGGCTCGTGTGTTCCTCCTCCGGCTCCTCTCCGTCCTCTCCGCCGCGATGGTGCCGCTGCGCTCACATCTGAGGCGGCAGCTCCGGAGGCTGCAGGAGGGGGAGGGACCAGAGAGGCTGCTGGTTAAAGAGACAGAGCAGGAGGGAGGGATGGAGACACCTCCTCCTCCCCCCAAAACCAGCCTCCCCAACACCAAGCTTCATCTGCTGCCTCTCACTTTTCTTATTTCTCACGTTTATTTTCACTTTTGTGCACATTTTCTTGAAGAAATCCTTGAAAATGCTGCAACATTTGCCTTTTTTTGCATTTTACTCTGGTTTGCATGATTGTTTTTCTTCTTGCACATTCAGGAAGCTGCATGTTATGTACAAAAATCATATATTATCACATATACATACATATAAAAGCTTGTAAGTTTAACTCATCCACCCCTCCAGTTGTTCCACAAACAGTAACCCAGCACCCTTAAAAACTTCTACACCTCTACACCATTTATTAATAATTATTAATAAGGCTCGTTTTTGCACATTTCTCCTCCTTTAAGAGCTTGATTATTTCTACCTGTCAGGTGTTACGGAACAAAGCAGCTATTTTTAACCCAACATTGCCACCCAGTGGTCAAATATTAAATGTGAGTTTTTATCATCTTTGCTCAAGTAGCTTCATTACTTATAAAATATCTCTAAAGATCTCAGTGTAGAGCTTTTTCATTTGTATTTAATCATATGAAGGTGTGTGAAACAAAGCACTGTTAAAATCACTTTCATCGGAATAAAAAAAAGAGACAATTCAAATACTATATTGTTTTATTTACCTGAAACCAAAAACCTCAGTAATGCATGTACAATCATTATCAATCACCAATAATGATCGTCTTTTTATTTTGTTATTATTTTTATACATATGGTTAATATTGTTCTTCGACCAGGTGTCGCTGAGGGGACGGCACGGGGCCCCCCCATGTTAGATCACAGTTTTACAGCAGTTGAGAAGGATACATGAGAAGAAGAAGAAGAAGAAGAATGCAGAGGCAATAAGAAAAACACTGTTGTATTGCAGGATTACCAGTGAATCAAAGTGTTAAGTCTGTTGCCCTCACTGCAAAGGACTAGTTCACCAGAAAGAAAATCATCAGGATCAGCATATAATAATAATAATAATCAGAAGAGGGAAGAAAAAAAAAAGTTGAAAAAAAAAATCTAACTCAAGTAAAGCACAGTTAAGTTCAGTCATTTCTCCACATCTAATATTGTGCAAATAATCCAAAAACCGTTACAATAAAAACAGTGATTTCCTAATATCTGCGATATATCCATCTTTAAACCATCTTAATATGTCATTTGAGTATTATACATTAGAATCTATAAATACAAATTGCAAAGCCTACATACAGCTGGAACGCATGCATGGATGTTTTTGTACACAGATATACAGCTAAGACCACTCAACCCAGTGTTTTCTCTTTTTTAAGTTTCTCTAACGTGGTGAGCTACCATGGAGGTTTGGAAACGAGTTCTTCATGCAAGGAGGGACGCTGAGGGTGTCGACAACTTCCCTGCACGCCAAATCTGGAATAGTGTTGTACTGATATACTGTCTGCACACAGAGGTATTAGGTGTGTTTAAGAAATGTGTGTGTGTGTGTGCGGTTGTGTGCTGTGGAGCAAAGTGGGACTGTGTTTCCAGTCCAACTATGTTTTATTTTTGTTTTTTTAAGAATACCCTTTTGGATTTTGGTCTTACTGTGAAAAACATTGTCCTTTTTTTGTTTTGTCTGTGCAAGAGTACACACACACACATTCTCTCTCTCTCTCTGCTGGTCGTCATGGTGTCTGAGGTGTGTGTGACGTTAAAGAGCGAGCGCACATACATGCCGGGCGGCTCCAGCCTCTGAGCACCACTCTTTACATTTTGTGAATCTTTTTACGAGAGCCAACCTAAAGAAAAAGAAAAAGGGGGAGAAAGGAGGAAGAAAAGTTAGTACAAACATTAAAAAGTTAACATTTTTAAAATCACACTTTTTATTTTCTGCCACACTATTGAGAATAAAACTTTGTGAACATAAGCGAGTGTCAGAGGGGTGAAAAGAATAGCACAGTGACATTCACAACGGTGGCATGTGGCCGTTCGCTTAATGTTAATTCCCACAATGAGCCTCGACTTAATGGCAGAAAGGGGCTCAAATCTCTGCTGCTCTCTCTTTTGGTCTTTTTAGCTTCTACTGTGGTGAACTGGAAGTAAGTGGAGTGTGAAAAAGCAAATGGATACTCACTCTAGTGACAGGGGAGCCAGTGGAAGGCATTGAGGAAGAAAAGCACACAGTTGTTAAGTGGAACACAAACACACAGTGCGAACAAACCCAGGCGTTTATCCAAAAAAACATGCTTTAGTAAGGGCAGAGTTTTTTTCTTTTCTTTTCTTTCCCACATGTGGAAATCTCCATAGAAAAACTATACTTAAGTGGTCCTAGATTAGTGCAGTCGACTGTTTGGGCTCTGATCCAACACTTAAGACCTCGAAAATATTAAAGCCTGAACGTACACAAGATCTGTTTCTCTGTGCTGTGAATTTCTCCTGCCCGTCATGTTGTGCCAAGGAAACTGAAGCATTGGTGTGTTTGAAATGATCTGTATTCAAGTATTAGATGCACATACAAAAAAAGAACACTGGATATGAATAATGCCATCGGCCTCAGTCGTATTAAATAAAGACAGAAAACACTTTGATTCAAAGGGTTTATGAGTGTATTTTTTCTTTGAAGTATAAAACAACATTTTGGGTTCTTATTTGCAATCCAAGTTCCTTTGGAGCACTTTCTGTATTAGTATTTTGTCTTATGATTTTAATATTAATGTCCTTTGAATCAAACTCCGTGGAGATGCAATGAGCGTACGACATCCCCACTCAGATCTGTCTCCGAAGCAAAACCACAAATAACGTTAATGAAGGTCAAAAATCAACACAAACAAAATATATCCTTAAAAATGTTAGAGGAAAGGGAAATTTTGTTCTTTGTTTTCTGCACAAGCAAACAGGGGGCACACCTCAGATGTTACGCTTCAGCAAGACCGTTTAGGAAAAGCATCTAGAGATGAGCAACAAAAAAATCTTTTTTTATCAGATTGAGGTAGCTGTGCTCTGCCCAGTGCAGAAAAACTGGCTTACGTTCAAATCACTGTAGTAAAAAAAAAACATCCATGAAGTTAATTTATACTCTAACATGGGGGAACATACACAATTAAATTAGGAATGAGAAACCACAGAGTTCATGCTTGGTCACAGGACATGCGGTTTTTTGTTTTTCATGATTTTCTTTTTTTTTCTCTCTTTTGTTTAAAGCGGAGCATTCGAAACGTTCACTCCCAAACCTTTTCCCTCCCCCGTCCTCGTCTGCCACGCCGAGCTTGTCCTCTCTGAAAGAGTTCTGAGTTTATACTGAAGACACAATGGTAAACATTTAGAAAATAAATGAAGGCGGTATGTCTAAGCCACGCTGGTCCAAACATTTACAAAGCCATAATAAAAAAAAGTTCAGTGGATTTAAGATATCAATTAAGTTTTTTCACAAAATGGGAAGCTGAAAATAACAATTTGCTGTTGTTTCTGTAGTGATACAAGACAAACAATGGTCCCAAAATCATTAAAAATATAAACCTTAAAGGTAATATTGACATTAGGGAAAAAAAATTGGCAACAGTATATTAACTTTCAAACCAGCAAACAAAGTCCACAGCTACGAGAGTGATGGTCTTCTAACACTCACATTTAAAGCCTCACGCATTCTCAAATCCCATCCCAACTCAAACCAGGTGACTTCTCAGGTTTTAACATCATCTACTGTTTGTTACGTTTTCATATGTTAAAGTTGGTCCTTCTCATACACACATGGTAGGCACGCACAAGTACACACACTAACTCTACAAACACGCACGCACGCTAGCTATGCACATGTAGGAAGGCAGAGAGGGAAGAGGGAGAGGAGAGGGAGGTGATGGTGGTGATGGTGGGTGGGTGGGGGAGGGAGGGATGGAAAAGTTGAGGTTGTGCTCAAGTCAGTCAGGACCAGAACATGTCGGCCATGTTAGTGTCGGAGCTGTAGATCCAGAGGACCAAAGGGAGGGAGATGGCCACGAAGGGCCAAGAGATGCCCTCCATACATGCAGACAGGAAGCAGCCTTTGGAGCTGGCGGGCTTCTCCAGCTCTTTACCGGGCTCCAGGTAGTTCCTGGCGGCGAACTTGAGGAACTCGTCCAGTAGAATGACAGGCAGCGAGATCTTGAGCACCATCAGCCACTGCGTCAGATTCAGGGGGGTGATCTGGAAGATGATCTGAGGGGAAAACACACAGTCAAACCATGCTGCAGAGTTTCAGAGACGACAGACCGGATTCACCATTTTAGCTTCGTATTTGTCAGCGGAATAAATGTATCGTGACATTTTGGGTCCTCGTTCAGTTTGTCAAAGTAAAAGAAATGTTTCTCACTGGGAGAGGCTCCACATAAAGGATGAGGAAGTGAAGCGACATGGAGAGGCAGATGGCTCCCAGCAGCCACACGTTCTCCCACGGAGGCATCCTCAGCAGAGACTGGTTCTCCGACACGCTGAGCGACGACAGCAAAGACACAACAAAGGACGTGTTTATTAAAAAGTCACTCACTGGCTGATTAAATACTTCACTGTACTTCAAGGGAAAAAATGAGGACACTGAGATACATTAGTAAAACAACGGTTGGGTTAGCAGGAAATCTAAATCAATTGATTTCTTTTGAGAAAACTAAAAAACAAACGCTTGTTACTGGAAGATGTTTTGCTCAAACTAACCTGTTCAGGGCATTGCACATCTCAATGGTGACCAGCACAGACAGGGCCATGGTCATCGGGAAAGGAGACTCAAAGATTTTACAGTCGAGACCCTCGAAGTCTGGATTCTCTGGGCCGCACTGCAGGAAGTGGCTCTATATAAAGGGTGGCAGAATAAAAATACAGATTAAAACAAACAAAAGATAAATTAAATTCTGAATTAATCAGGGTGATGGGAGGTGTTTGGCTCGTACCAGCTGGTAAAAGGTGATCCTCGGACCGTCCTCGGCGGCGACAAACCACCAGGCAGCAGCACCGACTGTGGCAGCGCCGACGTAACCTGGTGAAGAAAACCAAAAAGACGTCATTCATGGATGCACATGCTGACACAGAGGACTGCTGACTTAAATCCAAGATGAAGGAAAACTGTAATTAGATGATTAGTGAGCACTTTCTTGCAACTGCCAATGTTCACATCATCCTAATGTGGCAGATTTAAGATGGCTAACTGTTGACATTGATTGTTTGGTACAGCCAGGTCATAAAATCAGCAGTCATAATTCAAGACCAAATTTATGCCAACTCTTCTGTGCCAACTACAAAAAGAAATAAGAGAATGTGAAGAAATGTCTCATTAAATTCATGTTTCCCTCTATTGAATCCACTTGATGAAGAAAAGAAACACTACTCAAGCAATCACGCACATCCAATGGCTAAGTATCTGAAGAAGAGCCATCCAGAGATGAGGGGCTCGCGGGCGTTGCGTGGTGGTTTGCTCATGATGTCCAGGTCTGGCGGGTTGAAGCCCAAAGCAGTGGCGGGCAAACCGTCAGTCACCAGGTTGACCCAGAGCAGCTGAACGGGGATGAGAGCTTCAGGGAAGCCAAGAGCTGCAGTGAGGAAGATGCTACGCACGAAAAGAAAAAGATGTGATGTTAAGATATGATGTGTGTTTAATCAGAGCTGTGCAGAAAAAGGTGTGTGTAAGTCAACCAGTTGTCCTTACCAGACAACTTCGCCCACATTCGATGAGATGAGGTATCTGATAAACTGTTTCATGTTGTTATAAATGGCTCGGCCTTCCTCGACAGCAGCTACGATGGTGGAGAAGTTGTCATCGGCCAGCACCATCTCAGAGGCGGTCTTTGCCACAGCTGTGCCTGAACCCATTGCAATACCAATTTCAGCTTTCTTCAGTGCAGGAGCGTCGTTTACTCCGTCACCAGTCTGAAAGGGAGAGAGAAAACCAGGACAGGAAATTACAAAAAAGATCAAATCATATAATGAATTTCATTATTTTACAGCGGATGATAAACTTTCCACTCGGAGGTCAGAGTCTTATCTGATTTTAAGATTTCATTTTGTTTAGGAGGACACTGTGCATGACCGGGGAGCATGTTTAAAACAGATGAGATCTTTTTTTTCTTACCATGGCTGTAATCTCATCATAGGACTGCAGAATCTCAACAATCTTGGATTTATGTGAAGGCTCAACACGGGCAAAGCAGCGGGCCTTGACCACGGCTTCTCTTTGTGCAGCAGGTGACAGATCGTCAAATTCTCGGCCAGTGAACGCCATGCTGGAAACATCATCGTCCTCTCCAAAAATACCAATACGCCTGCAGATAGCCACCGCCGTCCCTGAGACACAAACAAGACCACATTTACTCTTGGAGGCAAGTATGAAGATCTATATCTGACCACTATCCATATGTTTCTTCTCCTACACGCTGTAAAGAACTTATTTTTCGCTCCAAACAGATGTGACTTTCTCTACATACCCTTGTTGTCTCCAGTGATCATAATTACTCTGATGCCCGCAAGACGGCAGAGTCTGATCGAAGCAGCCACCTCTGCCCTGGGAGGATCCAACATGCCCACACAGCCAACAAACGTCAGATCAGTCTGGATGATAAAAGACAAACACAAGCAACATTCAGATTATTTTTGCTCATCCTCACTCACAACAGGCAACGACATCACAGCTGAAAACAATCCTAAAAACCAAAAGTAAGACAAAAGGTTTTGGAGAATCATCACATCATTCTCTCACCTCATACTCGATAAAGCGTGTGGAGTCTTCCAACACCAGCTCGTCTTTGTTCAGGGGGCTGTCTCGGGTGGCCAGAGCCAGACAGCGCAGAGTGTCCCTGCCAGTTCCATATTCTCTGATCACAGACATGAGTTTTTCCTTGATGCCAGGAGTCAAGGGCACCTTGTTGCTGCCCACACGGACGTGTGTGCACCTGTCAATCACTCCCTCAGGGGCACCCTGTGATCAGACACACACACAGGAGGATGAAGACACAAAGAAGCTGACAAAACTTTATCTAAGAGTCTTTGAGTTTTATTAAACAAATTTTCAAAATGCCTCTCATCCTTCTATAAAAAGCAGTAATTTAATTAGCATGGATATACTTCCAGGAAAAAATCCTGGTCAGCAATATCTAGTGACACCTCAATTTGTTGATTTCTTACCTTTACAAACATCTTGCCAACAGAGGAACGAGCCTTGTTAGGAGTGCAGTACACAGACATGGACTTCCTGTCTCTGGAAAATTCCAATGTAAACTCTTTCTTCATCAGCTGCTTGATCACCTAAAGACATGAGAAAACACATTTGCAATGACCCTGTAAGATTTTCTGCATTTTGTTTCTTTCAACGTATCCAAATGATTTATAGAAAAATGCAAAAACATGGTTTCTGTTTTCAAGGAAAGGTCTGAAGAAGTGATGGTGACGTACAGAATTGCAGGCGTTGGCTCTCTCTATCTTGGAAAGGCCTTTAACATCTGTATCAAACGCGTTCATCTTCTCCACCAGACACGTGAGAGCAGTCTCTGTCGCCTCACCAACTTTCTCATACACACCTTTGGCCTGGAAACACACAGAAGAATTTAGAAAACATAAAGGTCAGTCTTTATCAGAAAAATGTCACAAACCAGCTCTTTTATGTGCCAGTTAACAAGCAACGAAGATTCACAGCCAACCTCATTATAATCCAATGAGGAATCGTTACAGAGAGCACAGATAGAGGCCAGCTCCACCAGGGCATCATACTGGGAACATTTGACCGGTTTGCCATCATGGAAACTAAAGAAAAAGACAGAAAATACAGGTTTTATTGATAATAATGTAGTAATGTAAATAAAGTGTTTTTATCTGTAACATGCAGAGACCCATAGTATTTTCAGTACTCACACTTCTCCATCTGGGGCATATGTGGAGCCGCTGACAGTAAATTCTTTTAATGAACAGTGATCGCCCTCTGCCCGATCAATGATGAACATCTGGAAGCACAAACATTGTTTAGACAAACTATTAGCACTTAATATTCAAAGTAAACACAAAATATCTTCAGACACCCTGAGATTTTTTGGCTTTAATTCTAAGCTCCATTATATATTAAAAGGTCTAAAAGCAAACAGTGGAGATGGGACAGAAAAGAAGCTGAGCGTGTGATGAACTGTTCCTCCAGCAGGTGGCGGAAGACGACCATCCACAGCAGAGAAACCCTGATATGGGCCTACTTGTACACAGAGCAGAGTGTAATAATGAAATGCTGAGCCAAAGCAGATGCTAAGCTCTCCGGTCAGGAGGGTCCATAAATGTCATCTTACAGCAAGGCAGACTCAGGATTCCTCTGTGTGCAGTCACACTACATGAACACACTAAAAAATGTGAATCACTTTAAGGCGGAAATAGCTTGACCTTGAATATCTAAATCTTTGGGGAGACAGGCTGGTTACAGTGGAGGATCTCCATACAAGTAATTCAAAGTGTTCAATAGAAAGTGGAAATTTAATTGAGCACAAAAATAAAGATATTATGATAATATTTTGTTCTCCATTTAATTATAGATGGCAAAAGTAAGGAGGTAAAATACAGAGGTTACTCCAGAGGTTTTAACACATTCTTACATAAAAAGCACTAAATTTAACCAAAATAGAGAGAGGCAGGGGAGATACATGAGGGATGAAAATAGAAATATCTGAATAAAATGATGAGCTGGCACTATGTCTGCACTCCCCTCAGGCCCACACCAGGCAAGACTACAAAAAGCAGTGATGTCAGTGGCGGTCCGACCCAAACCACAAGTCAGAAACTGAATTGGTCAGAGGGCAACACATCTCAGTGCTGCTCTTGTTGGATGGGTGGTTTGGATGCTGTTGATGATGTAAGCTTCTCCATCAGGCGCTAAAATATCTCATGGTTTCGAAAATGAGGCCTTTTAAAACTGTTGAACGTAATTTGGACTTTGAAATTGTGCAGGATGAGCGAGGCGAGAAGAGATAGATGGAATAGAGAGAGAGAGAGAGAGAGAGAGAGAGAGAGAGAGAGAGAGA
>JBAJHX010000035.1:18452513-18501540 GCA_037176925.1 Amniataba percoides | reverse complement strand
CAGGATGAGCGAGGCGAGAAGAGATAGATGGAATAGAGAGAGAGAGAGAGAGAGAGAGAGAGAGAGAGAGAGAGAGAAAGAGAGAGAGACTCTTTCAATACAAGGTCAGTTATGCAACGGCACTGCTGGTTCTGCTGCAAGTGACTAACTACTGCATACTGATCAGCACACTGCCTGAACAAGAAGGGGGAGGAGAGCAGGGTGAGGAGGGAAGAAAGGAGGAGGGAAACAGAGGACTGACAAGATAAAGGGGCTGAGGAATAGCACTGAGAAAAAGATGGAGGGACGGAGCAGGAGGGGGGAAATGTGATGTTGACAACTTAAGAGAGCCTGATGGTGACAAATGAGGTGGAAAAGCAACACTAAAGGGGAAATCATTCACACACAGTAAATAGATCACAGTTCATATAGCCTGGAGTTTTTTATGCTCATAAAGGCATGGAAAAATAAATATACACACGTGTGCTTTTGGATCTTATTTCATCTCTGTCTGCGTAGTCCTTCATTATCCGTTATTAGCTATTCAACATCGCCCCTGCTTAATAAATCCCTGCTGTCAGGGCTGCTTTATTGCTCGGTGAATCGTTTACATTTGCAAAGTTCTCACATGTCAGGAGAGTAATCAGCCCTCGTTCTCTCCATGTATGGCAACAGGCAACTTTTTAATTCTTTTTTTTACTTTTGTCCCATTTTACTTCCAGTTTAAAAAAAAATTCCCCATACAATGCAGACCTCGTCACCACTAACTATCCCGTCGCCCTGGGGAGGAGGATGTATGTGGCCATCCACGGCCACAGCAGTTAAGCAACGCTCCATACTCGGCTTTACAGGAACAACTTAAATACTAATTGTTGGGTTCATGAGAATTTTTTAACCTAAAAATGTGGTCCAGGAAGTGTTTAAGAGATGGATCACTCAGTTTAATCACCACCAGCTCCAGCTACAAAGAGCCCACTGTGTCCTCTGTTCTCATATAACTGTGTGCCACTTTAAATATTTCCCCCTTTGCAATCCTATTCTAGAAAGATAAAGAGAACAGTAATTTCACTTCAACAATTTACTTTCAATCAGCTCTCCCCGAGCACGTCTTGTCACCGAGCGCTCATTTATCATACTGTGCTGGCAGGGATTTGAGCTAGCACTCAGCATGGATAAGAGCACACACAGATCTAGGGGAGCATGAATAGTAATGATGTGCAGCTGACAATCCTCATGTACAAGTATGGTTATGATCACTATTTAGTTTTGTCTGGTTCATTTCTTTAATGACACATAACTATTGTTAAGCTTATATAAAGTACAGGCACTCTCACCTGTTGAGATTCTGTAGTACACAACAACTGTTTACACAGTTAGGCCGGTTACTATGAGACCATTGTAAATGTCATTAGATAAGCCAGCACTGTCAACATCATTTTCGGTGAACTGCGCCGACTGAAGGTTAATGAGCCGACTTTAAATGACTGCTTTCAACAGCAACACATTTTTTGCAGGTACAGTTCACTTGAAATGTTTACGAGAAGGCTGAGACACAGATGGCTGACATGTTTGCTGTTCAAACATCGCTAAAGTCAAAAGGTGGTGACAAATGTTCTTTAACGTTATGTATTATTTTCTGTCACACCTTCATTTGCGGAAGTTATGAATTACTGTTCAAAATGTTTTTGGCTGGTGATCGGCAAAGCTAGTAGCCTGGCTTGGCCCATTTAAAAATAAAAAAGCACTTCTGCATCGAAATTGCGGTGTGTTTATATCAGATTTTTTTACTCTTTCCTTACCCTGCACACAGACATCTGATTGGTGGTCAGTGTGCCAGTTTTATCAGAGCAGATGACAGATGTACAGCCGAGGGTCTCCACAGAGGGCAAGCTGCGGACAATGGCGTTCTTCTTGGCCATGCGCCGTGTTCCTAAAGCCAGACAAGTAGTGATGACAGCAGGCAGACCTGGAGAGAAACAGCAACAGAGCCACAGAGGAAAAAGAAGAGGATTAAAACAGGGGAGAGGAGATAAGCTGTGACAGAAAGAAATGGAGACAGCCAATTTATTTACGCGAGTGATGAAAATACTCTCCCTTTGTCCCTGGATCACGAAGTAAATTAAAAAAAAGGTCTGCATAACAGCACAGCACTGAAATCTCTCAGAGCAACGGGCATGTCAAGGACACCCTAAACGTGTGAAGCTCTGCAGCTTACCCTCGGGGATAGCAGCGACTGCCAGAGCCACAGCAATCTTGAAATAGTAGACGGCGCCTCGGATCCAGGAGCCTCCATGGACGGGATCATTGAAATGCCCAATGTTGATGATCCACACAGCAATGCAGATCAGCGTAATAACCTTAAATTATACAACATTGGATTAAATTTAAGGGATTAATTTAATAGCAATGAATTATTCTTTACTTTTGATCAAACAGAAAACGCTGGGATTGTTTTTTTTTTACCAACGTTTTAGTTGGTAACTTAAATGACCTTGGATAGCTGCTGTCCGAACTCATCCAGCTTCTGCTGCAGGGGTGTGCGCTCCTGCTCTGTTGATGCCATCTCATCTCGGATTTTGCCAATCTCTGTGTTGCCACCTGTGGCCACCACCACGCCGACAGCCTTGCCAGCTGCGATGTTGGTGCCCTATGAAGGTGCAAAGAAATGGCAGAAAGCAGAACACAAGGCACATTAGGCTTCTGGGCATGGGGGTAAAACTCGTTTAACAACTATTCTGAGACGTGTGTCACAAAGACACAGTAAGAGGACTGAACGTGCAAGTGTCAACATGCAGCAGAGTCAATTCGTCACTTTCCTAAAACTAATTTGAGAGAGAGTGGAAGCTGACAGAAGAGAAGGGAATTGTAGATTAATGGACACTGGCATTTCTGACATGAACTGCTAGCGTATATTCTCTTGCATTTAACAAGACATAAAAGGCAAAGATATATATGGATAGTTGAATCTAAACATGACATCACTCTTTAACAGAAGAATGGGCATGAAGAGGGGTGATGGGAAAAAAATGAAGAGGATGAATAGGAGAGCATGACAGCAGAACATTGCTGCCTTCATATGTACAGTCAGATCCCCCAAAAAAGTGTAAAATTATACTGAACAGACAAAAATAGTCTTGAGAGTCACTCACAGAGAAGAGCATGTTCTTCTTGTCCTGGTTGACGGCACGCGGGTCGGGCACCGGGTCAGTGTGTTTGATCACAGACACGGACTCTCCTGCAGGGAGAGGAAACAGTTTGAGAGAGGGAAGCACTGAAGTGTTTTTACAAAGTTTTTATTTGTGATGCTTGGTTGACACTTTGGGCAGCTGCGTGTGTGTGTGTGTGTGTGTGTGTGTGTGTGTGTAAAGGGCTTTGCAGCTGACTGAGCAGGTCTGACAATTATCAAATACTGCGCTGCCACTGCCTTTCAACCCCTGTATCTGATGTGTGCTTGCATGTCTGTGCGTGTAATCAACTGTGCAAGGTCTGCAGTGTTATGATAGAGTAAGGCAGGGAGCGTTTGACAAGCAGTATGGCCATGAATGGGGAAGGGAGCAGAGGAGTGGAGGAAAACAGCTGAAATACTAAAATATCCCCTGGAATCTGCTACCAATTAAGGCAGCAGAGTAAGACAAGAGTCTGAAGGACTTAATTCACATAAACCTCTTCCCTCGTACATTATACATCCTTCAACATTCTCCCGTTCTCACATCGCTGTCATATTATCCATCCGCAGATTTATCCATTTATTTTTCCTTTCCTCTGCATCACTCACTCTTTTTTGTGTTAGTATTGACTGAGCAGCCATGACAACAGGGTGCAGTGAGGGCATGTGCGTCAAGAGGAGGAGAAGGAAACTGCCTATCCTTGTTCTGTGTCTGGGGTTGATCAAAAGAGCCAAGTAGCTATACCAGATATCAAATGTAAAGTCAGGTGTAATGAGCGAGGAACAGAGGGAAGATTCAGAAGTGGTCTTACCTGTAAGAATTGATTGGTCTACTCTCAGAGTGGTTGACTTGATAGAAGACAGCCTGATGTCTGCAGGCACTTTATCACCAACTGTGGACAGAAATAACAAAGCACAGGGGACACTTAAGTACCTCTTCACAGTTCAAAAGCATCTGTAAATGACAGATTACAGGTGGATGGATTATTTTGTAGAATGCAAGCAATAAAAGCAGAGGAGTGGTGTTCAGATTTGACACAACACTGTGTCTCGCCTTGTTAACGTCCCACGTCATCGATCATGAAAAGAGAGGACGTTTGAAGATAAATGCACTAAACAAACAAAAACAAAAAAATATACACCACACACAGACACTCATCTTGGAAATAAAATCAGCTGCCGTGTTATCCCATCTCATGCTCCTTGGGAGTACTAAAATAATCACACTCAAGTTATTTGTTGGAGAGAGGCTGAAGGAAAGTCATGCTTTCAAAAATTATTAATGCTCCGCTCATCTTCTGTAAGAGACACAAATAGATTGCTGCACATTCTTTCCATCAACACAAGGCCTTCACAAAACCCCGGTCAAACAAATGTAAAATGTAAATATACACCAAATTCCAAACAAGTGTTTCCTCTGCAGAAAGCGGATAAAGCCACTGACATTCATTAGTTTAGCTTCAAAGGCTATCAAGCTGTTTGACTCCTTGTAGGATTTCACATGCAGACTGATCTGGGCTGATAGCAAACCTTTCAGCTTTGTAAAAGTCGGAAAGAGTTGGAGCTTTTTTTCAGCTTTCAAGTGGTATTCCTTAGAGTTTACCACTACAAAGCATATCTTTGGGATGAGACTGGAAATAAAAACATGCGAAATATGACCTCTTCAAAGAATTAAAAACCAGATAAAATGTTTTAAAGGAATCGGTACAGTCTTCTGACGATGATGTTTCCTGTATATAATGCCATACTATCACAGTAAAACTATGAGCCAACGAAAGGTCCCCATAGCAAAATTGATGGCTGACATTTTAATGAAATTCTAAAGCACAAAATGCCACTGTTGCACCAAAGTGAAATATTACTTTGAGCTTACAGTAAGACATCACGCAGCTCTGAAAGGGTGAAGGGAAAAGTAATATAAAGCAATGACCCGGTGGCTCTTAAGGGAGCCCTCGGAGGACGGTGGTGACAGACATGTAAACCAACCCTCGGGCCTCTGCAGTGCCCTTCTGAGCAGAGAGGAAGAAAAGGGGGGAGAAGGAGGAGAGCAGAGAATGGGAAGAGGGATTAGATGAGTCCTGCAAAACACACGTCCAAAAATGGGAAAACTATTTTGATCAGTTGCAAAACGTGCTGCTGGATTTGGGGGAGGGTGGTGGGGGATGATAAAAACTTCTGTTTTAAGCGAGGAGAACCCGCTCTTCCGTCATAGGAGCTGAAATAGAAACAGTGTGAAAACGGCATGTCCTCGCACACAGACCGTTCATTCATTCCCAACGTTCTCACAAGTTTGTGATAGATTTAAAGCTGGTAATAAGAAGGCTGTGAGAAGTGAGGATCTTCTTCTCAACTACCAAGTACACACAAAAAAAACCAAACACTTTACACAACAATAATCCAAGAGTCTATGTGAGCACCATGCACTGTAACATGTGGTAATGCTGAGCTCATGGTGAGTGATGATGATGATTCCTGGACTGTACCAGCTGCACTACCAAATTTGGTCCTCTGCTTGACTAAAGGCCATCAAAACTACGTCATCATCACCTGCCTGCCTTCAAAAGAGATCCCCCTTAACTGACAGGAGACAGCGAAGGAGATGTGGAACATGCAGGCACTGGAAATATTTAAGATTAAAAGCCCTGTGGGACTGCTCCTACAAAAAAAAGTCACTAATTAGAAAGCCTACCTTGAAGTCTACCTCTCTCATTTACCTCCTATTGATGTATACTCAGAATAAGGTCACAGCAAGTAGAACAGCCCATTTTCACTGCACTAACAGTAATAGTTTGGACATTATAAGGCCTATTCATTATTAAAGCACTTAAATTAAGCCCTCAACAATACATATGGGTATGATGGTTATCATAAGTATACTGCATTCACTGTCATGAGTAACCTATTGCTCCTGGGAACAATGAACCTATTACAGCGCAGAGTGAATCGATAATAATTAGATAAGCATAGGCTACAATTATCAATGCCCCTGATGTTAGTTTGTGTTTATTGATGCTGAAACAAGTCATCAGCACACAATGAAAACACTTATTTTGTAATTATCAATAGAAATATGCAGCAGTGGCCCAGAATTTTGCAGCTGTTTTGACTTGAGAGTGACATTATCTTTCCTTTCATCTTACAACACATGGTCTCTTTTTAGCTCTTGGTTTTTCTGGGAAAGAGTGGACGGCCTCCGGGATAGGGACCTTTCTTTCTCCCATGTGAACAAAAGATTTTATCTGTTATCTATTCCCTAGAGTGAGGGACAAATGTCAGTCTGCATATACTTGAGTGATAACAGCCCCACCACCTTGTAAAGACCCAACTCTTTTTTTTTTTTAAATCCCCTGTATCCCCACCTTCCCTCTGTTATACTAACCCTGGTTGACACTCCTGATCCATGTGACTGAGCGAATACGCTCTGCATCTCGTGATCAATCTATCAATCGTTTGTTGTAGAAGTCCAACAATAAAAAAAGTCTTCTGGATTTGTGTTACAGTGCAGATTACACAACGCCCAACTCATCATAATGGGGGGTCCAGGGGAACTTTAAAGGCCTTAAGGGGGTTGTATATTTTCTCTCCCACTGACTGGAGCTCCCTGATGTACCAGCACGTCCGCTTGGAGCCGTCTGGGACCTTTCATGCGGTCTTCCAGCCCTCAAGGGACTCTTCCATTCATCTTCTGAACGGAAAAATCCTAACACCAAACCTGAACATACACAAACATGCAAGACACTGTGTATTCTATATATTTTTCAGGGAGTTGCAATAATAGGCCGTGAACATGTGGGTGTTACAACATCGAGCATGGACAAGTGGAGCAGACAGTCAGCAGAGGACGTGCAGAAACAAATAGCTTGGCCGATGACAGTAGACAGACTATCCTACACACTCAAACACAAGAGAGGGAACCTGGCCATGTGGCCATCTGGAGCACAAATTATTTATCAAATTGAAGCTGTAACGTTTCTAAACGTGACATCCTGTCTTGCTGTTTGCCCACCTGCCCCTCCCCAAGAACAGGACGACGTTCATGTTGCCCTTAGATCGCAGTTAAGATAAAAGCACAAGCCAGAAAGAGCAGAGGTGATCAATCTAACACATTATACACGTCACATACGCACGTCATATACAGCCACAATGAGAGATGCAAGGGGAAGGAAGAAAGTAAGTGGGACATGCATTTAATCCTTATGCACAGGATGTTGTTGATACCAGGGTTAAGGCCATCACTTTGGCAACAGAAAAGGAACTGCAAAGTAAAACAAAAGAGAGCAAAGAAGCAAAGAATTGTCTCTGTAGAGTGCTGCCAGTAAATAAAAAAACAGCAGACTCACTTGAGGTTTTTAATGAAACCTTGCTAAACTGGAGAGACCAAACAGTGTTTGAATGGCTCAACCGAGGGACAGTGAGTCATTATGATGTGGGCACCACCAGCCAGAAACTGAAGGCATAACTGAAGATAATTAGAAAAGCTAAGAGCACTCCCAAAAGACTGAAGTGAAACAAATGGTGAAATCTAAAACCGAGAAACAAGCTTTTGCAATACTTCTCTGGGCAACATCTTCTGACATACATGACACTTTTTTTTAATCAAACAAATGTTGAAAACACAAACTCAAGAGGGAGGGTGCACTAGTTAACTGCAGGTCAGGGCATTTCATGTTGACTTAAGACACAGATTGACTAAAATATGGGCTTTGCTTTTCCATTGATGCAAAATGGTGCATAATTTCTTCCCCAACCCACAGCAGTGCACTCAATGCTGCCAATAAAAGTGGATTTCTTTCGAAGTTAACGAGGCGGTCCTTATATCAACAGAAGTAGCCCACTTCCCCTGTGAGCAGCTACAGGAAACCCTGCTCTAACTATCATTTTTGTCTGCTTGTGTCTTAAAGTAAAACAGCTCTGTGTGTCAAACGTTTTTCCATCAGCAGCAATATTAGCTATTACTGTAATATAAAATAAAGGTGTGAATTAGACGCCTATAGGTTGCTATACTTAAATAAAAAGTAAATAGACATCTGATTAAAGTTAGCTGAATCAAAATGCATAAACGTCGACATACCTAAATGTACATTTTGGCATGTGTGTCACTTGATACTCTGCACAGCCAGAAAACCAACCTGTGGTCACTGATACCTAATTCATGCTGCAGCAAAGTAAACAGTAAACGCACTGCATTGTGACAGGTAAGCAAACACTATGACACTGTGGGAAAAACATGTTTTTGATGAAAATCTTCGCCCGCTTGTAAAACAAGAAGGCGGATATCCTCTGGATGGTTGAGACAGCAGTATTTTTCTGTGAAGGAGTCTTCAGGCGGCGGAAAGGGAGAGGAGGCTTGGACATAACTCCCTCATGTATCCTCAGAAAGGACTAAAAAAAGTCTTTTCATCATCACAAAACAAGACGCATAACCATGGAAATTCAAAAACCATTTAACAACTACTGACGGATCATGTGAGCTCATGATGGGAAAATTGTCACAGCTCTAGGTCTAAAAGTACTCCGAGGACATAAACCATATGCCTTGCCTGACAAGACACTTTGCAGCCTGGCATTACAGTCGTACATCACCGACACTTACTCGCTGGTCGAGTAGTTAGGAGTCCCTGCTAACACAAACACGTGCACACGCAGCTCTTTGGCTAAGTAAACGTGACTGTAGTAGCTTTTGTAGTGCTGCTCGTTTAACTTTGTGACAGATCCATACTGTGTGACTTAAACCTGTTCATCAACTAAATCCTCATTACAAATGTGACCTCAGAGGCCCATCCATTGAGTTTAAGTCCAGAATTATGCAAACAGCTTACTTACCACCGTAGACAGTAAATCACATGGCAGCAGCTGTGTGAAGCATGCAGACTGGCTTGTTTGAAGCAGCTTCTGTGCTGCTAAAATTTTAGGTATTTTAGGACTACAGGTATATGGAGTAAAAGTTTAAGTAACACAAAGTGTTAGAAGTAACACTATGCACAGTAAATAATGTTTTGTAAGACCGAAGCACAGTAGCTTCAGTGACCAATAAATTAGAAGTTGGTCATCTTAGTCCATCTTTTTTTTTCTGTTTGGCTTTAGTCTTTCACTTTCTGTCATTTGGTGAAAGCAGGTAAGATTTCTTTTCATATATTTCACTAAAAAGACATTGACCATCACTGTGAAAGATGCAATGCCAGGTAAATATATAAGGGCTAATTTTGGCCCACTCGATGGTGACATTAAAAAGTCTACTGTTACACAAGATGGCTTTATCCAGATTTAATCTATTCTGCATTTATGTTCTAGAAACCAAGTCAGCATGAGAATTAGATAGAAGATATTTTTAGCTTGCTCACGCTGACTCAAATAGTTAATTATTTAAGTGAAAATTTGTCCCAGGGTGTAATACAGCATCAACTTTGTAAGGTAGAAACAGAAACGAATGAAAGAAAGACAAAAAGGGAAAGACAAGAAGAAAGATGAAAGATGAAAGACAGAGACAGGCCGGCTGAGAAAGACAAATGAGGAGCAGTGACGCAAAAGACATAAACATATGTGGCCTTATCCAAGTTGAGGTTAGCCAAGAAAAGAAGATGTTGAGGAACAGATTGGACCTCTGCTCTCTTATTACATAACTGCTTTGCTTGTTCGGCACTACCATTATTCTGGAATCGTCAAGGGGGATGAACAGGATGAGAGATCAGCAGTGTGTGTTTAAAACTGTGAAGTGTACGTCATAACACTTTTGATGATGTTTACAGAGTTGATGACCAATGTTATCCGTTCATCTCAGACAGTCACTAGCAGCATCCGTGTGTTACCAACCAGCTTATCTTTCATCAAACGACTTGATCAGATACTTGCTTACATATTTGTAGAGCACTCTTACCTGAAAAGGCTTTTAGATTAACTAAATCAGACATTTAAAAAACAGTCAGGTGACCCATTTACAATGAACTTAACGAGAGTGATAGTGCTAAAACCAGCCGAAGATTATGGTGTCCCTTCCTGTGGGAAAAGCATGGTGGAGACACTGCCCACATCTTTGAATGAATTTAAGACAATCTGATGGTCTCTTGTGTGTCCTACAGATGTTTATATATGTTAAGCAAGGCTACTCCTCCATCTTGAAATGAAAATGAAAAGCAGGGTAGGAAATTAGCCCCTGCCAAATATTGGTTTAATCTGAAAGTTGCTTTTATATTTTAATTGTCCCATTGGGGTCACTGCATTGAGCATAAACAAACACCGTCAATCTTACCTGCCACCTCCACGATGTCCCCAGGCACAATATCTCTGGCCTTGATTCTCTGGACACTCTTCCTGTCCTGGCGATACACCTTCCCCATCTCTGGCTCATACTCCTTAAGTGCCTCAATGGCATTTTCTGCATTTCGCTCCTAAACGAAAAAAAAAAAGATTTTTAACAAGTATCTGACACAAACTGGATGAAGAGGAAGATAGACACAGAGCAACGCTTCTGATATGCTCTTTCATTCTGAGCACCGTTACTAAAAATGGACTGATGACAGCCTGATCTTTATATAAGCAAAAAGTGAAATAAAAATAAACTATGTGGACACGAGAAGTGGTCTAGGATAGACAATGGAGAAAAACTATACAAACACTGGGACATGCTTTAAAGTGCTGAAAAAATGGTGAGAAAGCTTTAGCTTTAGTCACATGATCTCCTCAGTTGTGAAATAATACAAGTTAAAGTCACCCTCACACTGGGATTTTTCTGTACCAAAGATGTATGTACTACAGCTGCATTGTGACTTCAGTTTTCCCAGATGGCCCCTTCTTGCCTGCTCAGTTCCTTCCTATTCACTCTTTACTTGCACTTTTCTGTGAGTGCTGACTTAAACTTGTCTGACTGATTGCCCTCAGATTGGACAGCTTCAGTGGCAGCACCCAGGCTGGCCGGCCGGCAGGCAGCACTCAGCAAGACATGGCAAGACAGAGCACGCAACCCTGGGACATTGTGGTCTTTTGTAAGGGACAGGAATGGGGACACAAAGCCACTGAAATGGCTGCCAGTAAATGTGAGGATTTACAAGGTTAAAGGAAGCTACAAAGGGCAAACAAAAACAACTACTACTTAAAAATATCCTAATTTCAAAACAGGGAGAGAAATATAAATAACAACAGAAAAGGCAGAAGATACTGCCTCCTCCACTTCTACACCATTCAAAGAGGCTTTATCTATATCAACAAAGGCAACAACTAGCCCAATTTAACAACTCCTCATTTACACAAGTCTCAACAGCTGATTTACAACACAGTACAGCAGAGACCCACCCAACCTACCAGGTGTCTTTTTTGACCGGCTATGCTGTGGTGAGATTTACAATCAGGCGGGGTTGTTCTTGAATAAAATGAGTTTATTCTAATTTAATCCTAGGAGACACTGAGCAGAAACACTTTCTAATCCACAACATCGACTTCAGAGAAGTTATCTGTGCATTCAACACAGATTCAGATATTCTCCCAGATTTCCCTTAAAGTAAAATAGCTAATGTCCATGTGAAACAGAAATCTAAGAAAATATCCAAGTTTTCTATCATCTACTTAGTCTATTTGACAGAGACAAATATGCATACATGAACCAGGGTAAAACATCATAGCCCCTACTACTTATGAGATGTTGTTTAAGAACTCGGTTCATTACCTTGACAGATGGGTTGCTTAATGACTTATTGTTGGGATGTTTCATGTGGAATATACAACAACAATTAAATCTGCCCTGAACTGCTTTTTGGGTGCATCAATATAACACTACTATGAGTCGGTGTACCCATCTATCATTATGGACTCCAGGGCAACGTGCCATTTTCTGGAGCATTACGAATTTGGTCAGAAAAAGGATGTTTTTTCCCCTTTTTTAAAAAGATAATTAGTTTTCTCTGCTTCCAGATGAGTGCCTCCGTCCATGACTGTTGCTGCCTTTGCTTCCTGCCTATAATTAAGGTGTATGTTGACAAATCAATACTGCCTCTCAAAATGAACTGACTCTAGGGAGGAGGCATGGGGGGATGCCAGGACTCAGCTGGCACGTATAAAAACACAAAAGGCAGAAAAATACCTTCTCACGTTAAAACAACTTGTCTTGAAGACTAAATGTTGTTCTGCTCAGTCGAAGGTAAGAGATATTTTTTTCTTTTTTAAGGGCAGGTTCGTGAATGAGTATCAAAATATATCAAGCAAGGAGGAAGTGGAGCAGGCCTGGTTTCTGGTGTAAGTGAGAGGAGATGAAGTGTATGAGATTTGTGTGTTTTTACCCTGAGGCTCCAATAAGATGTGTGCTGTATCCTTGGCCTAAATGGAGAATGTTACGTTTCGAATTTCTGTCTTTTGTGATAAAAGAAATTATTATATTTTCCATTACAATGTTCCTTCCATGGCATTAGATTCCTCCTTCAGAAAGACTCCAAATTCAGCATGGACATTCAATAAAATCATTGGGGGACAACTATAAAAGTGTCATAAAATCTCTGAAGAACAGTTAGCAAATATTCCTCCCCTCATCTTTTCAGCATCAAAAGTGACATCATCTGCCATCCATACAAGGTAAGATATAAAATGTCAATGTAAATTTGATGTGTTTACCTGCCAGACTCCTACGATAGCATTTGCTATGAGAATAAGTAGGATAACAAAAGGCTCCACGAAGGCTGTGACGGTTTCTTCTCCCTCTTCAAACCAAGCCAGTACCTGCACAAGAAACAGAGAAAAAGAAATTTACCACAATTAAATAAACATTATATTGGTTATTTCCTAAATATTCTATATTTAGGATTCTTGATTTTGGCAGTACTTTTTTCTTTTATGAAATTATGTTTATGCCCCACAGTAGAAAGGTAAATTCCTTCTGAAAAGCAACTTGGAGGTAAATCTGATTCTGAACTTAGGATTTCTTTTCCACACACCCAGCTAGGAGGTTAACTCGTGCCAGAATCCCACTTTGATTTTTAAATAGCTGCCACAATGACTTTAAGCATCTAACAAACGTTTAATAATTCATCATAAATATCAAGCCAGCTTCTGCCAGTGTTGCAGAAACTGGGCCAAGTGTGTTAGAAAGTCATGTCGGAAAGACAGAGAGTGTAGTAACCACTTTCTCCTCTTTTAGAATCTGTGCCAGGAGTGAAGTGTGTCGAACAAAATGCCAACGGCCCTGCATCCTCCACTCTAACCTATTTAAGCACGGCAAATTCAATTTTAAGTTTCTATCAAACTATGTAGCACCTTTCAGTTCATGGACAAGTCAATATAAAAGTCTGACTGATTTATTTGTGTGTAACTTTGCAGTCTGAAAGCTGTCACTCTGAAATAAATGTAAATGTGTTCGCATGTGCTTGTGTGATGGAGTGCGAGCTGCGTACTACAGCAGTGATTTATAAGCTTTGTAACCATAGCTGGCTGTCATCGCCATGCCACAGTGACGGATGACATTGTCCGCCAGTAGGCCAACAGCTGGTCCTCGTGGAAACAGAGCCAGAGGAAAGTTAAGCTAACAGTGTCACACACAACCACAACAGGGCTCACAAGCACCGCAGGTTAAGTCTGCTCATTTATGGAACTGTATTCATGATCACACGAATTCTGGACAGCAAAATATTGTTGAGAGGTTTAGTTGTTGTTGAGTGTAGTGGCATGTTAACACCAGTGAGTTAAATCGTCAGAAAGACATATGGACCTCTCAGGTGTGCTTTGCTTTCACTCTTTACCAGCTAAACATAAAGCTGCTCTTTCCAGCCGTGCACCACATAATCATCAAGTCACGTAGCTACCTCCAGACTGACAAGTCAGCGTTTCTTTTAACCTGCAGACTTCTTGCCTATTGACACATTAACATAATATCTCTGACGCAACAAACTCAAATAGGCTGCAGCGACTTGCGATTTGCTTCGTGAGTAACGACATCTAGGCACGGAAGTATAATAACTGAAGACAGAATCGTGAAAAACCAGAAATGGTGATCTGGGTTGTGTTAACAGACAGATTCTAGGCACCTCTCTTCTCCACTTTGAACTGTTTTCTTGCTAAGTTGTGATCTGCACTGAATCAATCAGAAGAGGACAATACACACTGTAGGATGAGATAGCTGTGATGAAATGATAAAAAAAACCTACTGAACTCATCAGTTGAATTGTGAAAAAACCTCACCATGTTTCACTTTTTTTTGCCCTCTAACACTGAATATTCAGTCTTGATTGAAACAACAGACCCTTGTATTCAGCGTAAATTGCCCTCTCGCTACTCTCACACTAAAACACCCCATTGTAACGCTAATGTTTCTTGAGTTAAGTGTTGACCACTTACGAGTGTCACAACCTGCTCACATACTTTTACTACAAATAATCTTGATAACATAGCAAAAGGATGTATGGCGCTTGGTTGTATGTGAGAGTGCAATTCAAATATTATTATAATTAATTGGTTTGCCTAAAGACAGCTCTATGTGGTTCACACTGGCTAAATGAACACTGAACAAACCACCAGTATGGCTAATTAAACAAAATGATTAATGGTTAATTGTATCACACTATAATCTATGCAAGTTAAAAATAAACAAAAACAGAGCTAAATTGGAGAAATCATGATTGCACAACTATGCCGATTTGTATGTAAGAAAGCAAAGACTAACAACAATCACACCCAAATTGCAGGCGCACTGTAAACATGTGCGTTATACTTACAAAGGATATGCAGGCAGCAAGCAAAAGGATCCTCACAAGCAGATCTTCAAACTGTTCGACCACAAGTTCCCAAAGGGATTTACCTGGCAACATAAATAAATATAAATTAATGACCAAGTTTCCCTTTAGCACAAAAATGAGGAATGATTGATTGACATTGTGACTTCTTTCATTTGCTCACACTGGTGCACTCACCCTCCTCAGCTGGTAATTCTGCAGATGGTCCCATTCAGACAAAAGAGAGATGGACAAGCAGTTAGCCAGATAATAACCAAGCTTTACAGTTTAAAACACAATCCTATAAGACAGCTATAAGCTTGAAAACAGGGTTCAGACATGAAGCAAATCCAAATATACGTCTACTAAAACATTTCTCACTTTGATATGCAATCTAAGCATAACAGGCCAGAGTATACACAGCACAAAGGAGAGGATGTGTTGTTTACAATGTGAGTCACAGACGTGATGCTCCTGTGTGTCTGTGATGCTGAATTTGATGCACTTTCAGAAAAGTAACGTTAATTAAAAATAAATCATCATGATAAAGGTTTTTTTTTACTCACATATTAATGTATTTTATGGGAAATAACGAATGTAATTAAAGTACGAACTCAATTTCTTCTCTGCTCTTATCAATGAAACACATAAAAACAACATCAATGCAAACATGTTCTTCATGTCCCTTTCTGAATTTGTTGGCAATCCAGCGCTCATCACAAACGCTATAAAAAGCCTACTATGTTATGAATCACTATGTGGGTTGTCAGGCCGTGATCTTTTGGACTGAACTTTATGACACTTGGCCACGCTGTACAGATTAAACTAGCACGTTTCATTTAATTAACCCTTGCTGTTTAAATACACAGGTAAGTATTATGACTCTAACACAAATCTTTGCATGTTTTGTGTAATGTATACTGTGACATCCTCCTACATCATGTGTATAAATCTACCTGTTACAGGAATATAATTTATCTCAGCATGTATTATAATTATGCATCACTATCACCATTGCTCTGCTGTCTTACTGTACATGATAGTTATAGTTCTTTATATAAGTACGTATACATATAAGTATTTCACAGTTTATCTTGTACACACAAAGATTGACTGAGTGAGTCACTGTATGATGCTGCAAAAAGTGATGTTAAGTTTGAGAAATTATCACAATACAGGTCTTTCTATTGATGTGTAAAAAAATTCTTTATGGAAAGTAAAAAAAAAATCTAAGAAACGCTGTAGAGATTTAACTTAAACATGTTTTATTCAACTATTTGCTTGTGTGTTTAAACACACACAAGCAAATATCAACACTCCATCTGTGCATAATGTGTGTAATGTATACTGTCACATCCACCTACATCATGTATATAGAGCTACCATTATAATAATTGTATTTATCTCATCAACATCACCATAATACTGCTGTCTTACTGTACGTTTCTGTTTTAATTATCATTTTTTCATACATATGCATACGATCTAGAAGTTTACCGTTTGTGTAGGGAACTAAGCAACACTGTGGAGTTTTATCATGTAAATTTCATACAAATATATGTATGTAGACTAAACTATACATGCTATACTGTTATATCCACTCATGTATATAAAGCTACCTATTACAGTAATCATATACATATAATGTGTTGTGACTATCACTGCTATAGTGTTGCTGTTATGATTATTCTTTTCATATATATGCATACTTGAATCTAGTAGTTTAGTTTGTGTAGGGTACTAAATGTGGAGTTTATCATGTAAATATCATACAAATATATGTATGTCGACTAAACTATACATGCTATATTGTCAAATACACATGTAAGACTATCATGTACATAAACTTATTACAGTAATCATAGACAAAATAGTAATCATATATATATATATATATATAAAATAGTAAACGCATATACAGTATATGTTGTTATTGTTGTCACCATCACTGTTGCGCTGCTGCTGTCATGATCATTTTTCACATACATGTAGTATAAATATACTTTTTTTTAAACAAGTGTATTTGTAGCTCTTTACATGTTTATAATAAACATGTGTTGTTTACCACGTGAGTCCCTGAATTTGATGAGCTCGCGAGTATTTCAACATGCAGCTCGTGACGTCAACGGCCGTTTTTTTTTCCTCGTCCGTTACAAACCGGGATCAAACCGGGAGACGGAGGAGACGCTCCTCTCCGGTGTTTTTAACGCAGTTTTTAGCTGGTAATGAAACGGGAGGCGGCTTACCGTTCGGCCCATACCGCTCCCGCTGCTTCTTGACCTGCTCCGAGCTCAGCCCGGTGCTCTCGTTCACGTTAAAAAAGCTGTAAACTTCTTCCACCGTCTTCGTGTGCGCGTTGTCCATGGCTGAACGGCTCCGACCTCAACCTGCCACACTCCTCCTCCTCTTCTTCTTCCTCCTCCTTTCTTTCCTCACAAAAAAATAATAAAATATTTAGAGGGGGGTTTGTTCGCGGCAGCACCGGGCAGCGCGGCGTGCAGGTGCCGAGGCGGTGAGCGGCTAACGGGGGAGCTAACAGGCTAACTCGCCGGTTGAGCTCCGCTGTATTTGTTCCCCCTCAAACAAACGACTCCTGTTTCTTTTACCTCCCCTCCTCTTCCTATTCTTCTTCTTTTTTTATTTATTAAATCTCAGAGTTTCAGCCGAGCCGAGCGGGTTTCTTTTCTAAGCATGTGGCTCGTCCTGCCTCAGCTCCGGTCGCGTTTGTCCGCTGCGGCTCTCGCGTCTGCCGAATGCGGCGTTCGGTGTCCGCATGTGGAATCAGCTCATTGGTTGGAGCCGCCGGATGTCCTGCTCTCTCCCCGCGATGACGGAGGCTGTGTGTGTGTGTGTGTGTGTGTGTGTGTGTGTGTGTGTGAGAGAGAGAGAGAGAGAGGGAGTGTGTGTGTGTGTGTGTGTGTGTGTGTGATGCAGTCTCCAAAAAGTGACATTCATTGAAAGCAAGGATCATAATAAAGGCTTTCCTACTCATTTATAATTATATATTCTAGCTAATACAGCTAGTTTTGATTAAAGAAGTTTCCAAAAGTGATGTTTATTTCAAATAAATGATCATCATACTCTCTTCTCTACTGATTTATGATAATATATGTTAAGGGAAATTACCAATATAATGGAATTAAGGTAAGTTAACTAAAAACTTGGACTCTAACTTCTTGAATTTCAGGCTAACAAGGATGATTTTCATGAAAGGAATCTCCAGAAAGTAACATTCATTGAAAGGAAGGATCATAATATAGATTTTCCTGCTCATTTATAATGATATATTTGAAGGGAAATAATGTTTTTAATGGAAATAATGGTAGAAAACATAAAGTAAGTTAGTAAGAACTGGGTTTGAATTTCTTGAATTTGTTCCATATCTGGCCAATAAAGCTCATTTTGATTAAAGAAGTCTCCAAAAGTGATGTTAATTGAAAGGAAGAATGATAATTAAGGCTCTCTACTCATTTATAATAATATATTTGAAGGGAAATAACGTTATAAATATAAAGTAAATTAGTAAAAACTCTTGAATTTGTTCACATATCTGGCCAATAAACCTGATTTTAAAGTGATGTTTATTTTAATGAAATATTCATCATACAGAGCATTTCTACTGATATATGATGACATGTTTTAAGGAAAATAAGGAATGTAGTGGAACAAAGGTAAGTAAGAAAAACATTTGGACTCAAACTTCCTGAATTTGCTCACATATCTGGCCAATAAAGCTGATTTTCAGTACAGGAATCTTCAAAAAGTGATGCTATTTGAAAGGAAGGATTATAATAAAGGCTTAAAAAACTCTTGAATTTGCTGGCCAATAAAGCTAATTCTGATTAAAGAAGTCTCCAGAAGTGATGTTTATTTCAAATAAATGATCATCATACATAGTTTTCTACTGATTTACAATCAAACATTTAAAGAAAAATATACTATTTGATAGAAAAAGCTGTATGTTATCTTTATTTCTGTGTTTGTATACTGAGGGCAACAAAAACTGGAGTCATATTCCTTGTATGTGTGCACAAATCTGGCCAATGAAGCTGATCCTGATTCAGATTCAATACAAGCAGAGAGATATGAGATGAGATAAAATAAACCTTTATTGATCCCGAGAGAGGAGGGATTCGGTTGTTGCAGAGGCACAGAGAGAGAGAGAAATAAGCATATAATAAGTACATCCACAGGTAAAAGAATAAACAGCAAAGTTTTATAAAGAAAATGAATAAAAACAATCCAAAATAGAAACTATACACCAGCATTCGGAGAAAAATATGACAAGGTAAAGTGACTCATAGCGGCAGAGTGAACATGTTTATGTAAACCACAAACACCAGACAGATATGAACATAGTTTGTCTGTATTACTACAGAGATATACCAGAAATATAGCATAGAATATAAAGCAAATCAGTGTAATGTAAACAGATATAGTATAATATTATGATATAGAATAAAATATTAAATATACAGTAGTAGTAGTATAACATATAAAATGAAGAACTGAGATTCCTCTTTTGCCTCTTTGTCTTTTTTATGCACATATAATGCATTTACATTCTCAGCAACAGACTAAAGAATAATCTTAGACTATTATTTCCCCAAATTTCATTACTGATGATGTTGATGATGTGATAGATGAAAACCCACAGGTCTGTTTCATTTTGCTCCAAAATGTCTTCACATAAGCGACTCCGCTGCCCCAATTAATAACTTCTACACTGTTCGCCGCTGTGAAACACTCCTCAATCTCCTGTTCTATTCTGAGTGAGTGTGGCAGATGAATGAGGGCACACATTTGGATTTAGCACAGTAGCGCTGTGGATATCAGCTGTATTATCTTGTATCTGTCAGTGTTATTGGAGTCGTCTGAGAAGAATCCCACTCTGTCTGACTGACAGAGCAGCAGTGTCAGTGACATCCTTATCATTTACTCAGTGGCATTTTATCAAGCTAACAGTTGTCACTGAATTGAAGCTGTTGTTAAAGTTGGGCATGGCATGTCTAACCTTTTCTTTAAAGTCTACATATACACCGAAAGCAGCCAGAAATATTTTATCCTAAAAGCGCAGCTATTCTCTATTTGCTATAATATCAGTATCATCTAAGCTGAAATCAAAATCCCAGAGACGAGACGATGAGATAACTCCTGTGTGAGGTGGTTTCTGTCTTTCACAGCCTACAGTATCTGCCGTCTATCAGAGGCAGACAAGTTATTTTCAGACACTGTGATTAATGTGCGCTGCCACAATCAGACTCCTGCTCAGTGACAAGGAAAAGACTAAATCTGTGCAGCTTTTCTGACATGCGAGAGATGGCCTGCTAAGAAAAATGGAGTAAAATAAAATCTTCATCTGCAGCTATTCAGACACGCAACAGCTCGAGATAATAATGAAAAAAAGTGCAGTGAATGAGAGCAAGGTTGTAATTGATTGTTCAGCAAACATTACTTTAACTGAGCTGAACTATATTTCAGTGTGACTCTATGAATGGTAATGCAAATAAACCATTGTTTTCTAAAATATAAATACTTTTGTCTTAAAGGAGACAGTTGGACAGTTCCCAGTTGTTTTTATGTGAGGACAGTTATATTGGTATGTGTCATTAACAAGAAACCTGCTAAATGTTGAAATACATGATCCTCTTATAACATCATATTCAACACATAACACATAAGAATGCATCATCTTAAATAAAATGCAATAAATGCATATTTTGCTTCTTAAGACATCAATATATTCTGGGAAGCACATAATAGAAATGATCCAAAGCAGCAGTATATGTTTTACACTGTGATATAAGTAAAAAATGAGAGGTTTTGATGTGCAGAATATATTTAAGTTACTGTGAGAAACTTCAGCAGAAACAGAGGCAGCCGGGTCAGGGTCACTTCTGTTTTCACTGCAGCGTGATGAGCTTTCAAAATTAAATTCCTGTGTCTCAAACAGCAGAAGGATGAAAGTTATCACCAGGCAGACTCTAAAGCCGACTGTATTAGGATTCAGAGATGCAAAATATGCTTAACGTTAAAGGATAAACTAATCATGTGGTGTTTTCAGTGTGAGCAGTTGGCTGAGTTAGTTGTTGCTGGAGTAAAAAGCCAACTAAAACAGTGATAATGTCTCCTTTTCACTTCAATTCATGTGCATTTTATTATTCGCTGATCAACCAATTCCCTTTTAACATTTCACAAATATTTGATGTGTGTTTTGCTCAGCAGCTTATGTAACTCAGCCAGCAGGGCAACAGCTTTCACAGCTGTGGATGTCTTTGCTGACAATGTGGATGATTTAAAATAATTTTTTGTTGTTGTCGTGTGTGGGGGCAGTACAGAGTCAGCCAGTTCCAGCCGACCCCTGATCAAGCCTCTGCCGTGGCTGTTTCCTTGTGAGGAAAGCTCACACTACAGCATGTGGGAGTTACAGGTGAGGCTGAGCTTTGTAGGGAGGTTTAAGTCTGTTTGGACAGCTTGTTCGGTGAGGCCAGGTCTCTCTCTCTTTTTCTCTTAGCAGACAGGAGAATCCCTCTTTGCAGTCAGATGTGGCGCTGCTCATTTCTTTCTATCAGATCAGACATCTTCCGCACAGCGAGGATAAAAGCAGAACTGGGTTTGTTTATGTCTGACTGCAAGGGACGAACCTTTTTGCTGCTTTCTGCAAAAGACACTATTAACATGTCAAACACAGTCCTCTCAGTCACCGACAAAAGGCATGGTTATTAACTGGAAAAAAAAATATTGTTTTATCCATCAAGTTAAGAGACTCTTTTGTTGTTTGAAAAGAATAAAGACATTCTCTCCTCTCAGGAATTTAACTCTCACCCATGCTCCTCTTTGCTACCGTCACTGAGGAGACTACGAAAAACAATGACACGATACTTGAACTAAAAATACTTCTGCTCTGAGCCGTTTCACCCAAACCTTGTCAGCCTCATTACCAGTGATGAAGAATCACTGTTTCACGTTTGGAATCACCCGTGTCCGGTAACATCAGCGTTCATGTTGGATAAATGAGCACATGCCTCGTGCGATATGGGATTGTGGAAACCCGGGTTCTTTTTCCCATAGCATGTCTATGTTTGGCATTGGGGATTCGGCAGAAAACTAGTTGTATCACCTTATAAGGTGCTATGAAAAAGTGCAAGTGGCCATCCCAGGATGAGACTTTTAAAGGTTAGGCCTCTTGGCAACCAGTGTGCCTCTTTGTTGTGGTGTGTGTCCTTGAGAGAGACATAAACACCTCTCTGCTCTGGAAGTGCTGAGCTTCGTCGCCGCTATAATTTGACTAAAGCGTTTACCCACATGCATTACAGCCACATGAGTCATGGCGCATTTTGATGAGTGGCTACTTTAAATTCATATAGTAAGATTTCTTTATAAGGGCCATAAAAAGATGGACAGAGACTTCTGCTCTGCATCATGTCTTTAGTTTATATAAAAAAAAACATGTTTATCATTATGGCTGCTTGCTTATAACTGTACAAAGAGTTCAGGTGAAGTCTGGAGCATGGTGGGTCTTTGTAAACATCTGGACACCTCTGCTGATTGCACGATAAGCTGCCGTCTTCCCTTTATGGAAATTATAAAGAGCAGTAAAATGTTTTGACTGTTCTCTGATCATTTTTGAGGGCAATGCAAGAAAAAAAATCCTAATATGTCAACAATTTTCTTGAATATAACATCATGAGATTTATTCTGAAACTCAGACATAATTGCATAACACAACTTGGTGCCATTTACATTTTGAAACATACAGTATATACGATGAGTGAGTGGATGCCTTTATTTGTTTGACTTTGCTGCTCTCAAGTGGACAGAAATGTTACTGGATGTTGATTTCATTCTCCAGATTCTCTGTAAAGCGTATGTGGCTGAAGGTCATTCATGTTGTTTCTCCACCAAATGCAAACACATTGAACCATTATTATCAGATACTAAACTGATTTAATTTAATTTATGCTCTCTAAGAGTTGGCTGAGATCCTGCAAATGTGTTGGAAGGTGAAACATCATAATAGGAGACCTGAAATTAAAACCTTTCAGTATCTTATATATAAAGGTAAATATACACTTTTCTCAAAAAGACATTATTTATGGACAACAGGACGGATGATTTTCTGGTAAATTTTATTCTTATTCTTGAAAAGTTTTATAGACAGTAATCCAAGTATATGAAAGTTAAAACTATTTGTGTGTGTTAATAATAACATAATGAGTTTCCTTCTAATAAAAGCCCTTATTTTACTTTTTGTTATTTTTCCTCTTTGATCCTATTAACCTAAAGCAACTTTTAATTGGCAGGATGTTTGTACATGAACATTTTGTCAATAAAAAAATATTTAAAAAAAATAAAAAGACACGTCAAATCTCGCGAGATCTACGTCAGAGGTCAAAGTTGACAGTGGCCATGTGTTCGTGTTGCTGCTTCTGCTGCAAGGACCGAGAGGTTAGCACTTCCTCAATGAACATTTATGAACCCAGTCAGTAAAAATCAGCTTTAATGTGCGTTTGATTTACTTTTTAAGAGGTTGTTTCTTTTCATCGGCAGATTCCTGAAAGTTAGTTTAAGCTGAATAACTTCCGGTCAGAGGCAGTTTGCTTCCCTGCAGCTGAGTGAGCTGCTCAGGATGGTTTGACGGGACATGTTGAGCATCAGACCGCTGCTCGGTGCCTTTGTGAGCCGCAGACTGAAGCAGGAGACACACGGTGAGTTTCTCATGTTCACAGCTGAGCTTCAAAATGAGCTTTATTGATCAGATATGTGAACACAATGCAGTTTTAAATCTGCCCTCCAAGGTGAAACATAAACATTGAACTACTATGTGCAGGTATGATATATTCTAAGTGTTTATATGAACTAAAATACATATACATATAAAATATATCAACAGTAACATGTAGACAGAAAGACAACAGTGCAAGGGTGCAGACTGTAAAGGAAGCTAAATAAATATGGGGCTACAACAGAGCTTTATATACAAAAGTCTGGTGGATATAAGAGTATATACAGTATTTACAGCTGATGCACAGATATTTAGTTTGAGTGATGACATGTGGGGGGAAAACAAGTCATTCTTTAAATAATAATGTAAATGCATAAAGTAAAACTCTTGAGTGCACGGTAACACACAGACAGTAAGAGTAGGAGTGCAGAGTAAAAAAGTATTTTGTGTTTTCTCTGCAGGTGGCCTTTGTAATTTCTTTTGCACGATGAGTGAAGGATCCAGAGACGAGCAGACGGCCAAGCTGCTGAAAAGAGCCAACGAGGAAAATGAAGACTCTGCTGCAGAGAGGGAGCAGGCTGCGAAAAGAATAAAGGCAGCGGGGGAGCATGGCGAAGATGAAAAGAAGTACCCCAAGAAGAAAGTGGTCCTCCTCATGGCCTACTCGGGAAAGGGATACTATGGCATGCAGGTAAGTCCTGCATATGATGCTGAAGTTGGCTTCTGATTATGCAGTGTTGGGTGGGGGAAGTAATGATGTCTTTACTTTTTTCCATTTGCATGTTTCACAAATATGAAAGAGTCTCTGGCTTCTTTGGGATGATCCAGTCTTTAGTAAAGTGTTTTTTTTATCTGGACTTGTTTCAGTGTGGTCTAGATGTGAAATTGAATTTAAATGTTTAATGTAGTTTATGTAACTTTATGTAGCTTAACAGTTTAACAAATTATTCACTCAGCACTGTTAGTTTAACTCCTTAACCTGCACATCTGAAGGTAACAGCTGGCTTTTCTGTCTGTTTTAAGTGCTTTATTTCCTCTCGTATTGCTAAATCTAAATGTTTATTTGTGTTTCAGAGAAATCCTGGAACCTCTCAGTTCAGGACCATCGAGGACGATCTCGTCACTGCACTTATCAAATCTGGTGTCATTCCTGAAAACCATGGCGATGACATGAAGAAGATGTCCTTCCAAAGATGTGCCCGAACAGACAAGGTGTGTGTTTGAGCAGCACGAGGCCAGCAAGGCCGTTTTGAAGAAGAATCAAGTGTCTGCTGCTGTAATATGTCACTTTAAAGTGTAATGTAATGGGTGATGTTATCATATTTAGAGTATCCTGTTTATGTTTCATACATATAAACACCATATCCTGTGGCACTGAAAGCTTATTATGTTTCTTAATATTCTCTATCTGAGCAATCAAGACACAACTACCCACAAATAATTGTAATCCTGGATAGTGTTAGTTTCTAAACAGGGCAACAAACAACCAGGTTTATACTGGTCCATGTAAACATCACATTAAACCCAGGATAAGTCTTAAAATGAAGACGCTGAGCACCTGTCAACACATTCATTATAACACGTCATTATAACAAACTGTTGGTGTGTGAATGTGTTTAGGGTGTGTCTGCAGCTGGCCAAGTGGTTTCGCTAAAGCTGTGGTTGATTGAAGACATCGTTGAAAAAATCAACAAGCATCTGCCGCCACAGATAAGAGTGCTCGGTGAGTCGCTGCCTTCTGATGGGTTTTAGTAATGGCTGAATTACATTTTGAATAACCAAGATGATGAAGTGCCAAGATTAATCAGTCTCTCATTATTATTATTATTTTTTCAAGATTCCTTTATTCGTCCCACAGTGGGGAAATTTACGGCAAAGGTTTAATCGTTTTATTGAGCTGAGAAGATGTGTTTTAATTTTTTTCCCCCACTTTTCTTACAGGTTGGAAACGAGTAACCCAGGGTTTCAATTCCAAAAACAACTGTGACGCTCGCACATACTCCTACATGCTTCCAACAGTGGCCTTTTCCCCCAAAGACTATGATACTGGGAACATAGCGGCCTTTCGCCTCCAGCCAGAGACGCTGGAGAGGGCGAACCGCCTGTTTTCTCGCTATAAAGGCACCCATAACTTCCACAACTTCACCTCTCAGAAGGCTGCAAACGACCCCAGTGCCCGGCGCTACATCACGGAAATGTCCTGCGGGAAGCCGTTCATGTGCAGCGACACGGAGTTCGCCGTGATCACGGTGCGAGGCCAGAGCTTCATGCTGCACCAGATCCGAAAGATGATCGGTCTGGTGATCGCGGTGATGAAGGGCTACGCGGCGGAGGACGTGATGGACCGCAGCTGGGGACTGGAGAAGGTGGACGTGCCCAAAGCTCCGGGGCTGGGACTGGTCCTGGAGCGGGTCCACTTCGACCGCTACAACAAGCGGTTTGGCGGGGACGGCCTGCACGAGCGGCTGGAGTGGGAACGCGAGGAGGAGGCCATCAAGGCCTTCAAGGAGGCCCACATCTACCCCACCATCGTCGAGACGGAGCGTCAGGAGGGCTCCATGGTCAGCTGGATGGCCACGCTTCCCATCCATGACTTTGAAGCCTCGGCCGGCGACACGCGAGACAACAAGGATCAGAAACAGGTAGCTGAGCGTCACAATAGAGCTTTAGTTTAAAACCTTGATGTTATAAATCCAGTCTGTGACATTTTCTCATTCACTGTTTCTCCTCAGGAAATTGCAGATGCAGGAAATAACTCCGATTAGGTCACCCTGCTAGAAAGAGGAGACATTTTCTCGCCAAAGCGTTCTCGCTCTTTTGTTGGGAATAAGCTTTCTTTTTAGGTTTGCAAGAATATCTTCCAAGATTGACTCTTTTTTTGTGAAATTTAATTATGCTTCTCTTATACAAACATTATTAAACAAACACCACAATAATAAAAGTCTGTTTTTCTTGTTGTACTTGATTGTTAATTTCACCCTGAAACAAAGGCAGATGCTAACTGTGTATAATAGATGGATGAATAGACAGTTATTAAAGGACATGCATTAAAAACAGACATAAATTAAAGGGTATCAAACTCATAATGAATCATAAATTACATTAAATAGCAATATTTTTTTTGAATCTCAGTCTTGTTTTGCAGCCCCTCAAATGAAGCAACATCTACTTGAGATCCTTCATCGTCATCAACATTAAAGAATCAGCTAAAAGTTAATGTCACTGTAGCGCCCCCTGTTCTTTCAAATGACTTTAGAAGACAATGCTGGTGAGTTTTATACATATGGAGGATATAAAGAGATAAACTGGCTCTATGATTCAGGCCCCAGGATGAGGTTCATTAAGTTATTATGCTGTTGACCCAGTCAGAGAGATGGAAATGTGGGCTGGCTCATGTCGCTGCGTCCCTGATGCAAGAGAGGACAAACTCTTTGGATCACAGAGATTGATGCTAAAATGTTAAAAAGATTTGAAGTCTTGTTGAGTTTTACAGATATGGATATAAAAAAAATGAAGTGGCTTCATGATACAGGTCATTAACTCTGGCTGGATTGCACTGTTGACCCAGTCAGAGTGACTTCTAATGTGGCCTTTAAGTAAAAGTTTCTACTACACTGTATGAAACCATAATTAAATATATAGCCATCCATCCATCATCTATACGGTTTGTCCTTGGAGGGTCAATGAGGTGCTGAAGCTGATCCCAGCTGGCTGATTCAATCACAAGATATAGCTGCAGGCGGTGATGAACAGGGGGTCCAAGTGAGCATCTGATGAGACCACAGTGGGTGCTTGAAGACAGCACATGCATTAAATTTCCACGTTATTAACAAGGAGGACCATGGCACCTGGAGATTCAAACCCACAACCTTTGTATCTAAAAGGAGGTGAATTACTTAGTGGGTCAAAAGACATACAGTTTTTTTAAACACCTTATATATCACATGTAGTGTAAAACGTTTTTTTTTTAGTTCATTTTCTCCTTATACACTTTAAATGTGTAACTCCTTTGGTTCTTGTTTTTAATTCTGATGTTGTAACTGAGCGACCTCTGATACAAGAATTTCCTCTGAGGATAACTTCCATCTCATTTTATTCCACCACTGGTCTTAAACTTGAAGTTTTAGGTGTTTAAAAGATGGTAATACGGTTAAAATAGAACATTAACACACAATGGTGTGATTAATATTTCAAAACCTGGTAATTATCCTGTTTAAAGAGCTTGATTTCCGTCACTGTTTTTGACAGGATTGTGGCGCTGTCAGTGTGTGGGAGCTGGGTAAATCTCACAGATACAGGAAAACAAGGGGAAGCCATAAAAAAAAAAAAAACAAGACATTGGGAGCTCCAGCCAGCTCAGGATGAGGACAATGTGTAGGAAGAGACACCCACTCCGGGTGGCCTCTCTACCTCCACTACCAGACTATATTTAGTGATGTAAAACTCACACAAATAAAGAGAAGAATCAAAAACTGAGCTGATTCATGAGCAGAAGCTTCCATCATGGTCGCCTCGACTGTCTGCTCTCCTCTTTCACACGTACTGAGAAGCTTCAGTTACAGAAAGTAGTCCCTCTTCATTAACATGGGGCGTTAAATTCAGTGACGTTTACAGACTTTATAGACATGACAGACACCTTCAGGCATAAGGCTGTGTGTTACAGTGTCCCTCATCTCTAACAGGTAAAAACTTCATTGCCAACATTTCTGTCCTCTAAGTTTTCCCCTGACTGCTCTCAAAAGCAGACTTTCTCACCACATAGTAAAAAGCAAGACCTTTGTTGGAACTGACTGATTAATTCCCTGATTATTTATCAAAATTAATGCCACAGAGAATATCCAGGATGTTTGTAATCAACAAATGTATACAACATATATTTGTTGATATATTGTACATATGAACTGTGCAGACAGAAATGGCAAATTAAATCTATTCAGAAGTGTGTGCATGCTTGCATTACATCATGGCATCCCTGCATAGTCAGTTCGGGCCCCATTTTGGCCCCCAAATAAAAAAAGCCTGGACAAGCCTCTGCGTATATAGTTTATGTTGATGTTTATTTTCATCTTATCGAGCTGTTGTTTTAAACTGTGTATGTCTATCTCTCTGTGTGTAGTGAGAGAGTCTAATTCTTTGTATGTGTTCACACAGCTGATCAATAAACCTGATTCTGATTCAATCAATAACATGAACTTAATCTAGGCTGCAACTCCGTATTCAGACACTAGGGGGCGCTAAATCACCAGAAAGTCGCTGCAGGACAAAGACTGAAGTGTTTTTAAATGTAAATTAAACAGTTAAAAAAAGAGCACTAGATATTTATTAAATCACACAGTGCAGTTTTGCATTTGCCACACATCACCCTCACTTCCTCCAGGTTGAGCCGCGGGACCCCGGGTGATCCGCTGGATTGGTCCGCCTCACAGTGGACCGTCTTCGGCCACAGAGCAGCACTGTCCCCGCCCCCTCCTCCGCCTCCTCCCGTCCCTCCAGCAGCAGCTAGCTTAGCCGCCTCGGTGCTCACTCGCACCGCAGCAAGAGAAGCACAAGGAGCCTCACGTTTCCGTCTCGCAGGCACCAAAATAACACTTTCAAGGTAAGGTTTGTTTTTTATTATTTTTTTACACACACACAGCCTTTTTTTTGTTTGTTGTCGGCTCCTCTCTCGCATCCTCACAGCACATCTGTATGTTTGACAGATGCTGCTAATGCTAGCTCAGCTGTTTGAGACGACGACCAGTGTCTCTGTTTAATCACAAAATCAGCCTTTTTAGTAAACAACAAACACATAAAATCAATGTTATCACCCTCTGTTATAAGTCAGACTACACCATTGTTGTGTCAGCTGCACAAAACAGCCACGTTTTAACCAAAAATTGCCTTTAAACTGCAGACTGATGCTGCTGTAATTTGATTTAAGTGTCATTTAAAGCTGCTTAAGGACCCATAAAGTTGCATTAATATGTTAAATATTTGCCTGAAGCTTCCTCTTTTTATGCATTTGTGTTAGTAAATTCAGAAGTGAGCATGAGCTGCAAATGAATGCACTTCAATCATGCATAATAATGATATTTAAATGATTTATCACATGATGATAACTTCAACTTTAAATGCACTATCTTCCTTGTTTTGCAGGCAATCAGATAAATTGTAAGTCCCAGTTTTTGCATTGGGAGAATGAGAGAGAAAACACTGTATATTTGCACATTTATCCATATCTACCTTGGATATTTTGACATTTCAATGCTTTAGTATAAGTGTCACAGTGTAAATATGCAGGGAGAAATATCAAATAAGAGGTGAGAGGAGATTGATCGAGGTCATAATAAATGAAATGTTCTAATCAAGTCAAACGTGACAGTTTTATCTTCTGCAATGTGAGTTTTTCTGTATTATATCACTGTGAATGTGACGTCTTGATGTTTTATATTCTTATTCATATTTAATAATCTATCCAAAAACATCAATTTGGATTATTATGTTTTGATATTCTCATTTTCAGATTATTAATTGAGAAAATAATCTTTTATTTCAGCCTGCCGTGTCTTTTTAACAGAGTTTCATGATGGAAACACAAAAACAAATTTTTTTGGAGTCGAAAATCTCAGCCTGCAATTAAATATTTCATTTCCCCAGCAACATCCAGCCGCGATTGTGTGATAGCGCTGCGGTTAAGTTGGCCGAGGATGCTCATCCCTCCATTTACAGGAGCTTATCCCTTTCACGGCTCCGCGGATCGCTGTCGGGGGCTGCCCTGTTGATCTTTTAATGAAGCCGGGGATCCTCCTCTGCACCAGATGGCCTGGCGTTGTACTTGTACGTCTGTGTGACCGCGTCTGTGTTGTTATTAATGCTGGACATGGCTCGGACCCCCTGCAGGCTCTGATAAGTCTCCCTCCCTCCCTCCCATCCCGGCCGGATAGGGAAGATCAGGTGACTTTTGTTGTGATAAGTACGGCATCTGGAGCCGGGGCGGCATCTGTTGGTGTTTCACGAGGCTCAAGCCCGGGCCGCTTGTTCTTCGTCTTTCCGCCGTGATCACCAGGGATCAGGGAAGTCCGGGGCTTTATTCCGCGATTCAGTTACATCCATAATATGCAAGGTCTTTGTCTAAGAGCAGGAAAGACATCGGGGGCTCTGCTCTTTCAGCCCACCAAGGTCAAAAGCTTCAGTTTTTTTTTATCTTTAGTTCTGGTGTGCAACTTAGCGTAGTTAGCCAGGAGGGATTTGATATTTATGTTTTGCTAAAAGCTCTGATGTAGTTTGAGCTCGTCCCTGCTTATATGTCAGGTGACATGACACAAAATAAACATGACTCGGTCATGTCAAAGTGGCTTCATCATCTCAAAGTTAAAGAACCGAAATGAGCGAAAGGCTGAAAAGTTGTTGCGGTGACAGAAGCCGACTCATCTGGCGTTTTGTTGATCTCTCATCTCGACAGAAATTATGTTCAGGGCTGATTTCTAAACCCTGCAGGGCAGAGAACGAGATCTTCAGCGACATCGTGCATCCTGCTATAAGTGATAATGTCATTTAAAGGCTTTCTAACCGTTCATAAATGTGGAAACACACAAAAAAACCTCTTCATGCAAAGGGAAGGAGGCCTTGACGCTGCCTTTATTATCATCTGAGATCAAAGTAGGTCAGGCTTGATAAGTTCCTCTCTTCTCTGGATATTAAAAGTCTACTGTAGCTGGTGTGTGGCGAGGTTCGTCCAGGGTCGTGTCTCTATAATTTTACTGTACTCCATCGAGGCTGAGCACGCTTTGGTAGCAGTAAAGCTGCGTGTTAAAAGTCAGACAGGATTTCAAGAGCGTCTTTGTTCGGCTCAATGAAAGCAGGATCATTTTACTTTGTTACGAGAGGGTCTGCTTTCAAGAGCAGTCGGGAGAAAACTTAGAGGTCAGAAATATTGGAGAGACTTTGAGGGGGAGGATAGCTGTCAGAGATGAATGACACTGTTAACACACAGCCTTCATGTTTGTTGTGTTTTTTGTAGATTAATGTAGAGCAGAGTTGATGTTGATCTTTTAAATTTGAGTTTCAGAGTGGAAAAATGAACTTCTTCTAATGTGTTCGTGTCATTTTATACCATCCTTGTAGAAGTTCGTGCCTCACTTGAGCCCCCCGGTCTGTAAAGTCTGTAAACGTCACTGAATTTAACACCCCATGTTAATGAAGAGGGACTACTTTCTGTAACTGAAGCTTCTCAGTACGTGTGAAAGAGGAGAGCAGACAGTCGAGGCGACCATGATGGAAGCTTCTGCTCATGAATCAGCTCAGTTTTTGATTCTTCTCTTTATTTGTGTGAGGTTTACATCACTAAATATAGTCTGGCAGTGGAGGTAGAGAGGCCACCCGGAGTGGGTGTCTCTTCCTACACATGGTCCTCATCCTGAGCTGGCTGGAGCTCCCAATGTCTTGTTTTTGTTTTTTTTTTCTTATGGCTTCCCCTTGTTTTCCTGTATCTGTGAGATTTACTCAGCTCCCACACACTGACAGCGCCACAATCCTGTCAAAACCCGTGACGGAAATCAAGGACCTCTCTCCGTCTCCTCTCTCGGCTCCTTCCCTGTTCTGCCCATCCGTCTCCTTGATAACGAGCAGATAATAGCCTGAGTGGACTTAGAGATGGAAATGGCCCTCTTCAAATTATGCAAAAAAGCTTTCGGTTATGTGCCGTACAGATGATAATTAACCGTGTCGTGTAACTGTAAGCGGACCGAACACCCCCCCCCCACTGCTTTCATAGACACGTCAAATCTGTCCACTTAGAGCTGAAGTTTGTGATACGAGACGCGTTTGCATGCATTAATTAGCACCTTGCGCGACGTGTGGAAAAACTCCAGGCTCTGGCGATGTTTCATATGGATGGAGCTGAATCTTCTTATGTTTTCAGAGCCAGCGAACAGCTTCCCTGATTGTTTTTTTTGTTTGTTTTTTTTTTACCCCCCTTCTCTTTACAACCTTTCATTACACCCACAACTTGCTTCATGCTGGCCAGTCAAACGCTGACGGCTCCAGCTGCGTGCGAAGGTAATTGAACGTTACTCGCACGAATAAATTTTGTCATACTTTATCACAGGAGTTATGTCAGCCTCAAATTATTCTTGGACAAAAAGATGCAATTACTGGTTTTTTGTGTGTTTCTCAAACTTAAATTGCTTTTAGAAAGTTTAGTTTATAATTAAAGTAGACCAGGTTGTTGTTTATGCATATTTCTTCTCCCTGCATGCACAATATACACAGTTTATTTTGGCGTCCTGCAGTGAAGTCCAATTATGGTTGCAAGGCGAGGATGCCGGTGCTGCCTAAATAAGGTCTTAACCCCGTAACCGTCATCGTGGTGCATGAGCCGACTGCGACAAAAATCCATATTCATCCAGCGCTGTCACTTCACAGCTCCGTCAAGACAGTCAAGATAATTGCTACGTGTCAGAAGTTCATATGCATTTGCTTGTTATATGTTTCTTCATTTCACGAGAGCGGTGCTATTTTTATTAAGGCCATTTAAGGAGAGCACTGAATGTACACGAGACAGGCAGTCAGAAATAAAAACCACCACATGTTGCCTCTGAGGCCATTTGACAAGAATCCACCGCGCACCAGGTAAAAAATGACCAATCAGAGCCGAGTATCTGATGCTGCATCGTGCATGAGGTAACTTGGAGAGGAAGTAATGGCAGATGAATAACAAGAATCTGCCAGAAAGCAACAGTTTACGTGTAAGATAAAGTGAAAGTAAACAGAAGAAGAGGAATGAAGAAAAGTGAGTTAAAAAGAAAGAAGTGGGTTAAGTGACGCCAAGGGGAGGTGAGATTTTGCACTGTAGAGACAGGAAGGAGCTGTACTGTATACTTTTAAATTTCAAAATAAGAGCATTTTCAGTCTGTAAGTTTAGAGTCTTGTAATCTCAATAAGTTTTCTCGTACATCTAAACATTTCTCACATCTTTAAACCAGAAGTAGATGTTTGAAAAGGCAGCAAGTGTTTCATTCGCATGTGTTTTCTTATTTTGCAATTTCCTCTTTTGCCATAGGCACTGATTTCTTTCCCGCCCCCCTCAACCCTCCTCCCCGAGGTTCCCCTCTGATGGAGCAGTGGTTGTCGGTCTTTGTGAAGAGGCACCATGTTTCCTTGTCACGTAACCCCCTGGCCCTCTGCTGAGCCGCCGACCCCCTGCGGCAGTCATGCACCCCCAGCGCAGCCCTCGCAGCCTCTGCCCGACCTGCTGTGCAGCTGCCCCGCTCCGCCTTTGAACACCCACTCCGAGACGCCCTCCCCTGACCCCATGGAGTCCCTCATCGTGGTCACGGAGTACGAACCCAGCAGACCACCCGGAGAGGCCGGGGAGGAGGAGGAGGTAAGATGAAACACGCCCTGGAAACGCTATACGTACCAGAGACGAGCCTGATTGGACTCTTGGTGACCACCTGGTGATTCATGCTCCTATTTTAATATTTTTCCAGAGCCGACATCAATACTTACAACTATGCATAATAGTATATAGTACATAGTTCATGTATATAATACATGTGCTGTAAATACAAAAGTACATCTAAATTTAGAGATCGTGAGTGGATTGAACATTTTTCACATCTTACACAGGCTCAACAAATTAAAAGTTTATAAAAGATATTTTTTCCCATCTGTTATAATAGATTGTGTTTTATTGCACAGATGTTGTATCTGTCTTGTTAATACAAAAACAATAGAGGCAATAATTGTATTAAATTTTATATAATGCTTTGACTTCAAATGCATAATATCATTAAGAAAATAGACAAAATTGCAACCTTACATGTGTGAAAATGTGAAGAAAATGAATATGATTTAAATATATCCCATCTCAGGTGGAAGAAATGGACAGTTCGGAGACACCTGAGCCGGCTTCCTCTGTGGCGGCACCTTTCCGGACTCCTTCCTGCGACCTGCTGTCCCACACAGTCGGCCGGTCAGAGGCCCTGATGCCCGAGAGCCAAGAGCAGAGGGGCAGGTTAAACCTGTCGGACAGGAAGCTGTCTCTTCAGGAGCGCTCGCAGACGGCGGCTTCGCCCTGCAGCTCCCCGGGACTCAACGGCCGCTATATTTACCCGTCGTTACCTTACTCCCCCATCACGTCACCCCACTCCTCGCCACGTTTACCCCGCCGGCCCACCGTGGAGTCCCACAGTGTTTCCATCACAGACCTCCAGGTAAAGTTGATAATGCTGCTTAAAATACACACAAAATAAAACTTTGCCACAGTGATGCCAGAATGAATATTTAGCCTCTGTCGAACCAGGCCAGTTTAATTTGTCTGCAATTGATCAGACGATCAAGAAATCCCAGGAAATGAGCCAACGCGGGGTTATTGCGAGTGCAGTATTAATTGTGATTATATAATTGATAGTCTCTGCACCATCTGACCTGTGTATTCCCCTTAAGGGTCACACACGTTGCATGGAGCGTTTCACATGAATGAACAGACTAACTAATGTTCTCTCCAGCATCTGTCACTTTTCAACATATCGGTATCGTGCTTGTGTGAAAGTAAGCAAAACTACATGTGCGTTTGTCTTGAAAGCAGCAGCACACTGGTAAAGACTGAGCTTTGTGGACACACAGGTAAGGTTTTACAGTGTCAGTACATGTAGATAATAGCTGTGATCCTCTTCACATATAGATACAGAAACCTGTAAATGTCACGTACTGTAGGTAGAAGATGTCGTAGGGCAACAAGCTGCAGAAGTTTTCTTTTATGTTTTATAGATGTGAAAAAAAATCATTTGAATTCACTCTGCGCTTCATCTTACTATTTTTTTTTGGACTTAATCTGTGATGTAATTTAGAGACCAGCATCGTATGAATTACATTTACTTATGTATTTTTAATGAACAGCTGGCTCGTCGGTGCATCCTGATGATTCACTCTGTGCAGGCTGGGTTCAGCTTGTTCTTAGCTTAGTGTTCCCATCACTCATTGTTTTCTCTCTTCTTCTCACCATACAAATGAGGGCAGAATACACTTTTCCTAGACTTCCTCGTTCCCTCTGAAGAATACAAAATATACTACAAAGCTGTTGCAGCTGTGCAACACATGCTACCTCTCAAATCTCAGGTACACTTGGAAGATTACCAGAAAGGATTAGTGCCAAAATTTAGCGAAAGTGCTGGTTTTAATTTGGGATTTATTAATATTTACCTCTGATGAGTTGTTTTCTGAATAAGTGCAAACCTGGATTCGTCTGGATTTGCAGAGATTTTACTTCAAATGACTCTAAGAAAATGACAAATTGAACTGGGACAGTGATTGCAGAGTCATGCTGACGAGCACAGAAAATGTGTCTCGAGTTGGAAGATTAAGGCCCCCTCGGGAAGACTGCACTTATGCCTTTTTTGTTGAAAATGGAAATGTAAAAAAGAAAAAAGAAAAATTAATTGAGGGGAAGTTTAATGGACGTGATTTTCTCTTTGACTTTCTGATTTCGTTAGAATCCTCCTGATCTATCCGTGGTATCTAACTGCTGAAATAGCTGATGTGATTTCATTTGAAAAGAAACCCTTTTCTCTTCCTCTCTTGTCCCCTGCCTCCCTCTCTTCAAGGACTGCGTTCAACTCAACCAGTACAAGCTGAAAGACGAGATTGGAAAGGTACCATCAGAGACAACTCGCTGATTGCTCCCTTTCACCGGCTCTTCCATTTCCTTCTCCCTTCCGCCTACTGCATGTCTGTCAAGTAGCTCACATCATCAAGGACACGCAGTAACAGACTCTGATATCCTCTCCCGGCTGTCCTCATTTCCCAAACTCTGTGTAAACTACCGGGCCATGGGAGAGTTGGAAGATGGATGAGAGGCTGGTATAAATAGCGCTCTCTAAGGGCTGTGCAAGGCTTAGTGGATACAAGTGTGTGTGAGAGCGAGAGAGGGGGAAAGTGTGTGTGTGTGTGTGTGTTCTTGCATGCATGTTTTGCACTGTGGGTTTAAGAAGACCGCATGTGTGTGTCTGTGGATTTCTGCATGTAGGTAGACATGTTAATGTGTGTGGTTTTGTGTTCAGCAGAGACAATTAGAGCCTTTCAGGGTTGCTGGAGAGAGCTCCTGTTATCAGATCATCTTTGGGACTGTGGGGTGAGCTCCGCGCTGCCTCTCCAATCTGCTCCCACAGCAGGAACCGACCCCGCTCTCTCTCTTTTCCTCTGCCTCTGTTTGTATATTTTTTTTAGGCACCAAGTGTGTGCACACAGGCTACTAATTGGGCCTAGTTTTTTTATCCAGAATTTCCTGTGTGTGTGGGCAGGGGAGCTTGATAGCATAAACCAGATCCAGTTTCCTTAATTAGCCTGAAATCAAAAATGAAAGAGAGCGAGAGAGAGAGATGATTTGAATTTCTCTGTTCTCACTTTGAAGCAGCTGGTACTCTTTCAGCGTACACTGTCAGCCCACTCACATCCCCCGTGTGCATGTTTGTGTGTTTGTTCCTGTGTGCATTTGTATTTATTTAGTGTGAAATTTCTTTTCTTTTTTTTTTTTCACATGAAGAATCGACAGCTGCTCCATCTCACTTTATTGGCTTCTGTTCTCTTTTATTCCCGGCTCAGGGCTCCTATGGCGTTGTCAAGCTGGCTTACAATGAGACAGACAACACGTACTATGTGAGTTCTTTGTGCACACACAAATACAGATGTGTTTTTTTTTTCCCAACTATTAACACTGTCTGTATTTATCTCACTTCACTCGTCTCACACACGCATACACAAAGACACACACAGACGAACCGCTTAATAATCAAAATCCCCCATCACATTTACTGGTGTGATTTTATGTGAAACCTCCACTTATGAGAGCGTCTTCAGTTAATTGTGCCTCACCGAGCGCTGTAATAACACATCGGCTCGAGCTCCTCTGTTTGCAGTTCTCATCAAGCTGCGTGATATTGACAGACAATAACGTGGGGATTATTTTAAAATTTCTCCCAAGTGGCAGAGCCCACATGTCGCATCCACAGATTGTATCATTCTGATAATAACCGAGGGCATCGAGGCTATTAAAGAAATCTCCACTGAACAATGACGCTGGCTCTCTCTCTCCCTGTGGCCTCGATGGTTGTCGGCTATTGTAATTGTTCAGGAAACAGTCAGGAAAAGCTCTGTCTGGTTTCTGCTAGACACGTGCATGCTACATGATCTTGGAGGCAAAAATGATCAGAAAGTTGGATTAGAGGTTTGAAAACATTGTATTTTTCTGTCTATCTCTGTTAATTCAATTTTCTCCACATTAATTGAAAGAAAAATGTCTGGTTCATGTAAGCCTTGAATCTAATTGTCCTTATGTTTAATCAGATCACAAGAGAGCATTTTATTTGTTTAAACTCTAGAATTTCACAATAAAACAGGTGACATTAGCTAAAAAGACCCAGAAACCAGTCAGTTTTATTCATATAGTAAAAATCCCCAAAGTATATACATATTATATCAAGTATATTTCATGAATTACAGCTGGGTTAAGACTTTTTTTAAGATAAGGAAGGATGTATGTAAATGTCATGTTTGCATCTCAGTCATTTTGCACCAAGAATAGCCTGCGTGAAAGTCGAGCTTTCATAATATGTGTGTGGTGTTGGAAGTCACAGATACACAACAGGATGTTCAAGGTGAAGGGAGAAGCTGAGAGGAGCTGGGATATTCGTCTGTGGGCGTGAGAGTGGGCGCACTGACGGTTATGCATCACCTCTTTCTGCCGTCGTCGTCTTATTTTTCTTTTTGTCTTACCTTTCTGTTTGTCTTTTCTCTGGATTTCTCTCGCCCACATGGCTCTCCCGCCCCCTCTCCATTTTTTTCCCTCTTATCCTTCCTCCCTCCCCCGCCTCCCCTATCCAAATCCATCCCCCGTTCTCTCCTGTAGGCGATGAAGGTGTTGTCCAAGAAGAGGCTGATGAGGCAGGCAGGTTTCCCACGTAAGTCTGCAGCCAGGGGCAGATGGCAAACGCAGCAGAGAGTCTACTCTGATGCTCCAGTAGTACACAAACACTGCATACCAACACTTCACCCACCTGTCTTTTGTTCTGTCCTCCCCCCTCCCTCACAGGGAGACCTCCCCCTCGTGGAGCCAAAGCGGCCCCTGAAGGTCCCCCTCAGCCCAAAGGGCCCCTGGAGCGGGTCTATCAAGAGATTGCCATCTTGAAAAAGCTGGATCATCCAAATGTGGTGAAACTAGTGGAGGTGAGTTCTGCTGAAACTTGCATGTATGCTTTTATAAAGTATTTTTAATGTATTTAAATGTATCCTGAACACATATAAATCTGAATTGATGTGTTTAATGTCTCAGAAATAACGTTTTCCAACCAATAGTGGCTTTCATACAACAATTAAGAGTGTATGGCAAACCATTTTGATTACGCCTCTTCTCTCTAAAGAGCAACACAGGTATGTTGCCAACTCGCTAATGGAGCCACAGCAGAGTGCCACAAAAGGGAAGGAAAAAAAATAAGCATCAAAACAACAATCTCCATTATTTCAAATAGTGCTGTTGCATTTTCCTCAAAAAAGCAAAACAAAGTTTGAGAGCAGCGACCCTTTTTAAAGAGCCACACATGAAACAAAACTGCATCACAACACGGCTGCATGAGGAAAAATGGTTGTGTATTCATGTCAACATCACAGGAAACAATCTGTGTTTCCAGATTGAAGGTGTGTCTTGTTTTTTTTTTAAACTGCACACAAAAGAGGATCTATTGTGTGTGTGTGAGTTTGTCCGTGTGTGTGTGTGTTCATTTCCATCTCTCTGTGATTTGGTGCCAGGTTTTGGATGACCCCAGCGAGGACCATCTGTACATGGGTATGTTGTGGCCAGACAGCCGGCGCTCAGAGCAACACACACACACACACACACACACACACTCAAACAAAGAAAGATGCTGAAACTCACCTTTACAAGATCTTGTATTTTTCTAGTTCAGTTGTTTGTCTTGATGGCTGAAAAACTTCCATCACTAACCTCATCTGTGTTTCTGTTGCAGTGTTTGAGCTGGTCAAGCAAGGGTAAGCTAAGCCTCTTTCATGTTGACGACTGTGACTCTGGAATAAGCTCAATCTCATTAGTTATGATTGCTAATTGTGTGTGTGTTTGCGCACTCAGGGCCGTTATGGAGGTGCCGACAGATAAACCTTTCAGCGAGGACCAGTCACGCTTTTACTTCCAGGATCTGCTCAGGGGAATCGAGTACTGTGAGTCTCTTTTAAAACCTGCCGTTAACTCTTCCACTCCCCCCTGTGGGAGCATGATGGAGCGTTAAAAGAAAAGGGGCGGGAGGCCTGTCTGCGAGCCTCCCTCAGATGATTCGTTACGCGTCTAGATACGATTTAAAGCTGATTTAATATTAACTTGGCTGCTGGGTGATGTAGATTCTGCTCACATTCAGATTCATTTTGATGCTCTTACTCACTCTTTTTTTTTACCCACACAGATAATTACATCCTGAAAAATAAAACATGTTGCAAAATTAGATGAGTACACATCAATATCCCTTAATTGCTGTACTCGCCTTTAATCTTTTTCTCAAATCTTCCGTATCCCTGGCAGAGATAAATTACATATTATTATCTACAGGGTGGATGTCTAAATGAGAATTATGTAAGCGTGGGATTAAGATGAAGCTCTTTTGTGTATAGAGCTGCCCTTGTTCTTCCCTGCCGTTTACACGAGTCCTCCGTCTCCTTGCTGTTCTTGACTTCGAGCCACCCACGAGGCTCATTTCACATCAACTCAGTGGCTCTCGATGCATTTCAGCACAGGAGAAGAGGTTTTTGCACTAAGTGTCGTCTAGGAGACTAGAACTGAAGGAAGGGATGGAGAGCGGGGGAGCTGTGGATACTGAAAACGTCACAACCTTTATATTTTTCCTCATTATAAGCACTCATAATCATGGTCACAGTGCGGGTAGTGCATTTAAACTACACATTTCAAGCAAAGAAGAACAAAACACTTGTCATTTTCGCACAGGAACTGTGGGTGAAATGCTTTCTGTTAATGACTTGTTGAAATGTTTGACTTCCTGTCAAGTGCACCGCAAGAGACTTACTTTATCTCTTAGAGCCAACTATTGATCTGTTTACACTTTAATCCAGACTTGCACTGTAACATTCATCGTCTCCTGCCATAAATAAAGTTCCTATAATGGGATGTTGTTGTTGCTGATGTCCTGTCACTTGTCCTGTTTCACCAGTACATTACCAGAGGATCATCCACAGAGACATCAAACCCTCGAACCTGCTGGTGGGAGAGGATGGACACATCAAGATAGCAGACTTCGGAGTCAGCAACCAGTTCGAGGGGGCAGACGCGCTCCTGACCAGCACCGTGGGGACGCCTGCTTTCCTCGCCCCCGAAACGCTTTCCGAGACCAGAAAGAACTTTTCTGGAAAGGTGAAGGAATATTTAGCTAACTGCTGCACTCTGGAGGTGGTTTTCAGAAGTGCAAGAGTCCTAAAAAATTTAATTTCTTGACATACATGTGATTTATTGTCCTAGCTGGAAAGAATACATTTATTCAATGACTTCAATTTCATTACATAAAGTCTTTATTGTGTTTTTGTCATGAAGGCTTTGGATGTTTGGGCCATGGGAGTGACGCTGTATTGCTTCGTCTTTGGAGTGGTGAGTCTGCTCTTTGTAACTTAAGTTCACTTTATCTATTTGTGCGCATCTGCTGCTTCTCCTTTTGAAAACTGAGACTTTCTTTTCACTCGCAGTGTCCGTTTATGGATGAGCGCATCCTCAGTCTTCACCAGAAGATCAAGACTCAGCCTGTGGAGTTACCTGATCAGTCAGTTCTCCTCCTGTGGTTTCTACATGAAGTACACATTCATTTTTAAGTTATTTATTTACTTAAGTACTTCATCTCTCTCAACAGTGCTGATATATCAGATGATCTCAAAGATTTGTTGCTGAAAATGTTGGACAAGAATCCAGAGACGAGAATATCGATCCCACAGATTAAGGTAAAAGCTTTTTTTTTATTTAAGCTTCTTGTTTCCATTATTTTGCATTTAAGTATTTACATATATTACAAAAAGTGCAGTGGTGATGGGAAATGTTGGTCACCTCATGTTACAGTTCAGTTACAGTTCAGAGTGCCATAATTTGATTATTAAAGATTCTCGATGCATCTCAGTTTTGGATTTCTATCCAAAAATGTGCCCAAACAGCTACTTTTAAAAAAGCTGTGGTGTTTTTTATTTCTTTGGTCTCCTGCAGCTGTTCTGCCATCTTATGCTGGTTTTTAAAATGTAAATATGGCGACACATTCTTTGTAGCAGCAGCATCAAACTCAGGAAATGTCAGTCTGCTGAAAATTTCATTTCATGTGGTTTCACCACATTAAAGAATCATTCAACAAAGCATCATGAGTCGAGTATTTCTCACACCCATAGATAACAGTAAACTTTCTGACATGTCACCTTTTGTGATTGGAGGAAAAACTGTTAAGATTCTGCTGTTTTCCAGTTTCTGATATTTGGTAATACTAATCTTTGGAGATGTTCTTTATCAGTTCATTTCACTCATCAATGCATCAATTCTGATTAAATAATGGGTCATTATTATAAGTTAATTATGTGAAATCTGTCTTGGTGTGTCTCCAAAGATGCTGCGAAGCCACATAAAGATCTCCTTTTTGTTCAGGTGCACCCGTGGGTGACGAGGCACGGTGCAGAGCCACTTCCTCCAGAGGACGATAACTGCTGTATGCTGATTGAAGTGACCGAAGAGGAGGTGGAGAACTCTGTCAAACACATCCCCAGCCTGGCTACAGTGGTGAGTTTAAATATCACCGATGGGTCCAGTTTATTTTCAGTTCATGTCAGATGTCACCTACTGACACATAACACTGAATTAACGCTTTGTCAGGAGCAAATTAATTCTTAATTCTCCTTACATCTGTCAGGAAAATTAATATTTTTCAACTTCTCATATAGATTTTTTTGTAGTTTATTTCAGTCTCTTCACACCACCCCTCATGACGACCACCTACTTGATTGCCTTGATTGTGCTTTCTGCAAGAGCAGATGTATGACTCATTTAGTCATTTATAGTTTATTTTCATTAATTACACTCCTTAATGCCAAACAGATGAAAGTTTGGGCTCAATTTGAAGCCTTTCAGAGCTTTTCTTGTCAGCTTCTCCATTAGCACGTCAGTCTTTAAGTTGAAAGGACACACACATTAGTAGTTATGAACGCACACCTGACAACTGCCTGAACAAAGTGAAAATGTAGAAATGCATCAGACCTCTGACGTCACCGCCTCGTGCTGTCACGTTGTCAGTCATCGTCACGGCAAATGTTTTGGATGTGTGTATTATTGTTCACTCTTCTTCTGCAGATCCTGGTGCGAACTATGCTGAGGAAGCGCTCCTTCGGGAACCCCTTCGATTGGGCCCGTAAAGAGGAGCGCAGCAGTTTGTGTGCTCCGGGACAAACGCTCACGTAAGGATTGGTCACAAAACACACTACAGAGTCTAAAATGTGTCAGCAAAGGTTTTTCAGTCGTATCACGAGTCAGGACTCGTAGGAAAATGCTGTCAGCACCATTTACTCGCTTAAAGCTGCTGCGTCCTCTTATATGATCGCCGGCTCATGTTTGTCAAGTAGTTTATCAAGTTTTATTTCTCTCCTCCCTCTCCTGCCCTGCAGGAAAGGCAGAGCAGGCAGTCTGAGATACTGCCTCATTCATTGTAACCAAAGAAGGTAAATGACTTTAGTTCTGCTTAAGTGGTAGAGAGTTTACTTCAAGAAGCCTGGCATGATATAAGCAGCTGTATTTCTCAGTATGGCTTTAATGGGCAAATACTCTTCTGCAGTTCATAAACTAGCCTGTGCTAGTTTAGGAGTGTTTGGACAGGCCATCTTTGGGAATGTTGTGCTCGAGTCTGTAAAACCTGTAAGATCATATAAATTTCATGTTGAAGGGAGCTTTTGGTGCAGAAAAAAACCCGTTTGACATGAAATTATTCAAATATTCAAAGGAAAATGGCCATGACATGTGACCAGAGTGGCAGTTAGATAAAATTATATTCTCAGTACCGATCTTTGTGATAATGCACAGTAACATGGAGGTGGACAAAATATCATCACATATATTTAAGTCGACCTTGTTAGAGAGGAGTCTAACAGCTTTATCATGATGCTCGAAGCTGCCAAACTTTTATTCCAAAAAATACAAAGGTCCGGCTGAATCTGTGCTCCTCTCTGACACCGTCAAAAATAAAATAGCTGTTTCTTTTTGTCCAGTTCATCATGAGCCCAGAGCATCGGTTTGTCTTGATAAGCTGTTGCTCATCCTTTTGCATGAAGCACTCTGCACTAATTTACAGAACATGCCTGCAAATTAGTGAGCCTTTGTGTTTCCCCTCAGCAAAAAAACAACTTCTTTAATATAACTTTTCCCCCTTTTTTCATTGTACTGAGTTTCCCCTCTTGTACGATATGTAAATGTGTCCAGCAAGCTTGCAGGATTTCCTCTTTGCTCATCACCCTTTGTAGGTGAAATGGTTGGTTTTGGTTCCTGAACCTAACCAAACAGTAGCTTCTTCACTTTTCTGTTCACTGATGTGGGACTGACAGGAAGCCCGTCACTAACGCTCTCGTCTCTGCTGCGTTACTTAGGAAACAGGAGAGCGGCGACGGCGTGAGGAGTATGGACCTGCCCTACGTGGGAGAAGATGAGGCTCTTTCCTGATGCAGAGGGGTTTATTATGCACGCTAGTAGTATCTGCCTGCCTGCAACCACACAGCACGACGACACCCCTTTACTCGCAGTTTTATACCGGCAGCCTACACCTGTTTCCTGGGAGTGTGGCGGGGGGGAAAAAAGGGAGAAACGAGGGGAATCTAAAGACATTTTCAAAGCTTTTGGTCCGTTCGCTCCTCTCACAAAGGCTCCGTTCAGGGTTACTTGAGACTTGTCATTTTCCGGGAAAGGATCCCCCTGAACTTTGACCCCGTCTTCGCTCCTCCTCTTAACCCCTGCATGCGTTTATAGTCCTAGCATGCTTCGTCTCAGGCTTCAACTGTACAGTTTTGGTGTTTTATTGTAGTTTAGCCACTTTCACGTCTCACCTTGTCTCTCTACTTGACGATTCTTTCAGGTATATGGGGGGAGCGGCGTTGGGGAACAGGTGGCGGTTTCGCGCGGGAGGGGGGCGGCCGTTTTCGCCGTCACCTCCACTTTCTCTTTAGCAAAGCAGGTTTTCTTGACAATGATTGTCTGGTTCGCTCTGCTATGCTTCAGAGTAGCAGTGCCCACTTTTGTAACATATTTTGGAGCGAGGGATCTGTACAGTTTTTCCCAAAATGAAAAAGGGGAGAGGAAAAAAAAATGTTTACTTCATCGAATGCATGTGTTTACTTTCCCAATGCAAACACTATATAAGCTATTTATTGACATTTGCACGCTCATAGACACAGTTTTTTCTTTAGTCCAATCACTGGCTCTTTATTAAGGCTCCCATCTAGTACAATCAATAGAAAGCTTTAAAATGATTTTAGTGCTGTGTGACCAACCAAATTCATCATTAATGCAAACGAGAGAATTTGGATTTTCTTCTTTTGCTTTCTTCTAGTGAATCTAATGATAGGATTATTAGATGTTTGCTAAATATTTTTAAATTCATAGAGGTGTAACAAAGGGAGTAATGATCTACCAAATGCATAAGCGAAAACCAGAATGTGTTGGTGCAAATTTATTCCGTAACTATCGTCCGTAACGGTTAAAATGTCGTTTTTGTTGTTTTAAGCTGAAATTCAGTTCTCTCCAGGTTGTGTGTGTTTTCACGCGTTTCAGCTGGTTTCTCAGTCGATCTTTGTACAGAGACTGAAAACGTGACGGTTGAACCTCAAGTTGAAATTGTGAATGTTTTTACTCGTTTTGTTTTGTATTGTAAGAGTTATTGATGTTCTTTTGAGAAAAAAAAACGCACATTTTCACACCAAAAGAAAAAAAAACTTCAATTATGTCTCATTTTGTAAACTAAACTTAAAGATAACGAAACCTTTAAACTATTTGTTCTATATTGAACTATGAGAGCTGGCTGACGAAGCGAGTTTGGAGTTGGAATAGTGCAGCTGCAGACCTTTTTGTACAAATCTATGCACCACATATCTGTAGAGGTGTCGAACCGTCTTCATCTTCGTTCAGAGGAGGCCACTCAGCAAATATTTCAAATCAATTCTAACTTTTTTGTTTTGTTTTTTCAATTTCTTCATGTTAGATGAACCCAAAGCAGTAATTTAGCATTTTTCACCCACGTGTGTACCTTTAGTCTCCCTTTTTTTTCTTTAGCTTCTCTTTACTGTAGATAAATTCACTAGATGTGTCTGTTACCACAGATTATTGGCACAATATTAATTATAACTTTTAATGCTTCCGCACACTAATTAAGTCAGAACCTAAGTGTTGAATTTGAGAAAAGGGACTTTGCATTATTTGTTTTCTTACTACCTGCATGTCACTCTGAACTGTACGCACTCTGTCTGTTTTTTAAGACTAGTACTATGCATATGATGTGTCTTTTCTCCGTATGGTGCAGTGGCAGATTGTCACGTACACTGTGCACGCTCGGTCGATGGATGAGGAGGGTTATCTGCGGTCGACTGATTCTAATTTATTTTTGCTTACCTGATTCTTTTCCCCAGAAAGATGTAATTAAGTTATGCTGCAAAGACAGACTGGCACCCTGGCTTTAGATTTTCAGAGCATTATGGTACTGTACTTTTGAAGAATACGCCCTTTTTATTGGGGAAGAAGGATCTTTTTAATGCTCACGGTTTCATCAGAAGTAACTGCAGAAGTGCTCAAGTTTGTGTTATACTGTGAAACGTTACCTATTTAAACAAAATTTCCACACATTTATGAGAGATTTTACATGCTGTCACTGTAAGTTGCTATCGTCTGTTGTTATTATAGATGAAGTTTTTACTTTGAGCTAAATAAGACAGAGGTTTCCCCCCCTTTGCTGTGGATAATTTGCCCTCCGTGACCAACATGAAGGAAGTGAAGGACAGTTTGGGTCTGAATACAGGGTGACAGAGCCACAGAAAAGCTGTAAGATAAATATTTTTTACGTACGACATGTAAACTTGTAGTTTCAATACAGTATTTGCCCGTTCTCGTCAGAAGGGCCAGGCTAAGTGATTAACCTTTTACTGTTCACAACAATTTGCATTCTGTCATTTAAACTGATTTCATGAAGAGCTCTGGGGGGCTCTTTTCCCCTAAATGCATGCCAACATACTGAACACATAACGCTGTATCGTCATAGCATGAGAGGTCCATGACGACAAGAACGGACCTTTAACTGAATTATTCTATACATACTGTATCTTGTTCATCATTTGAATAAAATATTATTGCCTTTCTTTAATGGTTTCTGGTCTTTAATCGTTATTAAGCTTCAGTTGCAGAGATGGACCACTAGTGTGCGCTGTAACATTTCTTTAGCGACGTGATGCCCACGAGGGCCTGAATATCACATTTTGTTCCTTTCATCTGTTTGACAGCTGATAAATTTTCTGCACAAGCTGTTTTCCTCCAGCTGCATTAAACTGAACACACTTAAACATCTTCTACATTCACAATACACAGATTACTAGGAGAGTTTTAACATCATTTATTAGTTCATTTTAAACATGTTAATCATGTTCATGACTCAGTATTTATGAAGTATTTTATGTACTCAGAACATTTTTAGAGATTATTTATATTCTTAAAATGTGCAGAGGAAACATCTGCATTTTAAATTGAGATCTTATCACTGACTTAAACTGTTGTTCCTCTCATGGCCACTAGATGCTGACTGCAAAACAAAAGAAAAGTTTGACCTTTTGAGTTGGATTTTAGCCAAATTAATATGGATTTTCTTTTGTCTCTTCAGTCTCTGATAAAAGAAAACTGGTACTGAAAGAATTTACAATTTCTTTCATAGAAATAACGCAGAATATTTTCAATACATGTGAATGTTTTTAACGCCCATTTAGTTTCATGTTTCAGTATGAAAATAAAATAAAAGATTAATGATCTGTTAATTGGAAGTTACGGTTGATTATTCAATGATTTATATACCCATGATGAAGGTGAAGGTCTGAAATCTTCAACAGAATAAAAAGACTTTTCTTCATTTCACGGTTCAGAAACATGATGTTGAGTTTATTTGTCCTTCCTGGCCTCCATGTGTCCTCGTTGATTTCCACACTATCATTTGTCAGTTTTGGGTGTGATTAACTAAATTTGACCCTCAGTCATCACTTCAGTGGAGGTTTTCGCACATCTTTGGAAAATAAAAAGAAAGTGTGACACTGACCTCTTGTGGTCATTTCTGAGCATTGCAGTTCAGCTGTGAAAAGACTGAAGTGAATGTAAATCAAACACAACCAAAAATGAAATATAAAAAAAAAAAATACAAGACAAAATTGTTACTGTGCGTAACATCACTGGGAAAACATTTCTGTTTGCTGGTACTTAAATCAAAAAGTACAGTTTGACATTTACAGTAAATCAGTGTGAAGAACTACAACAACAACAAAGGTTGAGCTTTAAAAAAAAAAGCATCAGCCAACCTTCATACAGCCAAGAAACATCAAATATCAGCATAAAAACGCCAAAGGGCGACTCTGTGGGCCTGAAGGCGTCATAAACGAGGCTTTCTGCAGAACATGTGATGCTTGTCATATAATGCAGTTCAGGGGCTATTTCGGGGTCTTGATTTGTGGTGGTCTGCTCCCCGCTGGGGTTTTATAAGGGGGCCTAAAACACCACATCAGCAGGTGAAAAGTGCTGATCGTGACAGAATCTGAAACTCTTCATGCTCAGTTAATTGTTTACCTGCTGGAGGCTGCGAGAGGTAGCGAAAGAATAAAAAAATACACTCAGACAGCACAACAACGCTTGCTCAGCGCTCTGTGAAACTGCACACTTCTGCAGGTGAGATGTGTTAGTTAAGAAACCCCCTCTTTTCTTCCATTAACCTGCACCGTGTCTGTAACAGCAAAAGTTTAAGGAGTCAAAAACAGCAGAATAAAGAGCCTTTCAATTAGAAGCAGAGCGAGACTAAATTAACTGGCTGCCAATGCTGCGCCTGGAAAGATTAAAGGACTTTGTGAATGATGCTACAAAAAGTCTTTAAAGTGAAGAAATAAAGGAAATGAGGTGCTTGACATCAGCCGTGAAAATTAAAGATGTGTTTTTTTTGCAGAAAGAAACTCGAAGCGAGCTAATGAAGAGACTCTTTTCTCCTCTTTCTGAATGTTTCTTCATGTAGATGTGGAGATCAGCGAGTATAAATTCATCTCACAGAATAATTACTGATTTCAAAATATAATGGAAACTCTTTGACTTTTCCAAAAAGAGACAACAGAAGAGGAGGAAGGACTCACAGATGTCTCACTTGCACTTTAAATCAACAGAAATAAGCACAATTTCAACATCCTGACTGACCATAT
>JBAJHX010000035.1:18441704-18452413 GCA_037176925.1 Amniataba percoides | reverse complement strand
ATATTTGAGGTAGTAATCCAAATATAATCCACTGAGATATGGAGATGGGTTATAGTACACAAACATGATTATTATGAGCAGCGTGATCAGTTTGTGACCTTTCTGCCCAAATGTCAAATAATCCATGTTTGAATTCAGACCGTGTTTTCTACGTGGAATATGAATGTGCTGCATATTAAGATCGCCGCCTGTGGTTACTCTGAAAAGATTAACAATCAGGATGTTGGTTATAATGCTGCTTCACTGCTAAAAAACGGCATTTAAAATCACAAATATTTCCATTTTGGCCACTTTACTCTTAATTCAGATTAAACTACAGTATATGAAGCAGTTAAAATAACTTTAATTTGGCCAGCTATTACATTAAAGTACTTTTACTTCAGTTTATAATCTGAAAACTTCTAAGTAAAAGTACTAATACCACACTGTGAAAATACTCCACTACAAGTAAACGTCCTGCACTCAGCACATTACTTTAGTAAACGTACTATCAGCAAAATGTACTTACAGTGTCAAAACTAAAATCACTCACAGTGCAGTAAAATGATAAAAACTTTAATCTGAAAATCAGTGGTGGAAAATAGTTAAAACCCTCAAGTACTGTAGTTAAGTAAGTAAGTTTAATGTACTTTACTCGTGTATTTCCATTTTCTAATACTTCAAACTTATATTCAACTAAATTTCAGAAGCAATTCTTGTACTTTCCGCCTCATTAGATTAATTTTATAACTTTAGTCAGTCTGCAGTTTCAGATTAATAATACAGAATATAATCGACAAATAATGATGGTGCAATATTATAGATTTAAAAAGAAATGAACAACCAGCCCAGCAGATGAAGTAGCTGAAATGACACTGAAGTGATGAACATGTTTAATCATTGAACATTAATGCTTTGAAAGGAGCCACTCTGCATGAGGAGGACTTTTACTTTTGGTACTTTAAGTATATTTTGATGCTTTTGTGTCTTAATTTTTAATGCAGAACTTCAGTACTTCCTTTTACACTGTGGTATTAGTACTTTTATTAAGTTTACTTGAGTACTTCCTCCACTTCTGTAGATGTAAGCAAATTACTGCACTGAAGCTCCTCATCCTGCAGACGCTGCATCGTAAATCAAACACACCCTCGGTGATGAGGCTGATTATTTCACCTGCTGCTTCCGCCTGTCGCACCTGCGTCACGTGACTCCTGCTGCAGCCGTGCTGGTTTCACTTCAGGACCTTTTTTCTCATGGATCCGCATCCTGCTGGAGCTCCTGTGGGCCTGCTGAGGAGTTTCTGCAGTCCAGCTGAGGAGGAGGAGGAGGAGGGAGAGGAGGAGGAAGAGGAAGAGGAGGACTTTACCTGCCGAGGAGCCAACACCTGCCTCCAACAAGCTAAGTGACGTCACAAAGCGTTTTGTTTGGTTGTATAGTGAAGAAAAAGTGAACATGTGTGTGTGATCTTCAGCTGGTTTTGGTGTTACTGAGTGTTTGTGCCACATGCTGAGAGACATGGAAGAGCTGCAAAAGTCTGTTATTGAAAATATTCTTTAAAAATCAAAATCAATACGTGATGAATGATTAGTTGATTAGCTGACAGCTGTTAAATCAATCATCAATTCATTTTGATCATTGATTCATTATTGTGAGTCACTTTGTTTAAAGTGAAAGAGGTCAGATTGTCTCGTTTCAGCTTCTCAGATGTGAATATTTTCTGGTGTTTTTCATCCTTAATGGCAGCAAACTGAATATGTTTTTGGTTTTGGAGAAATGGGACATTTGAGGAAATAGTAATCAATATTTTTCGTCATCTTCAGACATTTTATTGACCTAACAGCTAATTGATTGATTGATGAAATGATCAACAGGGGGAACTGGTGAAAAAACTCAACATGCACCAACTTGAACCTTGTTTGTTTGTTTGTTAGTTAGTTAGTTTGTTAGTTTGTTGGCTTTGGTTTGGACGAGTTAAATGAGTTTTATTTAGATTATTATTCCTCTGTGTTGTTGTTTTAATGGGAAACAGCACCATCTTGTCCATCTTGTGTCTTTTACAGTGATGTTTTTTTATCAGCTTGCTTTTCTGCTCTTTATGCAATAATAATACTTTTCTGCTCCATGTGAGGGTATTTTTGTGGTTTTAGTGCTTTTTAAGATGAATTACTGGCTGATGTTGCTTCCTGTGATGAGATCAGTCCAGTGTCTGGTGTTTTAGCTCCTGTCTGACTGCATTTAAAGGTTCTGGGAAGGAAGTTTCTCGTTGTCACTCTCCTTGCTCGGTGTAAACTTCATCATCATGTATAATGTGCACACTCCCTCTTTTTTCCCTCTTTCTTCTGCTTGTCAATAAGCTCCACCAGGAGCCGCCTCAAGTGCTGAAACATCTTCATCTGTATGTTAGCGGTGCTTTGCGGCCTTCTGATGTTTTCATCGTTGCTTCCAGTCGCAGCCTCTTCGTGCACTCTGCAGTTCGCAGCCTCAGGAGGTGCAATGCAGAGATGCTTTCTGACCTTGAAGTTACTCGAGAGGACAGCTCGAGATAACGCCGTCTCTAAATCCTCCTCCTCCCGCTCTGGGATGCTTCCCTGAGCCGCCTCTGTTCACGCCGCATGTTTTTCCTCCTGTCTCATTTACGCATTTTCACCTCTTGGCTTTCTTTTCTGTCTGTAAAAGTCGATGTTGGTGCAAAAGGAGCCGACTTAAAGCCTCCAGATGTCGGCCTGCTGTGGACTGAATGTTTGCAAACTGTGGATGTGAGTGGAGAGAAAGGAAAGAAGAAAGATGGAGGTGCACACAAAGCAGAGTGTGTGTGTGTGTGTGTGTGTGTGTGTGTGTGTGTGTGTGTGAGAAAGGGAAGTGCACAGTGATTAGGGATCGAGGCGTTTCTGGGGCCGTGAGATAAGAAACCTTAAAAAACCTTTCTGTGTATCAGAGCTTTTTTTTTTTTGCATCCTAAGACAAAATAATTCAAGACGTGTTGTTTTTGTCTGTTTTTTTTTAGTCTGCTTGTGCCTCCAGTTCATTTCTGGTGCTGAAAGTTTGATTCTATGCAGTCAGAAATCTGTGTGTTTTTATACACAACTGCCTGTTTCTTTGTGCAAAACTTTCTTTGTGTCCACAAATCTCGACTTTGCACGAATCAGTCAAGCACAGGACGCCTCGTGGTGGAGGATGTTGGGCTGAGTGTAAAGTCAACATGAAATCAGGTTGGAGCGAGCTGATCAAGAGTTTTTCTGAAAATGGGGGTTGCTGTACAGAATCTCATGTATTGCACATTTTCATTGGAAACCTGCCTGTGAGTGGGCAGTCGGATAGTTGTTTTTTTTTTTTGGTTTGGTTTGGTTTGAGCCAAAATGTCTTCACATCTCTAAAGTTTGAAAGGTCCTGGAGTTTTGTCATTTAATAAGCGCAGTGTTGTTGTTGTAGTTGAAAAAGTCGTGAAAAATGAGCTGTAACATTTTTTTCTCTGTAGTTTGATAAAGCTGCAGGATCTCTGTCTCCATGTCTAAACTTAATGCTGTTTTAGACACATTTTAATGAAACAAAAGGTCAGATTTCTGAGATCCTGATGTTCATATTTACTCTGCTCTTTTCCCAAGTTGATGCGTTACAGAGAATAATCACTTCTAACGGAAAGCTCCACCTTCCCCCCTCGTTTTGTTGGATTTTCTCAAACATGTGAAAGGAAATAATTAAAATAAAAAAGGCAAATAACACAACACAGACTCAGAGAGACAAATAGACACATTAGCATCTTTAATTAGATTTTCCGGTGAGATGTTGTTTTTGTTGTTTTTTGCTGAAGAAGAAAACAAGAAAGCTCTCTCAAACTCCTGAGTCAGAGTGCTCGTCACACCGTGGTCAGTTCAGCCCAATAAATTCAAACAGAAGATGAGTTACCAGTTTTAACTTTACAGACTTTGCATGTTTTTTCCTTGTGTTTTCAGCGACACAAGAAAAAAACACTTTCTGAATCTCTGTCACGTTGCTGCTTCACTTGAACCGACGTCCATGTTTCTGATCTACGGCGAAGTACAAAATAAATCCTTTAAACCTAGCAGCTATTGAGGGCTACGTCTTTGAGAAAACATTTTGGCAGCTTAACGCTTCTGCTGGAATTAAAACGGCTCAATGATGTCGGCTCGTGTGACTGCTGAATTCTTGAAATCGGGGGGGTGAAACGTGTCCTGCGTTGACTCGGGCTGAGAGAGACAGACACACTGTAGGCCAGCACTGCAATGTCAGAGAGGGCGAAAGCAAATAAACCCCAGAGCCCCGCCGTGAGAGAGCTCCAGCGAGACTCCAACACATGAAACCAAACATGAACACATCCACACGAACGACGACACGTGGAGAAGGATTCACCGCACGCACATGTGGAATATCTTTATGTTTGTGTGTTATGGAGGGCTGGGACCCCTGAAATCTGTCAAACAGCTTAAAAATCTGTTTCCTCAAACACTCTGTAAACTTTCTGTCACCTGTGTGAAACGCCCGGTGACCATTTTTAAAGTTGCTTCGCAGCAGAGTATCTCCGCAGCGACGTTTTTTTGCTGACAATCAGGTGGGCGATGTTGTGTCGTTGTGGGATTCATTGTGACGTGACTCGGCGATCTAAGATTACTGAGACTTCTCGTGTCTCTGCCCGGTTTAGATGTCACCACCTAAAGCAAATCTTTGCATTTTTCATTAGGTTGGGAGTGTTCACGAGAAATAGATTTAAAGACAAAGACATCTTGGCTTTAAGTCGTTAATGTAAAAAACTTGACTTCCCATCATACAGCGTAATGGTGCCTTCTTATCAGGCTTTACCGCCACTTTGAAACACTTTGTTATAAAGCTGAAGTGTGAAGTTTGAGACGTCAGACGGACTTTAGAGATCACAGGAGGCCTCAGACGAGTGTTTAGTATTTGTAGCGGGACTCTTCATGACGAATAAACTGACATTTCATTTGTGAAATCTCCGGAGGGCCCCTTGTAATTTTGTCCTGATTTATTGATCTTTGTAAAATGTCACTTTGGCCCAGCCCTGGTGTTCTGTTTGTGTGTGACGGAGAGAAAGAAAGAGAGGGAGAGACAGAGAAAGACACCGTTGCTGTCCAGCTGTGGGCTCTCCACATTTAACCATCCCTAATCTGTTCGCGACAGCTCGGGTCGGCCGGGCGGGCGGGGCGGCGCTCTCGGACGCAGACGCGCGCTCAGTGCATATTTCTGGCCTTTTTAACTGGCTGACACCTGGCAGGGCCAGCAGATGGCTGTTAACAGCTTAAAACTCCTGGCAGATCTGTTTTAATTCGGAGAACTCCAGTCCTCGGACTGGATCGCGGCCCAGTCGAGTGAGAGGCGGCGGAAGCTCGTTTGGCTGCCCTTAAGAGGAGCCAAGAGCGTTTGGCAGATAGTGAGAGCAGCTGGCACTGTTGACGGGGGCCGGCTAAGTGGCCTGAACCCTCCACGAAAGAGCAGGAGGGATCAATAGGGCGACTCCTCCGCTGCAGGGCAGGAGCACTTGGATGGCTGTTACATCCCTCTTGACATCATGAATCATACTAACGTCTTTGTGGGTGACAGAAAGCGAGAAAAAGGATGGAGGCGACGATAATTTTTGCTCGAACAGAGAAGCAGAAAGAGGAAAAATACGCACAACACATCTGTACGTTTTCTTTTTTTTTTCTTTTTTTTTTTACCCCCCTAACATGGAAAACACACTCACTCACACACACACACACACACACACAAAATCAGCATTTTTTTTTTCTTTTTCTTACCAAAACATGAAGCTCAATTCCTCAAACCGAAGATACATTTCTAGGGAGATATTACATTCGTTCCCAAGCGATGGCAATGAAGATTACAATATCTTGATAGAATAGACAAACAGATTAATTACTTGATGGCTAAAACCTGAGTTATTCCAAAGTATTTCCATATGAAACTGCACAACAGTGCACATCAAAAATAAATGATGCATCATTATCTTCATATGGAGTATTATTTGCATGACTAAAGCTATGCTAATATATTCATGTGATATATATGTATATATATACACACATCGACATGTGGGTAATTGATGTATATGTACGTCTCCGGAGTCTGAGATTATCTGAGAGGTCCGGTCCAAACGCAGAACCGCCTTATGACAGGATGAGTTTCAGCGGTCTTTCCGAAGCACGCCAGTCTCAAAGAGTTTGTCCTTACAGCAACAGAAATGAGATTTTATTTTAACTTTGCTTTTTTTTTTTTTTTGCTTTCAAACTCAAGAGGCAAAGAGAGTTGGTGACGAAGACGTGGACGGTCCAGTTGTCTCTGCTTTTTCCTCATTTCTTTTCCTTCATGCATCTTTTTTCTTTTATCTCGGCCCTTTTTCTTTTTTAGTCTCAGAAAATGAGGAGGAGCAGAGGCACAGGCATGTTTTTTTTTTTTTTTTTTTTTTTTTTTTTTGTCTTCAGCCTCCCACTCCTCCTTCCCGTCCTGCCGTCCCTCTTCCTCCTCTCCAGGATGAAAGCAGGTGTGACCGTCTTTACGTTTGAGCTGACGGGTCGAGCACTACGGTTGAGCAACGTTCGGTCATTGGAGCTGTTTTTGTCGCCGGAGGGGTTCCCCCGCCACGTCCTGATCCAGGTGTCGTCACAAAAAATCCTCATAGTCCAAGAGTTTGGAGTGCTGGCGCGTCTTCCAGAGTCGGTAGAGGCGGAAGTCGAAGTACATCTCAATCATCTCTTTGCCTTGATTTGGATAAACGAGACAGAAAAAGTTTGAATTGAAGAAAGAAAAACACTATCAGAGAACAATAAGCAAAGAAAAACATGATATCTTTTTCAGGATTAAACTAACGATTTCTTGCAAACTTTAACTAAGAGCTGTGAGTAACCCAAACCCCACATCACACTTTAGCTGCAATGAAAGTGGAACTTTTACATGCAAATGTGGTGAATATCAACATCTCTGCAGCTTTTTGCATGTTTAAGAGCGTCTGTTAGCAGGAGGTGTAGCTACGGGTGCACTGAGAGTCGAAGAGAGAGGAGATAACGTGTCTGTGAGGAAGAGTTTTAATGAAAGTAAAGGTCTAAAGAAGTTGGGGTGTAATAGACAAGCCAAGAAATGAGAGCACTGTATGTCTCTGCAGTGGAGGAGGAAGAGGAAGAACTGTGTGTTTCCAGAAAGTGCGAAATAACACAACTGTTTTCTCCTGTGTGGTGGATGTGGCCTGCATTTAAAAACACTAAATAATCCCACCAATATAGAGAGGATGAGGAGCAAATGAGTGCACGAGATGTTTTAGAGGAAAGTGACGTTTTCCAGATGTGATGCTGCGTCATTTCTTCTCAGCTGGATGAAACATGTCTGTGTGTGTCAATCTCCACACGTGTGATGATCCGCATGTTTGGGTGTGTTTTTCGGACCCACCCTGTGCAGAAAGCTCCAGCGGCGACTCAAACTCGACAGAATAAGGCCTCATCAGATTCTTCAGTTTCTGGAACAGCTGTTGGGCCGAGATAAGAGAGCAAAAAAAAAAGAAAAACCCCAATTAATCCGACTTACGCTTGGACACGCTCGCAGTGGGGGAGGCACTTTTTCAGAAACAACACAAACAGAAATGCACACGAGGACGGTGATGAATCCGGCTCGTTACTGCCGAGCAGACGTACACATCGTCTCCCCGAGCAGGTAACAAGGAGGAAAATGAGACGAAAGGTGTTCATTTTTCCTGCTTGTCATCGTGTAACCTCCCTGCTTCTGAGCTTGTAAAAGGTTTCCCAGAAGAAGAGTTCAATGTTCAGGAAATTGGAAGATTAGAATCAGTGAATCAGTAAAAATGGATCTAATTTCTAATTAATTGCACACTGAGCTGACAGATGAATTTGTAGACCTGCGAGTTTTGTTTTTTTTTCTTTAACTGCAGCTACAACAATTTAGAGCTAAAATGATCTGTAGGTTAGAAAATCTGATGAAGAATTAACCGTGCAATTCAGTCTTGAGCGATCTCGATTACCCCCCCATGAGAGAGAGAGAGATCAAAGGCCAAATGCTCCTTTTTGTTTTTGACTTTATGATGTTAAAATGGAGGTGGTAGAGAAAGAAGCCGCTTTCATTCTTTGTGTTTGCCGTCCTTTTGAAAAAGATGACAGAAGATGGCGAGATGCCAGGCGTGGAGGAGAGAAATGGGGAGGGATCTGTAGCGTGCAAAGAGAGAGAGAGAAAGAGCTGACGGCGAATGACAAATCTCCAAAAACGCGTCGGGCAGTTCCCTTTCTGTCCTGCAGTGGCCCCCGTTGCCGAGACTGTGGCAGATTTAGTGCTGACGAGACAAAGTCGGAAATCTCTGGATGGAAAATGGGTCACGCCGCCTCCCCGACCCGCTCACCTGCTGTTCTCCTCCCTCAGCATCTTTTCTCTGCATCCCCAACACAACAACTTACATTTCTTAAGCGCGATGATGGAGAGGTTTAAACGAACATGTCTCACACTTTATGTATAAGAAGATCCTCGAAAATGATAAACATGGAGAAATGCAGCACATTTTCACTTCTGTAACATCCGTCTGAATAAAATAAGGCTAAAATAGAGAGTGAATACATTTCAAAGTCAGCTTTTGTTGTGCTTAACAAGCTGGACCCCCTTTTTTTGATATTTGCAGAATGATTTTATTCAGCATTAATTAAGCATCATGTCTCACCTCTTCAAACAGAGAAAGGAGGAGGTTTAATTGACCTCTCTGCTGAGGCCGAGCCTCTTTCTATCAGCGCTGCAGGCTCAGTATTCATAAAGCTTAAATACACACTTCATCCCATTATATCAGGACTGGAGTTCATCCTAAAGTACATCTACACTTATTTGTATGTATTATATGATCAAATAGTGTGTGTGTGTGTGTGTGTGTGTGTGTGAAGTTACAGTACTTAAAACACTTGTCTGTATGCATAGTTTGCTTTAAAATCTGCAGTCGGGAGGCTTCAGCTCACGACGTTGCTTTGTTTTATTAAAATGACTCCCTGTTTGTTATTAATTGAAGTCCTCTTACTGCCGTGTGTTTGTTTTCTGCCCTCTCGAGTGCAGCATTAAAAAAAGAACTGAGCGCAAACACGAGCTGACTCCGTTTAAACTCTGACAAACCGAGGTCGTCCGGGAGCGGCGTGTTCCCTGTTGATGGTGCACTGCTTGTCTCTGAGTGGAGGTTATGCAATCGCTAATCCATAAAACAAAAAAATTAGTAGAATCCACTGCAGGGGAAAAAGTGTGTGTTTGGTGGTTGTTTTTCATGTTTTAGTTCAACAGGTAGAAAAGCAGAAATGGGGATCTTATTCAAAATGGCTCGTCCTAATTTTCAAAATAAGAGCAGTCGGTAAGATTCAGAGATTCTTCTAATAAGATCATTAAAACAGCAAACATTTCTACCTGAAAACAAACCTGACAGCAGTTTATATGCTATGAGTATTAGTCCAGTTTTATTATGAAGCAGGATTTTTTAACCCTGGACAGTAAAAACTATGTAAAGGATGCAAACAAAGCAGAAAAATTATGCTGTTAAACTTACAAAGACCAGGAATGTGCACTGGACACTTTCTAAAGTATTTCATTACTTTGAAGCAAAAGCATTTTTCAACCTTGCGTTTTTTCTGCATTGATTCCAATCAAATGAATAAAAGGGCTGTAAAGATCCAGCTAAAGAAACTCTTACACTCACTGCACACAACAAGAAAGTGTTTCCATCTTTGCGTGAAAGGCCCTCCCTGTTTGACGGTTTCCCCCGAGCACAGCTGGAGGTCCATAAAGAAAGTGATTTCTCGGTTTAGCGTGGGAGAAGTTCCCGGCCTGCAGAGAGCCTCGACCTCAGCTCCGTCAGACACCTTTGGGATAAAACCGTGATGCCGACTGTGAGGCAGGTTATCGCCCGACGTCAGCGCTGCACCTCAGTAATGCTCCTGTGGCTGAGTGTTTGTAAATCCCTGCAGCCGTTTTCCCAAAAATAAAGACTTTCTGAAAGGCCGTGTGTAATGCTGAAGCGTCCAGTAGAGAACAGGGTTTATATTTGGATGACAAACATTAACAGCAAGGTCACAACTGGTTAAATTTCCACATCCTGAAACATACATCTCGTATTTCATATTTCTTCTGGAGAGGTGCAAGAAAGATCTCATTAGTTCTGTTTTCCGACTGCTGTTTTATAAAGACTACAGAAGACAAGCCCCTCGTGTGAAAATATCACTTTGGGATCTTGGGACTAAGCCAAAGCCTTTTAAAGAAAAAGAAAAAAAAAAGAGAGAGAGAAACACACCAATTTAGTTGTTTTGGTTCGAGTGTGTTCGTGTCTGTCTGTCGGGATGGAGATATCGCTGATGAGCCGTCTGTTCTGCCAGACTGTCCGTCAAACCCCGGAGAGATCCACTTTATATAACAAAGCATTTTGGCAGACGTGACTGGAACAGACAGTTAGGTCAGACAAACACCGCTGGCTATGCTGTGTGTGTGTGTGTGTGTGTGTGTGTGTGTGTGTGTGTGTGTCTGCCAGCTTGTTCCTGTGTGTTTGATTTTTTTTTTTTTTCCTCTATGTGGTCATACGTCTTATTATCTGTTTGCGTGAGGTAGAGAGGTGCAGCGTCGCTCAGCGGGTGCGCTCTTCAACCACATCCAGTCACATCAGACTGAAGGAGATGGTGGGGGGGGGGGGGGGGGGGGGGGGGGGGGGGGGGGGGGGGGGGGGGGGGGGGGGGGGGGGGGGGGGGGGG